>OZ012741.1:678008118-678230618 GCA_963859935.3 Lathyrus sativus
ATTATCTAACCCTTCAGTTTTCAAGATAAATTGAGATGAAATATATGCTAGTTTTGAAAATAATAAAAGTTTTGTTATTGTGGTTCGAATCCATGTGCATTTAACTTTACCTCTCAGTTTTAATAACACCAAGGTGATGAGTTGCGAGCTATCATGTTCTTATTGAAGAGACTCTAATTTTTTTTACAGGAGATTTTTCAAATTTCGCCTAAATAACAGGAAAAAAAATAACTATTAATCCTTAATAAAATGATTATATTTCAAAAAACACATGCATCAAACATTCCCTCTAAAACCATCATAAAGCACATATTACTCACAAATATCGTCTATTAACAATTAAAAAAAATCTCATAAAAAACAACAACAATTAGACTTAGAATATCTAGACCAACTTTATGGCCAATTAGATGATGTGTTATGCTATCCAGAAAAGCTATTTGAACACCTCACAGATTTCCCGCACCATATTATATACGGTTGTGGATGCTCATATATCACTTCTCTACGCCATTTTGTCTTCAAATACCATTTTATATCTTGTTTTAGATGCCTTACTCCATTTTTTAACGTACCATTTAACTTGAAATTTATCCTTTTTTTATTCAGTTCACATTAGTTCATTTCTTTTTGTTGTACAATGCTGCATTCAATTTGTACTAAACCAATTATTTTTGAAATTGCTCTACTTTGTTCTAGGAGTATCGTTGGATTTAAAGTGAATATTATACAATGCAACAAACACTCAAATGGATCTGTGGCGCAATGGTAGCGCGTCTGACTCCAGATCAGAAGGTTGCGTGTTTGATTCACGTCAGGTTCATAAATTTTAAATGTTCTCTTCCTTCATCTAAAATATTAATCACTTATTTCCACCTTCATCTTTATTTTTTATTCAGTTATCTTTTCGCTATTTTGGATTAACAATGTAACCTAGGATTGTTTTCTCATACAAATGGTCACATGATCTGGAGAGATAATTTTTATTATGATCTAATTCGTGGGTGCTACCATTGTATGGAAGAATTATGCACTTTATTATTTTTTTACTTTATAGATATATTATTATTTTAAAAATAGTTTATATCATAATTTTATGTCTATATTTTAAAGAATTTGTAATCTAGTATTTTAAAAAAATAAATAAATTTAACAACTCATAATTTTAATCTAATATCTAATAAAATGTTAGACTCTGAATTTTTCATAATCAATCTTTTTAGTAGCCAATTTAGTCAACCGATTCACCAACATTCAAATGTATCATATTTCTTCACTGTCCATGTTAAACTAGACAGGAAATGAAATTATCTAACCCTTCAGTTTTCAAGATAAATTGAGATGAAATTTATGCTAGTTTTGAAAATAAAACCAAATACATGTGTAACAGAAAACCTATACACAATGTTTATAACAACCAAGAAAAACTAGTGTTGTTGATATTCATAAAAAGATAGAAATCAATCGGCCCAACGTGATCAAATTTCATCTATATCTTCTAATGGAAATGGTGTTGGATTGTTAAGAACCTATAATTGAATGCAAATTAAATTAGGATAACCAAAAAACAACAACACTAAAGATTCAATTTCAACATAAAACTTTTAACATAAACCTTTGACTAGCTAACAACAACAACATCATTAACTTAACAAATATAAATAAATTACATGTATATGGACAAGTTTTATACATTAATCTATGAGTTACTAATTTCTCTAGAGACAATATCAAACATATGTTTTATAACATAGTACCCACACGAATATCCATTAGATTGTTTTCGCGTCTACACAAAACTTTCATATAGTTATTAATACACACAAAGAAAAATACATTAGCGAAAATGAACGAATTTCGAAAAGCACAAATAATACTTGCTTTTAGGAAAAAAGAATCTTCACTTTTTACCTCTTACTCTATGAGACATCAAATTGTATCCCTTCATAGCTCTACATGTTGTTAAAAATTAAACATAATTAAAAACTATATAAAACTAAAGGTAAATATTTGAGTATTACAAATAATGCAACTACGTGCTCAAAACATCTTGCATTATTGAATCAATATCATGGTTTAACGAGTATATCATAGTTACATTATTTTGCTTGGGACATTTAATTATTATTTGCCAATGTGAGCTGCATTAACATCTAGAATAATTAATAATGCGTATAAACTTATTTTATATAAACTTCTTATATACTTAAGCATGAGAAAACAATCCTATGTATTATTATTTTATGTCGTGAATCAACTTATAGTGTTTGGTCCCTATTGTTTAAATTTTGAATGGGTCTAAGAAACTATACTTTCTTAAGTCCCTTTCGACACACATCTCATACATGTACCTAAAAGTTATCGCAAAAGTCAAATCTTGATATGAGTATTGACATTAAAAAATTTTGAGATATAAAAATATTGATTTCACCATAAAATATATACTTACATGCACCTTAATTGTAGTATGGTTATGTACAACCAAGTATCTCCATCAAAATATTCAAAACACAATTCTTTCCAAGTATATACATTTGATTTAGTTCATGTTTTACTGGCATCGAGAAGATGTCTAACATCTCCTCTACCACCTTTAACATTCTTTTCATGTTATTTAGCTGAAGTACTATGGTGACAATATTGTGTTGTGGGGGTAGAATAACTACCTTTCGTGCTTGCTCCATCTAAAATAACTTTCTCAACTATGTCTAACTGATTTGAATTTGGGTGGATGAGGACACCCATTGATTTGAATTGCTGCATCATAAAAACAATAACAACACAATACTTAAATTTAAATATACAAATAACAACAACACATAATACAATTTCTTTAAACCAAACTTATAATTACCTTAATCACATCCTGGATACACTTCCCCCACATATCCTCAGTCATCTTCTCATACTCTTCCTGGATTAACTTCTTCCGCACCTCCTAGATCAGAGGTACCTTGTTTGGAATTTTCAACCAGCAAATCCTAAAATACAAATAAAAGTTCATCTTTACCAAATTGAATTAACTAAAATAAGTATTGTTGAAAAAAGTATCTACTTATAATCATTTCAAAAACTTTGTATGTAGCCTCTTATATGAACTAGCCTTTTGGTCTTTGACATGCTCTCTTTCATTTCTCATGGCATGATGGTGGAGATGAAATGTGATCAAGTCTTCTAGAAGGATTTCCCAACTCTAGTTATCTTTGTCTTATTTTTTCTTTAATGATTATTTATTCTATTTTATCATATCCTCCATGAGACAATCTATGTGGATACATATTTCTTTCCCTATTGTCCTTTCCTTTTTGACTCTTAGACAAGAAATATGGAGTGCTTCGAAACTTTTCACACTTCTCCCAAGCGTCCATCTCAATAAATTTATACATCACATATGGAGGCTCTAAGTGAAGCTTTGTATTTGTAATATAATCACTTATGAGTTATGTCTTAAAGCCCCTTTAATACTCATCAACATATGAAATCCGTTTCGTTTTCAGCTTATCATCATTTGGAAAAATAAACACTTCGTACGTTTACGTAATAAAGTAAATATTAGTATGAAACCAAAAAAATAATGGCCATATACAATTGTAAAACAAATCATAAATTTTAAAATAAACACCATAATATCGGTCCACATTTGATCTTTCAATTTACCAGAAAATTCATTCCAATTATCTATAAAATTTTTGACTTTGCTTCTACCTTGTAGTGACACGTGACTCTTAAAACTATCAGCATTTTAACCATAATTCTTACCAGTAATTAGAGAAAAACCAACAGAGTAGCTAACACCAATTTCATGCGATTTTGACAACTTGGTTATCATCATGGAACCTCTAGTTTTTATTTTACTTTTTGTCTTTGTAGAGGTTGTATGAGAGGTGATGGTCAAATCGTCTATCTCTGTTTAAATAAGAATTATACTACTGAACAACATCACTAATTAACAAATCTCTTCTAAGGTACCTAATTCATATGAACTATACTACTCATGACACATATTGTACATTTGCTTAACACAACAACAACAACACTTCCTAATAACACTTAACATAAAACAAAGCTAACAATATCAATGTTTTACTATACTACGCATGGTACGTATGGACTTCTGTCAACAATAACACTAAAGAGAAAAATTCATTTTTTTCAATATAATCACAATAACTTCTCTCAACATAATATATAACTATGGAATAGTCACCAATATGAATGAATAAGTAAAACTTATATAACTGTGGAACTAAGTGCTTGCAAATATAATCAAGAAGTAATCAAAGGTCATAGATAAGCAAGATCTGTTTACCCTTGATGATGTCATAGTTTTGATGATGACAACACCTGAAGCAGCAACAACACTTGAAATGGTTCTGATGATAAAAAAAGCAATTACTAAAGTCAGCCCAAGTGGTCAAAGATGCACGTGGTGGTTGATTAAGCTGTCAAGCTAAATAATTGGGGTTTATGATTACTATATCTTTACGACTCTCTAATGATGATGATTGACTTGAAGATATATCAAGTCTCATCCATAAGAAGATTCAAGTGAAATGCTTATATAATTAGTATATCGGGAATAAGGACTTGAAGCTTCATAGTATGAAAGAGAGGAAGTGTGAAAGCTTGGTTCCTAGAAATATTATAGCTAAAACACACACACAACACACACACACACACACACACACACACACACACACACACACACACACACACACACACACACACACACACACACACACACACACACACACACACACACACACACACACACACACACACACACTCACATACACACGTGCACGTGCGCGCGCACACACACACAGACACGCACACACACACACACACACACACACACACACACACACACACACACACACACACACACTCCCTCTCTCTCTCTCTCTATCTATCTATCTATCTATCTATCTATATATCTATCTATCTATCTCTTAAAAGTATTTTTAAAGCCTTTATTTTTCAAATAAAATCACCAAACATGTGTTTGGAGCCTACTGTTAGAAAGTATTTGAGGTAGTGTTTTATCGTATCCACAGAGATTGAAGTGAATATATGCGTACCGTTCAACGGTTTAGTAACTTAAGAGTAGGGGGGTTTTAGAACGGTATCAATATTTGCAACAAGAGTTTGCAATAATAAAATTGGAATAAAAATTGGTCTTTAAGTTTGATAAAAGCATGTCAAGATTAGGTTTCGTTAGTCCGTCCTAAATGCATTTACCCAATCAAATATGTGAACGAAGTTCTAACCAACATAACCGCGTATCCTCGCAAAAGCATTCATCTCTAAATCGTTTTTGTGAAAAATATTATTTCGACCGTTAAATTTTCTCTATATATAACACTCGAAACAATAAGCATTAATGATTGATACAAAGCGGATATCAACTTCCAAATCTATCTCTAGCATTTGTTATAGTTGATAGATGAAAATATTAGGTCAAGACTTGGAAAGTTTATCTCTAATACAAGCCAAATCAAAAATGGACAAATGGTAGCAAATAACTTCATTGAATAACAACTTGTTCACATACAAGAGATTAAGAAGAATACATAAAATATGAACCAACTACTTCTAACCTTGACACAAGAGGGATTTATCCACTCATTTCCATGATAGCTTGCACAATAAGTTTCCGGAGAAGGTTGATCAACATCTGAGTCGAAGAATCGAGATTGGATGGGAATCCACCTTCTTTTTGGAAAATATTGTCAAGAGATGATGAATAATGAGAGAATGGGTTTCTAGGGCACAAAAATTACTTCTCAAGCAAAAACAAAACAAAAAGATATTTTTACAAAAAGCAGCCCATGCTACTTATAGGAAGTGTTACTGAGATGTTATGCTCACTAGGCGAGCAAAATGGTTCGCCTAGCGAGCCCCAAAATGTTACACCAGAAGAGCCTGTGTCCTGAGGAATCAAACCAGATGAATTTGCAGATGTTCGCTAGGCGAACATTCCTTCGTTAGGCAAATCCTTCTCTGCTTCACTCGCTACAACAAATTTTGGTCCTTTTGCCACTGGAAGTGTTCGCTACTTGTTCGCTGGAGCTTCGCCTAGCAAGCAGTTCGCTACCTCCCTCGCCACAGCGAAATTTGATCTTTTTGCTACTGGAAGTGTTCGCTACTTGCTCGCTGGTGTTTCGCCTAGCAAGCACTTCACTACCTCCCTTGCCACAACGAAATTTGATCTTTTCGATTTTGTCCAAGTCTGGGAGTATTCGCTGGCAGCTCGTTGCGTGCTCGCCTAGCGAGTACTTCGCTACCTCACTCGCCAGTTCTTTGCCTAGCGAGCTTGCTTTTGCTTGCTTTCTTTCTTGATTCCTTTGCCATCTTTCTTGTATCTTCAATTTCTACTCTTTCATGCCTAATTACTGCACAATAACACACAAATTAAAGCTACCAAGACCATTTCACATAATATTGCAAATTAACAAAAGCAAGGGCAGTTTTGAACACTTTCTCGACAAAAAGGAGTGAAAGATGCCCACATTTGATAGCTCAAATAAGCAAAATTGGGCATCTAACAACTCTCCCCAACTAGATTCTTGCTTGCCCTCAAGCAAAGTATGCCTCTTGAAGAAAAAGAGGATTTGCTTAAAGAAAAAGATTTCTCCCAAATCGGATCAAATGGCTCAAACACAAGAGAATCAACCAGACACAAGTTCCCAATGGTTAGAATAACACAATACACAAGATCTAAAGCCTTATAGAAATGAAAAACATGTATCAATCCACAACAATCTTATCCTGAATGAATCATCCTATCTCTCCTCTTCGAATAAGGATTAAAGAAATTACGCGTTCGCAACCGCGGGGACAATTTCACTCTCCAACAAACAATGCAAAAATCAATTCAATTCATACAATGTCTAACAATTATAAATGAAAATGCGGAAGCACGAAGATTACTAAGATCTTTTCCGGTTGTAGCTTGGTCAGGTTTACAAACAAGAGACATATCTAAGGCCATTGAAAACGAAATTGCCGATGCAAAAGAGGCATTCACTGTACAACTATTCACAAATCTCAACTTCGTCCTACTTGTTTCTCATTTGAAACCTTCACAACTCTTATTTCACAACTCAATTTATTTTCTATTATTTTTTTCTTCCAAGCAAGCATTCATTTTCATTCTCTTTTTTTATTTTCTTCTTTTTCACACCATATTCACAAAACAAATGTGTGAATAAGGAATCATTGAGTTTATAATAAATTGGGACATTGTTTTAATAAATGATAACGAATTTTTATCAAAACCTTCGAATTCAAGAAACAATAGTCAATTATTACAAGTACCTAATTGATTAGCTAATTGATTAAGTAATTTATTTGGCACATGGATTGTTTCCTAAAATACACAATTTCTTGCCCTATAAATAGAAGGTTTCTCTTTCATTTCAAATCATGCAAGAAACGTGAGAAATACCTCATTTATTATCTATCTAAATCTCTTTAAATCACTTATTTTTCTCTTAAATTTTTATCCAAAGTTCTTTGATAGTGTTCTTGAGTTTATTGAGGAAATTGTTTTGGATGAAGGTTATATTATAAACTTACCAAAAGTTCTTATTCCTCTTGAGTAAATCATCATTCCTTAGGAATTAATCATTTTGGTTTGGATCTAATCACATGTTAAATCTCTTTTGAGGATTAGTATAAGTCTGTGTTTAGTTTGTGATCTCCGCCATTGAAGAAAAGCTCTCTTTTGGGTTCGTGGAGAATAACTAGAGAAAAATCTTCACAAGGTTTCTTAAGCTTAACATAGTTAAATGCTCAATCGATTTGAGATCAACCTGGTATAAAATTGCACTTAATTTCTAAATTTAGTATGTGATAAAGCTTAGTAAGTTCAAGATCAACCTAGTAAAAATCTCGGTTCAGTTAGTGGTCAGCCTACGTAAAATCTGTATTCAGTTCAGAGGATATACAACTCAAAACTCTATCTTAGTTTAAGATCATCATGTGCTAATTCTCAGTTTGGGTTAAAGAATAACCGCTCGAAGCTATGTTCATTGTTTGGAGTGAAAACTAACTACTTCATTCCTTAGTTTGTTATTTGGTTAGAAGTGATTCGTAAATTTCATTTCCCTTATATAAGGGGTTTGTGGGTTTAACCTTCTAAAAGCTCTCAATCATTATTGAATACTCTCAAGATCAATTCTTAGAGAGAGGAGTTGATCACTTCTTTAAGACCGAACCTTTAAAAATTCCAGGTGGTATCTCTCTTTGCTTTTCTCTTTTATTTTCCTCTAAATTTTCATTTCATATTCAAAGTCTATTTTAGAAGATAATTCATTTTTGAACTATCGTTTTTCAAAAATAAACGGGGTGGGTTCGAGGTTGGTACTAGTGTCCCCATTACCCGACTCGTTTCCATATTTTGTAATCGGGAAAAGTCCAAACGCAAACACAAACTCAGTCAAAATGGATTTCCCCATCTAATTCAGGATGGGTTCGTAGGGGTACACGTGGGTACGAGTTATGTTGTCATGTCTAATCAAAATTAATAAATTAGAATACAATTAATTATCTTTAACCTCGTCAAGATAGGATTTAGATATGTGTTGTAATGGTAGCAGTATAGAAGAAACATATGAAATGAAATAGCATTAGGAGTAATCCCTCAAATTTATTTAGTATAGACCTCGAACTACCTTCAAACTCTCTCTATGTGAAACTTAGCATTATTGTCTCTTGAAATGGGTTTGATTTAGAGAAAACAACATCATGTTCAGACTAATTCCATAAGCTTCTATTTATAATTTTTGGTTATTATCCATATATGCGATTCTAAGGAATGCTTGATTAGCAAAACGAGTTTTGTTTGTCGCTAATAATGATAGAATTGGAGTTTTTCCTAATACATCCCTACAAAAACACCTTGTAGGGTGCGGATTTCCCCCACTTATAAACACATATTCATGCCATATGTTATTTGATGTAACTCTTTAACACACCCTCTCACGCTCAAGACTAGACAATTGGAGTATGGAAATAAATGGTGGGTGGCCTGATAGAGGAAAGTATATTAGGAGGCCCAACTGATCTTAAATGAGGCTCTTGATACCATGTTAAGAAATGTGGTTCGACCTAACTCAACCATACAAACCCGAATTGTATGGTGAGGGTTGTCACTCTGTATAAACCTTTTGTGGATTCTATCTTTAACAAATGTGGGACTTTGCTTTTTACAATATCGATAATTCGGGCCACCCACCATTTATATCCATGCACCAAGCCCAATAGTGTAGGGCATGAAGGGATAAACTCAAGTCCTACATTGGTTAAAGATATAATCCACAAAGGTTTTTTATAGTGTAACACCCCTCACCTTACAAGCCGGTTTTCTAGGGTTGAGTTAGGTCTAACTACATTTCTTAATATGGTATTAAGAGTGTCGTTTAAGATCTGGTTGGACACCTACTATGGTTTCCACTATCAGTCCACCAAACATTTATTTCCACACTTCAATTGTCTAGTATGAGTGTAAGGAGATATGTTAAATGTCTCACACTGGATAATATCTGAACATGACTGAACATGTGTTTATAAGTTAGGGCAATCCTCACTCTACCAACCAATTTTGCTGGATTGAGTTAGGTACAATCATATTTCTTAACAAATAAATGCGTATGAATTGAATTTCATAAGTCAAATGAAGGATTATTCTCTTAGAGGATTTGCCTTGTTTCACTTGGCTTGCTCCTAGCTTGAACTCACTAATCAAATGAGATTTTTCTTAGCAAAGTTCCTTAAAGTTTTATTTGTTGGCTTCCAATGCATTGATTCTTGACATTTAGGCTAACTTTTAATCCTAAATAATATTAAAACCAAATGTAATTTTGTATCAATTTCAATCATTCAAGGAAATATTTATATTAACACAAATAGAGGTTTTTATGATAAATTCTCGTTCGAGTAAGTAAATTAATTCTTTGAATTGTATGTGATTTTTCAGGTAAATTATGCATTTATTAGGGAGTCCTTCCCCAATTCCTTTCACGTTGGAGGAACCATCCATAATTGTCGTCTATCAAGAAGGCGTCTTCGGTTCTTTGAATATGGTTTCTATAATGAGGTCAACTAAAGTATGGGTTTAAGTGCCTTTAATGGTTCATTTGTGATATAAAATTTAGAGTTTGATGGCTCATTTCATCATTCTTCTTGTTAGATTTGGTTTTTAAAGCACATGTTTGACTTAGTGGTCCATCGTTACTATAATATGGTGCGCTAGGAAATAATGTCTTAAATTTCATGTCTTGGTCCCAAAGGCCAAAAAAACTATTTCTATTTTTGGATATTGTATTTCCTCTCCTTGCAATACTTTTCCAATTAAGTACACTAGCTTCTAGGAAAACTCATATTTTTGTACTAAGAGGACCCAAGGGCCTCCACTGACACTGATAAGTAAATAAAAAGGACTAATTCTACCTTGGTTTGGATTAGTACGAGAGGTTCATTGGTGCGCCAAAGAAATATCATATATGTTGGTCCTTACGTAGAATGTGAACTCCTTGAAAATATTATCCAAGATGGTTCATTTGGTTCATTTCATCTCTATACTTTACTATCATATCATCCATGTATTCATCCAACACTTGCTCTTCTAGTCTTTAAATATCTTCTTCATCATTTTTTAGTATGTTACCCTTATATTCTTGGGATTAAAAGGATCACCTTGTAACAAAAGTTCCTTGCTTCTTTCATCAATGATGTTTTGATGCAATAATTAGGGTTCATTATGAGTTGGTTGAAGCTTGAGTATGTCAAAAGGATCACCCAATAACCAGGAACCCAACTCAAATAACCCTTCTTAGTTAACTTGTCCCAAACGCTATTGGTAGTTCTACGTGCTGTCGCATCGCTGCGAAGGAGGGGCCGACGGAAGACAGAAGAGTTGCCATCGTTCGTTATTTATCCCAAAGAGAGGGGAAGGAAATGATCAGAGAAAACCTACGAAAAGGGAGAAGACAGGTCATCGAAACCAAATCTTGGGTTCGGGAGTCGGTTACGCAAGGAGAAGGTATGAGCACCCCTCACATCCATCGTACTCGACGGGATCCACGCTTGTTTTCTAGTCTATAGGTGAAAAACAAACTATCTACGGCTGCTAAAGCTAAAACGGAAAGAACTGACTCGATAAAGCATTGCTGCTATATGCCTACCTATTCCCTCGTGCAATGAGAAAGTCAGAGTCAATGTAGTTTGGGAAACTACAGGGAGGATTGCTCGCCAAGACATCGCGTCTTGTGCCTACGTATTCTCATCTGGCATGAGAAATCAGAGCAAGACGTAGTTCAGGCCAACTACGGGAAAACAGGGTATTCTGAATCGCACAAGGGCGAGAGAAAAGATAGACGATACTAGCGCACGCATTTTAGCAGTTAGGTGTATTGCTGCTCGACCATTGGAGACTTAGCCGTTACCTGTTTGCGGTAGAATGGACGTAGCATGTCCACGGGTTTAAAGGTATGGGTTACTAAAGGTTTAGAACTATGGGCTAGTCTCAATTGTGCAGGAGCAAGAGAAGGGGACATTAGTCGTTAGTGGGAAGTCTCAATCGCACGGAAGCGAGAGAAAAGAGAGATTAGTTGTTAGTGTGCTCGCCAAGACATCGCGTCTTGTGCCTACATATTCTCATCTGGTATGAGAAATCAGAGCAGCTGTAGTTCAGCTAACTACAGGAAAAGGGAGAAAAGTGCTCGCTAGGATTGTCGCAATCCCATGCCTACCTACTCTCAACAGATATGAGAGATCAGAGCAGTCGTAGTTCGGCCAACTACGGAAAACGGTCTCGATCGCACGGAGGCAAGAGAAAAGGGGGTCTCGATTGCACGGGGGCAAGAAAGGGGATCTCAATCGCCAGGATGCGAGAGAAAGGAGTCTCAATCGCACGGGGCGAAAGAAAAGAGTTTCGATCGCACGGGGGCGAGAGAAAAGAGGAACTATGCCAAGACACGCCTAAACGAGAAGGAACTCGGGACACACACGCTAGAACCTAAGGCGTAGGAGTGAATGCGTCGCATATTACCCAAAGGGTATACACTAAACACTCTAGACGAATGAGAGGAGCCCCTCACTCATCATTTCCCACATACCTATTGCTTAGAACTCACAACGCTCGGCGGTTGATTAAAAGACTTGAATTAGAAAGATGTTATCGAACGGAGTGGTTCCGTTGACCCTTGACATTATGTGCAAGCTCCATTCCAATCTTCTCCTTTTTTGATCCTTGATGATGCTTCGAATCGGGACCAACATGACGCTAAACCATCATAGCTCGACTTATAAGGGAAGTCAAACTTTAAGAGGTCACGTATTGATTTCCGTGCTATGGACAAGATAGAGAAACGGTATTGAGGATCGTTCTCCAATTGAATCGTGTCGTACGGACCAAAAACAGTGGGATCTCATCTTGCGGATACAAGACTTCATCGATCACAGAAAGTCAAAATAAAATCGAAAAGATGAAAAGAAATGAGGAGAGAAAAAAGGTGGTCTCAGATCCAACATTATTCATCAATAATTTGACTGGTAATGGATTACGGAGGTCTCGCCATCGACCAAAAAACAGTGAAAATAACCAAAGATGAATAAACGGTCGAAAAATGAAAACGAGAAAGAAAGTGGTCTCAGGATTGTCGTTTCCATCAATAATTTGACGTATAACAACTTGGAGGTCTCGTCATCGACCAAAAACAGATGAAATGACATAAAGTCAAAAATGAGAAAGAGGAGAAAAAGTCGGTCTCAGATCCATCGTTTCTCATCAATAATTTGACAGAAAAATAATAGAGGTCTCGTCATCGACCTAAACAATTGAAAATGGGACAAAAAGCCCAATAACAAATGCAAAATGAAATTCAACTCTAAAAAGAAAATATAAAATGGAATTCTAAATAGAAAATAGAAATAAAATTCTAAATATAAAACTATAATATAAAACATTAATAGAATATATATAATATATGGAAAAGAAAAGAGAAATATAATAATTAAAACTAATATATAATATCTAAATATAATGTAATATTAACAAAATTAAAATATATAACATAATTAAGTATAATATATACATAATAACAGCCAGCTTAAAAACTAATATAATAACTAAAAATAAAATAGAAAAAAGTTAAGAAAAATAAGAAAAATAAAACAGGGAGGGGGTTATGAAGAATTCGGTGGGTGCAGAATGTGAACGGGGCGCATGGGCCTGTGTTGTTAGGCCCATCAGCCAACTACAAGACCCAAAAAGGGGGGTACGACCAGGGAAAATGGGGTGCCAAAAATAAATAAATAAATAAAAACAGTGGGCCTGAGGCCCAAGTCAAAATCTGAACTAATAAAAACAACAAAAGGAAAACGAATCCCCTTCTTCGTAGCAAACCAACCCTCCCTCTCTTCAAACTCACGCTCTCCCTTCCCAAAATCTCTCTCTCTCTCTCTCTCTCTCTCTCTCTCTCTCTGTTTTGATTATTTGGCTCGCTCCTCAATCTGTTTCTGTTTTTTTATCCCCGTTTCTAATCTACTCTTCCACTTCAAAAATGTTTCTGTTGGTGTTGGAAAGGAAGCGGAAGAGGAAGATTGCGGTTTCGAAGAAGTCCACAATGGGTTTGGTTGTTCTTGCGGGTGGTGTTTGATTTGCGTGAAGGTGGTTTGATTTGCAGGTGGTTCCGAAAATGGTCGTGTGAAGAAAGTTGTGAAAATGGATATGCGTTGTTTGTGGAATCTGAGTTTGTGGGTGATGAAGATTGTGGGGGTGGGTCGCGATTGGGTTTGCTGTTTTGTTGTAAATGATGATGAAGGTGGATGTTTGTTTCTGGGTAATGACTGTTTGTTAATGGTGGTTTGTTAAGGAAACAGGTCTTGGTGATTTGAAGCTTCAATGGCGGTTTAGTTTTGTGTCGCAGAGGTTGATGACGGCTTGGATTTGAAACGGTGATGGTTCAGAAGGTTAACGAAGAAGAAAGGTTTATGATTTGTGGTGTGGTTTTCGGAGATGTTTTATGGAGGTTTGAGGTGAGATTACTGAAGCTTGAAGGGTTTGTTCTTGGTGATGGTGAAAGAAACGAAAGTGGATTTTGAGCTTCAACTTCTGGGTTTCGTCGAAGACGGATGAAGGTGATGATATTGAAAGGTAGATGAAGATGAACGTTCGAAGCTTCAATGGTGATGAAGTTTATGGGGTTTTGTTTGCAGAGGTTGAAGCTTGAAGTAGATGAAGTTAGGATGGGTTTAATGGTTGTTTAGGGTTGATGAATAGAACAGAGTTATGGTTGTAGGCTTGGTGATGATTACGAAATAGGAACAATTTGGAGTTTTGGTGTTTTGAAAATGGAAGTGGAGGGAAGCGGACTAGGGTTTTGGTTGATGCTGAAGGAAGAAGAGAAATAGTGTTTTTGGGGCGGCTAGGGTTGTTGGGAGGAGGGAGACAGTGAATAGTGCTATATATCCTTGGCAGCTGACACGTGGCCTGGTTAAGTGGACTAAATTGCTTATTAATTACACTCTAATGAATGGACAATGACACAATTAACTTAGTAAACTTATTAAATGAAAAGCTGACTCAATAAAATAAAACACTAAACTAAAATAATAACTTAATTGATTAAAATTCTAATAAACTAATTTACATTAACTCTAAATAATTAAGCCTTAATTAATAAAATCTAATCTAAATAAATAATTAAAAGAAAATAACTTCTAAAGAAAATGATAATCTAAACCACAATAAAACTATTAAAAAAAAGCTAATAACTATATTCTAAAAACAATTAAAATTCTATATAAACAAAAAAACTATTTAAAACTTAAATTCTATTTAAAACTATTAAAAACTAATAAAATCTAGATTAATATCCTAATAAAAATAATGTCTATATTATAAAATTCTAAAAAAACAAATCTATCCATTAAAAAAACAATATTAAAAAAATTATCTAAATTATTCTCTAAACAATTAGAAGAAGCACAAATAGCAATAAAATGAAAAATGATACGCAAAAAGAAACGGAAAAACGGGCGAACACCGAAATGCCACCGAAAATACCAGCACGGACTGGACCACCAAAAAGAGAATAAACTCCACCCGATTTCGACATAAATCCCCTTATTGAACTGGTTTGAATCGCCTGAAACGCGAAAAAAGGGGTTGTAATCCTGATAAATGATATGCAAATGCAAATGGAACGAAACATAAGTAAAATTACTAAAAAATGTTGGTCAAATTTTGGGGTACAACACGTACCCCAAGATTTTGTATCAAAACTATGTAGGTTTCCATCTTAACTAGGCTTCAAGATTTGTCCTAGACCTAGTCTATTATACATCTCTACGTACCTAATATCACATGAAATTCTTTGGCCTACCAGCATTCACTAAACATTGAAATCAAATATTGTCTCCCTTATTAGTAGTGATACTTGGTTTTTTTGGTACACTATTGATCATTTCTTTACCGTTGAAAGAAGAGAGGTCTCCTTCTCTCGGCCTCCCGTAAAAAATACAAAGTAGTTCACCATCTTCTTTGCTTCCCCTCGAGAGAATAACATACTTTTCCTTTTGAAAGGGGTAGGCCTCATACAATGACAAATGACTTGGTCAGATTCTCTATTATGTATTTAGTTGGGGAATTTATGGGTAGGTCTTCCCAAGACGTGCAAAGTTGTCCTGAAATGCAAGCTATGGTCTTGATATTATCCCACCAGTTAAAAATTTCATGTGAGAATGGAAGCATTGAAGGAATGAGTTTTATCTTCTTTTCTTCCAATATGGCTAAATTTAATGTGGATGTCTTGACATGAAGGAGTACCTTCAAACACTATGATGCTCAAGTTATTGTTGGGGTGGTTGAAAATATACATGTTGAAGAAGTCTCGCATTGCTTTGTTTTGTAAAAGATGAGGGATTTCAAGACATATAGAATTTAAGTTCTTCAAAGTCCCACATTGCTTAGTTTTGTTAAGGAAGAGGGAGCCTAATGCTATATATAAGATTCAAGTCCTTCGTTAAAAGATGTATTAGTTAAAAGCACTTAAAGTTTATATTTGACTTTATTTGTTCTCTTATACTCTTGTGTTAGAGTGTTGTGAGATGTAATTAAATATTTTTTTTACGGGAGTGTGGGTGTATTGGGGGTCGTGGGGTGGTTAAGGGTAAATTATATGTTGTAACAATTTTCACAGTGTTATTCTCGGGTTTTCATTTGATAACGATTGTGGTTTTTTATCAGGTTTTGGAGTTTCCGCGATATTTTTTGTGTGTAGTTATTGTGTTCCTATTTTTTATTTATGCTTTGATCTTTCCTAACAAATGGTATCTGAGGCTGGTTTGATTCGAGTATTGGAATTCTTAGTATGCTATACGGTTGCAGCTTTGTCTGATATTCCACATCATAAAAGAAGAGAGGGGTTATGCAATAGTTGTTGAGCTGAAATCACAAGTTCTGGTGTGCGTTTGGGCTAGAGAAAATGACGTAAAATTTGTTTTTGACCTGTGAAAAGTTCAAGTCAAAGATGTATTGATACAATTAAGATTACATAATGTGTGAGATAATGCCAATGGTTGAAGAGCTCCATGCCAACATGGAAGTTGTACCATAATTTTTAAACTTGGTTTTTGACATGTGAAATTCTTGGAATAGTTTAGTTTAAAGTGAAATATATTATTCACAATAGAGTATTTGATTGTCTGTGATAACAATGTAAACATTATTGGAGTTATGTAGCTTTGTATGACTATACACTCTGTGGTGGAGTATGATAATTTTTTTGAACTATAATTGTCAGTGAAGACAATGTGAAAATTCTTGGAGTGCTATAGCTTCAAGTATCTATAATTTTTATGGTGGAGTATGATTGCCGGTGGACAATAAAAGTTGATGTATTATTTCCAATCAAGGTGGGTGTTGTTGGAATTGGTTGAAAATGTACATGTTGATACCCTTTTGGATAGAGTATGATTGTCATTAGAGACAATGAAAGTTAATGTATTCTTTTCAATCAAGGTGGATATTGGCGGGGTTAGTTGAAAATATACATGTTGGAGAAATCACACATCGCTTAGTTTTGTGAAGGAAGAAGGATTCCAAGGTTATATATAGGATAAAAGTTCTTCAAAGTCCCACATCGCTTAGTTTTGTGAAGTAAAAGAGAGTCTAAAGCTATAGATAGTATTCAAGTTCTTCATTACAAGATGTACTAGCCAAAAGCAATGTAAGTTTGTATTTGATTTTCTTTGTTTTCTTATACTATTGTGTTAAAGTGTTGTGATATGTAGTTAAGTATTTGTGTTCAGGAAGTGTGGGTGTATTGGGGGTTATGGGTGGTTAAGGGTAAATTACGTGTGCTAATAATTTTCACATAGTATTATTCTCTGGTTGTCATTTCACAAAGACCGTGATTTTTTCTCTGGTTTTAGAGTTTCCACATTATGTCCTTGTGTTGTTATTATGTTCCTATTTTTTCTCTATGCCTTGTGTTTTCCTAAGAATTTGTATTAGAGTCTGGTTTAATCAGAGTGTTAGATTTCTTAGTATGCTTTGTGGTTACATCTTTGTCTGATCTTCAACATCAGAAAAGAAGGGTGGTGTTGTGAAAGAGTTGTTGAGTTGTAGTCACAAGTTCCACTGTGTGTCTGGGCTTGAGAAAATTGATGGATGAATTGTTTTTTACTTTTGAAAAGTTAAAGTAAAAAAATGTGTTGATACAATTAGGATTATACAATGTGTGAGATTATGTCAGTAGTTGAAGAGCTTCCCGCCAACATGAAAATTGCATCATAAGTTTTCAACCTAGTTTTTGACATGTCAAATGCTTGGAATGGGTTAGTTTCACGTGAAATATATTCTTCATGATAAAGTATATAATTGTTAGTAATAACAATGTGAAAATTCTTAAAGTGGTGTATCTTCAATTGATTATACTCTTTATAGTGGAGTATGATAGTTCTTTTGAACTATGATTGTTAGTGAAGATAATGTGAAAATTCTTGGAGTGGTGTAGCTTCAAGTGAGTCTACTCTTTTTAGTGAAGTATGATTATCAGTGGACAATGAAAATTGATGTATTATTTTTAGTCAAGATGAATATTATTGGGATTGGTTGAAAATATACTTGTTAATACTCTTTAGAATAAAGTATGATTGTCGATGAAAACAATCAAAGTTAATGTATTATTTTCAATCTAGGTTGAGATTGTCGGGTTGGTTGAAAATATACATGTTAAAGAAGTCTCACATTGCTTAGTTTTTTAAAGAGGAAAGATTATAAGGCTACATATAGGATTTAATTTCTTCGAAGTCCCGTATCACTTAGTTCTGTGAAGGAATAGGGAGTCCAAGGCTATATATAGGATTCAAGTTCTTCGTTACAAGATGCACCAATCAAAAAGTACTTTAAGTTCGTATTTGACTTTCTTTGTTCTCTTATAATCTTGTGTTAGAGTGTTGTGAGATATAGTTAAATATTTTTTTGGGAGAGTTTGAGTGTACTGCGGGTTGTGGGGTGGTTGAGGGTAAATTATGTGTTCTAACAATTTTCATATAGTGTTATTCTCTGATTGTCATTTGACAACGACTGTGGTTTTTCTTTTCCAGTTTTGGAGTTTCCACGTTATGTCTTTGTGTTGTTATTGTGTTTCTCTTTTTTCTCTATGTTTTATTTTTTTCCTAACAGTTACTAACGACCAAAAATGAAAGGCACATAGAGTGAGAATAATATGTATCCAAATATGGAGTATTCTCTACTACAAGCTATACATTTCATAATAGATTCTTACTTCAGTTATTTATTCTACTGAAGTAGTATCTATTCATTAGGCCTTTTTTTTAAAAATTTTAAATTATTTTTCCCCACGTTCCAATTTAATAATTGTGATAAGAGATGAAGGAGTGACACACTTTGAATCCCAACACCAGCAATTTTATGTTTTTCCTTAAAAAAAAGGTGCGTTCCATTAATTTCTATTTTAAAATTAAAATTAAACTACTTTTTCCCACAATCTAAAGTTTCAAACATGATGAAATGTCTCTCAGTAACATGCTAAAAGCTTGTTTGTCAAGGACATTTCAACACAATTGCTTCTTTAAACCATGGTGAAATGTGTTACATGTATAAGGCATACTTTTTTTCAATTCTGACTTAGCTTCATAAGTGAAACCCTAAACACTCTGGCCTTATCACAATATCCATAAACATTTGCACACCATTTCTTTACAAATTCCAACATATCTTCTACCACTCGTATGGATCAAGGAAAGGTGTCATAAAACTTGCAAGACGAAAACATGAAACTCATTTCTTTGACTTCTGCTTCACATTTTCGCTACTTGAAACATTTCCATCTTTCATGTTATGAGTTATGTTGTTGTTGTTCAAACTATATATCCTTTACATTTTGTTGTAGTCGAGACGTTTAAATCCTATAGGTTATATGTTGTTGTTTTTCTTGGGTTATTTTTTTTTTTGTTTGTTAAGGTAATAAAAGGTTTTGAGTTATTTTTATTGTCGTTAAGGTGATATTAAAGGTTTTATGCGGTTGTTTTTTAGTTACGTTGTTATTTTTTTATACGAGTAAAAACTTTGTGTTATTGTTGATGTTTTATCTAGTTATGCTATTGTTTTTGTTCAGATAAGTAAAAAGTTTGTGTTATTGTTGGTTATGTTGTTATTTTTTATTGAGTTATATTATTGTTTTTGTTGATACAAGTAACATGTTTGTGTTAATGTTGATATTTTTGTTGAGTTATGATGTTATTTTTGTTGAGATAAGTAAAAGATTTATGTTATTGTTGTGGTTTTTTATAGTTAGGTTGTTGTTTTTGTTGATACAAGTAAAAATTGTGTTAATGTTGATATTTTTATTGAGTTATGTTGTTCTTTTTGTTGATATAAGTAAAAGGTTTATGTTATTGTTGTGGTCTTTGTTAGTTAAGATGTTGTTTTTCTTAAGTTATATTGGTGTTTTTTGTTAATATAAGTAAAATGTTGTGTTATTGATATTTTTTGTTGCCCAATAAGTTATTCTTTGTGAAGCTTTCATTCTGTTCAGCCTAACATGTCTAGAGTGATAGAAGATTCAATTGAATTTATTCTATCGGATGTGGATGAAGTGTTTTTTCAACCCCTCATTAGATATATAACCTGTCAAACTGAATTAGAAAATAATAATATGAAAAATAAAGTTATATTTCAAGAACAATTTACACTAATCAATGTTTTTCGAGCTTTTTGCATACCATTATACATGCCTTGCTCTTTAACAATTTGAATCTGGCTTGATAGTTTTAGTTCTTCAATCAACATTTCCTTCTCTACTAGTTCGTTATGCAAAGCGTCAAATTTGTTAAGAAATTATTATTCATCATCATGATCATAATTATGATAATGATGATACTTTGCAAAATTGCTCAACACATTTGCAAAATTGCTCAACACATTTGCAAAATGAACTTGAAGGAAGTGTTGATTGAATGATTAGAAGTATGAAAGCAAGTCCTATATGTTAAAGAGCGAGATATGTATAATGAGTTACAGAAAGCTTGAAAAAATATTGATTAATGTAAGTTGTTCTTCAAATATAACTTAACTTTTCATATTATTATTTTCTAAATCAAATTGAAAGGTTATATATTTAGATATCGATTGGTGAAACAAGTATTATAATAAACTCAGATGTACATATTACCTCGGTTAGAGCAACTTTAACGCAGGGTTGTTAAACCAAAATTTTTTATAACTTACGTTAGTAATAAGGAATTTGCATTACAGGGGAGCTGACATGACATCCAAATGAACTAAAATTTAGTTCTCATTATCTATATAGTTAACGTTAACTATTCGTGTGAAACCTATTATAATATTATTTAATATTAATAAAATATTCTAAATATTCTAACAACATTAAAGTAAGGGTATGATATTTGAAAATAGTAACGGTCATATTATTTTTTACCTTCTATAAATTCTATAGAAATTTTAATTTTTTTTACACACAGTTTTACTTCTAAATTTTTTTCTTTCAATTTTCAATCTTATTTATTTATCAAATGGATCTCAACCAATCGAATCCTTATTATAATTATATTCCTATGAAAATGTAATTTTTTTTATGTATTATTGTTGTGAATTTTGTATATTTTTAATTTTATAATAAAATATATTTAATATTATTTTTAAGTTTTTAAGGTAAATTTTATTTAAAAAATTATATGTATTTTAATTAAAATAATTAAATTAATGGTAACTTAAATAAAAAATATAAAATGAGGAGTCAAGTTTTGGTTTCTTATAGACAACCACCATTAAAGTAAAAACTACTCAAATGAACTATAAATTTTGTAAATCCTACAAATCACTTTGACTCCACAAAAAGTATCTTAGTTTACTCATTTAGTTTACTCCCACTAAAGATACTCTTAGAAGGTACATCCATGTTGAAAGATTGATGCGCTATTTTAAAATGCCAAAATATTGTCATTTGGTATCAAACTCATGACCATTCAATCTTTCACTACGGTTGAAATTTTCAACCGTGATACGTTATATATACTATTGTTACCACAACTGCTAGTCCATAGTAAAAAGAAAAACAATCTATCACACCTTTCGTTATCACAGACCTCAAATCATGGTAAAATCTTTCTCATAACTCTTGGTAAAAAGTGGTTTTTATAGTAGTGATTTGTCAAGCTTTTATACCAGGGTTCTATGATTTAAGTCCCAGAAACCTTCTTTTAGATACTTGTCTTAGGGGATAAATAATTTCAAATATTGATTTCTCTGGATCTAAATCAAATTTTCTTCGTTGAACATTTAGTTCCTTCGTTGTTTAGGTTGTTTTCTTCCATGGTCATGCCTAGAGTAGAAATCACCAAAACATGACACCAATTATACATCAAGCATTATTTTTATTCTTGAGTTTTATCTGTTCTATTATTTTTGTTTGTTTTGTTTTTTATCCTTTAGTTGTTGCATGCGTTATATTTTTCTTTGTGTGGTGACATCTTTGGCACTTTTTATAGTACCGATGTCTAATGTCTTTTAACATTGTTCAAAAAATCTATAAAATCAATTCGAATTATAACATCGAACTAAATCTTTGTTTAATAAATAAACAATTCTACTTAGTTACAGTATTGAACCATAATTTATTAAACAATTCACTAATCAAACTGAATTGTTGTTAACGGAATTAAAATTTATCGAATCCTAACCAAAACTCATGATCAAGTTTTTTTAATGAAAATTACTTAATAGACTCTCTTTTAATACCGGTAACTAGATAACACTATAGCCAACTTGAAAATTACTCTGCTTTTTTCTTCTTGTACCCTACCGTAAAATATAAAATCAGTTATGATTCCAGCTACTTTCATTTTGTAAATTTAATATTTTGAGTTCATTGAAAAATATTCAAACATTTTTGAAAAATTGAGTGGATTATATAAAAATTATTTTAAAAGAAAATTAAAAAAAATTTAATCAACATATTAATTTTTAAAATGTTTTTAATTATGTTTATTTTGTTTAAATATAAATGTGGTTTAATTGAAATAGACCCACAATGTAAAGAAGTTTTACCCTATTATCTAATAAAATTTTATTATCTCATGTCATGTAAATAATTTAAAACTTTTAGTCTGACTTTGAAGGATACATGATCATAATTGATTAACAATTTAAAATTGTCAGTACATCACCTATTTTCTTATTTAAATAGCGAGCATTTAAATTTAGATAACCTATTTAAGTCATATTTTACGGCAAAATAGAAAATAAAGCTACCAAAATTTGATTAAAAAAATAAATTCAAATTTTTAACTTTTAAATATAATATAATTTTTTATTAAAACATATAATGATTCTAATAACTAATAAAGATTTTTTTTCAAATTATTCCCTCTCTCTCACAATAAATATATTTTTTAAGATTTTACACATTTTAAAATATTGATTAATTAGATTGATTTTAATAATAAAACGAATTTCATTTATTAATAATAGACAGCGGAATAATTATATAATTTAAAATATAATAAATAAAGATAAGTTAATAAAAATCAATAATAAATATCAAATTAATATTTTAAAAGAACAAATAATTTGATATAAATAAAAATAAAAAAGATATAATTTATTGTGAGACGGAGAAAATATTTACTATAACATATGAGTATATCGGTATATCAAAATCAATAAATTGATTCAGTTCAATTCACTCGAGTTTTTATTATAATTCAATTTAGTTCAATTTAGTTTTCTTGCTAAATCATATCATACCATGAACCGTTCTACTATTTTTTATACTCTAAATTTCCATCTTATAAGTTTCCGTTGCGAGAGGTAATTAGCAGATTTGCAACTTGAAAGAAGCTTCAACCCACGAGCAATGATACTACCAAATCTCATATAAGAATAAGAATCCTGCAAAAATAATTAAATTATTAAATAGCCACGTTGCTTTTCTGCACTATATAAAATCAGCACGTGTAGAAGATATTCACGTACAAGTGGGAAGTACGTAGCTTGCTTATGCATGAAGCATTTTTGGGATAATCATATATCTATGATAAAAATTCCAATGAATAAAATTATTCTAGTTGACATGTTAAACCATGTGCTTAGTTAGAGATAAGTTATATGACTTATATAACAATATTTAAGTTAATTTAGAATAAGCATATGCATGCAGTTGTATATCATTCCTTGCATGCCAAATAGTGTTGAAAATGTTAATAATATCAACTTCGATAACAATTTTATACCAGGATTCAAGACGTGCATTACAAATTGAATGATGAGATTTACATATCGACTTTGATATGCTTGTTGTGTTCATGAAAAACAAGATTTGAAATGATTTAAATGATACTTGTATATTGTCATTATAAAGTGATGCTAGGTTTGTATAAGAAAATTCAAGTTCAACTAAAAGACTATGAAACAAAAGACGATATTTAGTTTCAGATTTAGAGATTCTTATTTGTTTCTTATTAATCCATGAAATAAAAGAAGGGTCAATAAATATTAAGCAACCAATGACACACTATTGAATATATCACAATACTTTTTCTGATCAACGGTTTTTTTTTTAAAAGCCATGGAATTAACTGAAATGAGTATAAGGGGTACTCGAAACTCGGACAAACAAGCCAATTCGAAATCGGATTATTAAACCAATTCGAGAAACACCTAGAAACAAATGACGTAAAGGTCTTTCCTGGCCATAACCAAGATGACAACTTAAAAGAATAAATGGCAGCATCTACGTTAAGACTCGATTGATTGAAAATAAGGTTGTTGCGGGCCAACCAAATGTGCCAGACAGTTGCTGCCCGCACAACTAGACTGCGAGAATTGTCGATTTCCTTCTTAAAAATCACAATAGCTGCACCAAACGCCTCCTCACAATTAGCTCCAAGCACCACATCAAAACCGAGCCAACTACCCTAAAGCTTTTCAAACCTCTGTTGCAGCTTTGCAATCAAGAAACAAATGGTTTATATCCTCAAGACAGTTAAAGCAAAACTTACATTGGGAATCAATACCTTCAAAAACAATACCTCTCTTACTCAATTGATCAATGGTTGCTACACGGTTCAACAATAAACGCCATAGAAAGACCTGAATTTTCGAAGGAATTTTTATTTTTCAGACCATCTCCATCAGTTTCTGCACCCCATATTGTTGGTCTGCAGTACCGTCTTTCTGCGCCAAATAAACATAACATCTTGAAACCAAAAATACGTCGTCGACAGCTCCCTCCACTGCACCGGATCTGTAACTCCAACCTGAAGCTCAACGACCCGAAGCATGTCTAAACATTCTGATACCAAACGATTCCTGTCCGAACCAAAACCAATCCTGCATAAATCATTTTGCCACGCCAGTCTTGATTCAGACATGCATAAAGCCTCCACAATTGAAACCTTGGGATTATTACTCAATTCAAATAACAACGAAAAAGTATCCTTTAAGGTATGTGTCGCTACCGCGAAAAAGGAGGTCGGCTGACTGACAGAAGAGTCGCCACCGTTCATTATTTATCCCAAAGAGAGGGAAAGAAAACGAATGAAGAAAATCTGACGAAAAGGGAAAAGACAAGGTCATCGCAACCAAATCTTGGATTCGGGAGTCGGTTACGCAAGAGGAAGGTATGAGCCCCTCTCACGTCTGTTGTACTCAACGGGATCCACGCTTGTTGTCTATCTAATATGGTGTTAATCTATCAAAAGGTTGGCTCATAAGGACAAAAGAAAAGAAAAGAGACTCGATAGAGCATCTCCGCTCTATGCCTACGTATTCGCTCGTGCAATGGGAAAGTCAGAGCTAACATAGTTCGGACTAACACGACCACTGGTTGGTTAAGTGTTTTAACTGAGTAGGGTTAAACCTTCGTTCTAGAAGTTAGGAACGATGCCTGTTTGCGGTAGAACCAAGACTTAACACACTCTTTCTGAAAATGATTTTCAAACAATCCCGAAGGATAAAAAGGTTTGATGTTTTGTTTTGTGTTTTTTAAATAAGAAGTGAATTGAGTTAAGTTTATAACTCATGTTGCACTAAAGACTATGACTTGAGAGCGAATGCGTCGCATATCGCCCAAAGGGCATACGCTAAACACTCTAGAAGTATGAGAGGAGGCCCCCCAACTATCATTCCTCAAGTACTTAAGGCTCGTAGGTACAATATTTATTATCCTTTATTAAGTGTCTTATGAAAGTTAGGAGATGAGAAGAGAAGACACAAACTCTAAGGGGAAACTAGATCAACCCTAATGTTATCATACAAAATGCTCCTAAAGTTAAAGCTAAAAAGGGGCTAGCCTACTTATTAAACTGGAATAGGAATCTTAAGGGAGCATGCAAAGGTAAGGTAAAAATCAAGAAAACAAAGTACAAACAGCAGGTACAACAACACTTCCTGCACAAAACAGCCACAAAATCTAACAAGGCAGCACAGCAGCATTTAATAGCTACTAATTCAGCATAAAACTAGATGTAAAAGGCAGGCAGCAAGCAAGCACAGCAAAGACAGCATGTAAATTAAGAATAAGACAGGTGTAGAAAGCAGGGCAGCAAGCATGTTCAATGCAACCAAGTATGAGCAAACACAAATCATGAACAAGTATCATGCAAGGATGGACATGCATCAACAATCAAACATAAATGTTCAACAAAAATGCATCATCATGAATCAACAAGATCAACATGTTTTCAAATCAATTCAAGCAAACAAACAATCATGCGACAAACGGAATCGGAAGCAAATGCAAACATGCATCACATAATCCAACAATATGATCATCAATAATGAATCATTAACATGATATAAGCAAGCAAAGCATATGATCATCACATCAATCAAGCAACATGAACATGTTAAGTATTTCAAACGAAAACTAAAAGTCACGCATCGAAAAATTTAGATCAAACAATCAAGCATGATGAAACGAGTAAAAAACAGTCCACACAAATGCATCATATCAATCCATGAAGGTTAAAGGTGGGAATAAATCAAAACATGCTTGAAAACAACCAAAAATTACATTCTGGTCTAGTGTTAATTGATTAACCCTTTGCTAGTGCAAACTGGTTAACCGATTAACCACTTGAAAATTTTAGAAATTGCACTAGTTAATCGATTAACCAGTTTTGTACTGCAACTGGTTAATCAGTTAATACTGCACCAGAAGTAAAAAACAGCAATTCAAAAGCACTTTCAACAATTAATTCATTGTGTAATCATCCAAATGATCATGTAATCATTTATGCATAAATTTAACACCAGAAAACAGTGATCAAACATCAATTAAACTTAATCAAGTATTGAGATCACAAAGATCAAAGATCAAAATCAACAAAATCAATCAAAACTTGAAGATCTACATTGTGATTATTCAAATAAGCTCAAAACAGATTTAGATCTAGAATTGCCAACCTACAAAGCGGAGATTTTCTTTGGTGAGTGTTGATTCACTTGAAATGAGCAGATCCAAGCAAGAAACCCAGAGATTCTTCAAGATTCAAGAGCTTTCTTGTTGTAGAAATAAAGATCAAGCAAGATCAAGCAAAAACGATCCAAATAAGCACTTTCAAATTAGCTTCCAAATTCAGATCCAAATCCAAACAAAAATTGAATGGTGAATTGAAGATAATGGAGATAAATGATGGAGGTTTAGATCTAGAATTCTATGATTCTAATGAAGAATCAAAGAACTTAAGTGAGAGCTCTAATGGAGGTTTGGTGAATGAAAAAGTGGAGAAAAAATTTCAAGAGTGAGAGTGAAATCTGAAAATGAAATGTAATTATGAGGATTTCTTTTTGTGAGGTTTTGAGCAAATTCACTTAAATAGGCTCTTGGTTAGGAGTAGAATTATGGTTTGGAGTGAGGTTATGAAAATTGGAATGAGATTAGGAATGGAAAATTGGAGAGAAATTAAATTGATTTTGAAAGTTAATCCAAATTTAAAGTGATTCTAGATCCTTCTTATGGTGTAAAATCTAATTCACAAGTGATCAAAATTGACCCCAAAAGTGGAAGCATTGAAAATGCACGTATATGGGCAGATTTTACAATGGTTAACTGATTAACCATTTGCTAGTGCAAACTGGTTAACCGGTTAACCACTCACAAATTTTGGAAAATGCGTCATTTGGAGGGAACTTGCATATTCGCCTGTTTTCACCCGTTCTGAGCCCCGTTAAGCCTCTGAAACTTGCCCTTGAATATCATAATTGTGAGAATGCCTGAGGTAGCATGGGTGTTGTCTCGTGAGCTAAAAATTATCCTTTTGAATAAAATAAAATCGAACGCTCGATTGCTGGGCAAAATAAATGCCGGAGCCCCTGATGCTCGTTGTTTAGACTCTTGCACTAAAAGAGAAACCTGAGCCACATAAATACCTTGATCTCATGCCTCAAGAACAAATGTTATGATATGCAGAAATACGAAAATGAAAAAAAACATAAGCCAAGTATAAGAAATGGTTGGTCAAATTTTGGGGTACAACAGTATGGTCATCCCACCATTTACTATTCCAAAAGGATAGTCTTCTACCATCACCTAAAATGCAAGATAAGTTATCCACAAAAACAATGATTGATACTCTTCGTCGTAGCTAATGGAAGACAAATCCATCTACCAAATAAATCCAACCTTTCTTCCTTTCCGACCGTTGTTACCAAGCACCACCAATTCTATGCTTTCTTTAGAATATCTATGTTCAATTAAGCTTTCCAAAGAGATTTCTTCTCTGTTAATAACCAACATTTCCACTTCATTAGTAAAGCTTTGTTGAAAATATATAAATCCTTCACTCCCAAACCTCCATCCTCTTTAGATTTACACACCGCACTCCAGCTCACCCAATGGATCCGTCTTTCACCTTCAGTACCACCCCATAGAAAGTTGCTTTGCACACTTACAATTTCCTTAAGAACTTTAATCGGCGCCTTGTAAAACGATAACAAATAAACAGGAAAAGAGTTAAGAACATAATTTATCAACACCACACGGCCCCCAATAAATAATCGCTTTCCGTTCCACAACGCCAACCGCTTACGCAAATTACCCATAACGTGAGACCATGAAGAGTAATTCCTAGGACTTTCTCCCACTACTATGCCAAGAAGATAAAAGGAAACTTACCCAACCTACAATGAAGAAAATCAACTGTTGCCTCTTGAAAACCTTCAGGGATATTAATACCACTCAAATAACTCTTATCAAAATTGACCTTCAACCCCGACACCATTTCAAAACCTCTAAGAATCGCCTTTATACACCATAGGTTTTTCCAACAGCATTCACCTAGGAACATCTTATCGTCAGCGAACTGAACAATTCTAAATCCGATTTCATCATTAACCTTAAATGCTTCAAACGACCCCGAGTTCATTGCTTTCTTCATAAGTAAAGTCAATCCTTCCATAACCAGCAAGAATAAGAATGAAAATAAAGGATCTCCTTGTCATAAACCTCGAGAAGCTACAAAGTCCTTCAACGCACTCCCATTAATTAACACCGAAGTTGTTCCTTTGAAAACAAGAGCTTCCACCCAACCGATCCATCTTCCCCCGAAATTCATCTTAGAGAGAAGAAATCTCAAGAAGTTCCACGACACACAATCATAAGCTCTTTCAAAGTCGACTTTCAAGGCTAAGCACTCTCTCTTTTCCCTTTTAACAAGATCCAAAATTTCATTTACAACTAAAACACCGTCCCCGACACTTCTACCAGAAACAAACGCCGATTGTTCAACCGATATGATAGAACCTAAAACTTTCTTGATGCGGAACGCTAACAACTTGGACATAATTTTCTGCAAAGAACTCACCAGACATATCGGCCTATAGCTGGAAAGGTTTTGAGGATTCGAAACCTTAGGCGCCAAAGAATAAAGGATGTTGTGGCTGCCTTCGTAAGAGTTGGATTAGCATGGAAGTCCCGAACAAACTTGAAGATGTCTTCTTTCACAATCTCCCAACAATCCTGCAAAACAGCAAAAGTAAGCCCATATGGACCCGGGATCTTGCACCAGTTGCACTCCCACACTACATCTTTGATTTCACTATAAGAGAATTCAGATTTTAAGAATTTACTATCCTCGGGAGAAAGGGCAGCAAAATCCAATCCATCTAACACCGGTCTGCTCCCATTAGTTTTCGAGAAGTTGATAGAAAAGTGATCTCGAATGGCCGATTTAATGTCTTCCATTCCCTCCTTCCTCCCCACTAGAGTGTCCATGAACGAGATAAAATTCCTTCTTTGCCTGTCCTTCATAACACGATGAAAAAAACTGGTATTACTATCTTCATCCTTAAGCCATAACAATTTAGACGTTTGCCTTAAAAGGTTTTCCTTGAGATACAAATTTTTCCACAAGTCAGCTACTACCAATGCCATAATCTCTTATTGCAAAAGAGTAAGGCTAGCACGTGCATTGTTACTTAAACCCACTTCTAGCTTGTGCAGTTTATCCATCAAATCTTCCACTTCCAAATCAATCCAACCATAAAATCAGCACGTGTAGAAGATATTCACGTACAAGTGGGAAGTACGTAGCTTGCTTATGCATGAAGCATTTTTGGGATAATCATATATCTATGATAAAAATTCCAATGAATAAAATTATTCTAGTTGACATGTTAAACCATGTGCTTAGTTAGAGATAAGTTATATGACTTATATAACAATATTTAAGTTAATTTAGAATAAGCATATGCATGCAGTTGTATATCATTCCTTGCATGCCAAATAGTGTTGAAAATGTTAATAATATCAACTTCGATAACAATTTTATACCAGGATTCAAGACGTGCATTACAAATTGAATGATGAGATTTACATATCGACTTTGATATGCTTGTTGAAAAACAAGATTTGAAATTATTTAAATGATACTTGTATATTGTCATTATAAAGTGATGCTAGTTTTGTATAAGAAAATTCAAGTTCAACCAAAGGACTATGAAATCAAAAGACGATATTTAGTTTCAGATTTAGAGATTCTTGTTTGTTTCTTATTAATTCATGAAATAAAAGAAGGGTCAATAAATATTAAGCAACAGTTAGAAAGTATTTTGGGGTAGTGTTTTATCGTCTTCACAGGGATTGATTAGAATATAGAAGTTTGTCGTTCAACGGTTTAATGATTTAAAAAAGGGGGGTTTTAGAATGGTTTCAATTTTCGTAACAAAAGTTTGCAAGAAATAAAGCGGAATAAAACTCGGTCTAAGTTTGATAAAAGCATGTCAAGATTAGGGTTCGCTAGTCCGTCCTAAACGTATCCAACTGATCAAATATGTGAACGAAGTTTTAACCAACATAACTGCGTATCCTCGCAAAAACGTTCATTTCTAAAGCAATTTCGTGAATGTTATTGTTTCAACCGTTAAATGATCTCTCTAAATAACACTCGAAATAATAATCATTAAGATCAATACAAAGCGGATATCAACTTTCAAACCTATGTCTAGAATTTGTATAGTTGATAGATGAAGAAATTAGGTCAAGACTTGGAAAGTTCATGTCTAAAGCAATCCAAATCATAAATGTACAAAGAGTAGCAAATAAATTCATCTATATTGATCACAACATTTGTTCACATACAAAATATCAAGAGGAATACATAAAATCTGAACTAATTACTTCTAACCTTGACAAGAGAGGGATTTAGCCAACCATTTCCATGATAGTTTGAGCAACAAATTTCGGAAGAAGGTTGATCAACATCCGAGTTGAATAATCGATATTGGATGGGAATCCACATTCTTTTTGTGAAATATTGCTAAGAGATGATGAGAAATGGAGGAATGAGTTTTTTAGGTCTGAAAAATCCTCTCCAATGCAAGTACAAAAAATTAGATATTTTCTCAAAAAGTAGTTCATACTACTTATAGAAGGGGCTGTTGAGTTGTCATGTTCGCAGTGCGAACAAATTGTTCGCCTAGAGAACACCAAAAATGGCACCTGAAGTGCCTATGTCCTGTGAAATCTTCCCAGACAGAAATTCAAATGTTCGTTGTGCGAAGAAATGTTCGCAGTGCGAAGCCTTCGCTGCAAATTTCGCACAACGAATTCTTGTCCAAATACCTACTGCCTCAAGTTTGGGAGTGTTCGTTACCTCTTTGCTACCTCTTCGCCTAACGAGTTCTTCGCTGCCTCCTTCTCCTAGCGAGTTTATGGCCATTTTCTTACTGTTTTGGATTCCTGGCCTTCGCTACATAGTTCGCTTGGCGAACTTTATGAAGTTTTGGTGGCAGCTTCGTACAGCGAACATTTCTTCGCACAACGAACATTTGGATTTCTGTCTGGGGAGCTTTCACAGGACATAGTTGGGCGAACTTGTTGTTGTTTGCATGCTGACTTGGTTTCTTTGTCCTCTTTCTTGTGTCTTAATCTTCACTTTTAATGCCTAATTCCTGCACAATAACACACAAATCAAAGGAACCAAGATATTTTCACATAATGTTGCAAACCAACCAAAGCAAGAGTGATTCTAACACTTTCTTTTCAAAAAGGAGTGAAAGATGCCCACATTTGCTAGATCAAATAAGCAAAGTTGGGCATCTAACAACTCTCCCTAACTAGATTTTTGCTTGCCCTCAAGAAAAGTATACCTCTTGATGAAGAGGATTTGCTCAAGAAAAAGATTTTTTCGAAATTGGATTAAATGGCTCAAACACAAGGAATGCAACCAGACACAGGTTCCCAATGGTTAGAATTAAACAACACACAAGAACTAAAGTCCTAAAGCAATGAAAAATATATATCAATCAACAACAATGTCATCTTGAATGAATCACCCTATCTCTCCTCTTCGAATAAGGATTGAAGAAATTACGCATTTGCAACCGTGGGGACAATTTCACTCACCTAACAAACAATGTCAAAATCAATCTAATTCATATAATATCTAACAATCATAAATGAAAATATGGTAGCAAGAAGATCACTAAGGTCTTTTACGGTTGTAGCTTGGTAGAGTTTACAAACAAGAGACATTTCTAAGGCCATTGAAACGAAATTGCCGATGCAAAAGAGACATTCACTGTACAAGTTATTTACACATCACAACTTCCTTCCACTTGTTTCTCATTTGAAAACCTTCCCAACTCTTAGTTCACAACTCATTCTTATTTTTCTTTTCCAAGCAAGCATTCTTTTTCTCTTTTTTGTTTTTTACATTCATATTCACAAAACAATTTTTTTTCTCAATGCTTGCTTGATTTTTCAAGAGTTGTAGCAACCTACCATACTTCTTTTTCGTTCTCCCCAACTTAGCTTTTACTTAACCCTTAAGTGAATGCTCTTGACTTTTTAAGGCAAAGATGATAGTTAACACAAAATTCAAGGGTTCAAGAATTTTTTTTTGGAATCTCGCACAATTTCAGGCTGAGATTCACACTGTTTAGGCTCAAGGGGTTACGAATACTCTCTGCTCACAGGTAAGTTGCATTTGGAACTGGTTGTGCTCGATAAAAAAAAGTTCCTTGATCATTTCTAATTTCTTCCACACATTCACAATAATAAAAGATAAAGCATGAATCAAATGAATCAACAAAGTTTATTAGAATCCAGCATTTAGTGTACAAAGGAGGTTTCCTCACAATTTGTGGTTCTAAGTCCTAAGTGAAACCTTCATTCAACAATGTTGTCAAAAGAACAATAGTCATTCACAACAAGATTAAAGTTCTTAATGCATTCAAAAATTCTAACCAAAGGTAACCATTTACCTTGACATTATTCGCTTGTTTAATTATTATCATCGCCATCCAAAATCGGATGCATCTTCATTGGATACATCTTTCTAGAGAGAAACCAATCTAGAAGTTTAGAAAGCACAACAACCAGAAAATATTAACAACCACTTGAAAAGAGACACAAAATATTTTAAAACATAAACTTAACATTACTAAAACTTAAATAAAAATGTGCATGGGTTAAAAACACCCCAAAATGGTACAAGAACCAATATCTGAAATAATAATACAATAAAATCACAAAAGGAATGATTCAAGCATAAAAGTACTTCACTTTGATGATCAAAGGAAGTTGCTCGAATTCACGCTCCCAAAATCAAAATATCACAAAATTAGTCCTCCTCGGACTCGGTCTCCTCCATGCTCTCAGAACCAGAATGAGCATCATCATCATCATCATCACCATCATCATCATCCTCCACCTCAGTGCTACCACCATCAGGACCAGAGGCACCCGCTCCTCTCCAAAAATAGGCCTGACCTCAGGCCAACTCACATGCTCTAAGAACTGCTCACGAGTCATCATAGTATGCTCCACGGAGGGGTCGCGACATTGCAGTTGAAGTACCTGCATAGAATCATGTATATCCACCATGGCGCGCTGAGTCGCTGCCATCCAATCCCAGTTATAATTACATACAGCCTGCTGGAATGGATCAAAACCCTGTGAAAAAGCAACACTAGGGCCATCAGTAGCCCCAGTATCTGCAGCAGCTGAACTTGCTTTAAAGCCCTTGGGTCGACAATACTTGTCCATGTATTTGTCATCAATAGCGTCCGGAATAGTCACCTGTCGCCTCAAAATCTCACCCTCACCTGAACACACAATGCCATAATGAGACAGGGGAAAGCAAGGGGGAAATTAACTCGCCCCCCACTTTCAATCCACTATCCACTACGGACCGCAGCTCATCGGCAGTTATCCAAGCCACATCAATCTGCACATTGGTAAGAATAGAATGGACCAAGTGTGCCACTGGGATCGGCACTGTCGACGTATGGGATTTTGGCTTAATGTTTTTCAGAATCAACACCAACACCAACTTGGGCAGAGGCTTCATGTCTTCTCTATGATACCGCATTGAAATCCCACATGGGTTCAATTCTACCATTTTCCCTCCATCAATAGTGCCTCGGAAATGACATCTGTATTTCTGTGAAGTCTCAAATCTCGGTGGTACTCATCAATTTCTTCCTCACCCAAGTTGAGAGGTCTTCCGAGTACCCTATTAATTTCATCTCTATCAAAGCTCACCAGTCTTCCTACTACCTTTGTGGTCCAGGTGAAAGGCTTATCATCGTTAGCAAGTGCGTTGGCATAGAACTCCCGCACCACCTCGATGTTATAGCTGTCAGTTGGCATCACCAACACGTCTCACTTCTTGCTATTGATGAGTCCTGTAAAAGTTCTGTACAATCCCTCAGGATGAATTAGAAACCTCTTTTTAGGAAGAATCTTTCGCTTCTCTAAAGCCACGTAGCGAGCGGCTTGCTTAGGACCCACAAATCTCTCAGTGTCGTACTGGATAGGTTGAGGCCGAGAGGTGCTACCAACCTTTCTCTTTTTAGAAGCAATTGACTTGGACACCATCTGCAAACAAAACAATGAAGAGAAACAAAAACATCCACATGATAGATTAGTCTAGCAATCAGAACAGAAAAATAAAATACTGTCATGTTCACTGCAAGCTTCGCTGTGCGAAGACCTAGCTAATACTCGCTCCAGGTTTGCACTGCGAAGGTGCCAGTGAAGCCTGCGGATTTTTGAAATTTCCCACTGTTTTCAACCCAAAATCCAGACAATCTAATTTTAACAACAACAATTCAAGAACTACAACATTTTCCATGCTTGGGATAGTTCTAAACACGTATGCAACCCTAAATTCAACAGTTCTGCTACTCACCCTATACAACTCAAATGGTTTGTTCTCATGCAAACTAAAGCAACCTAGCAAAGAAGAATTGAGACAGAGAACATACCTGATTGAGGAGATTGATTGAGTTATTTAAGGCTGTGAGAAGAAAAACTAGGGTTTGCAAGAGAGGCACAATTGATGTGAGTGAGAGTGAAGTGTGGTGAAAGTGAGAATGAAGTGGACACCCTAAAATCCTTCAGAACTAACAAAAAAAATAGTTTGGGCCCAATTGAGTGGCCCACTAAAATTAAAATACCCAACCTATTTCGCTCTGTTTGCACTGCGAACGTCCTAGCAAACATGTTCGCTGGGAGCTTCGCCTAGGAAAAGTGCTAGTGAATATGACAGGTTTTGGTTTTTTAACAAGTCACTCCAAATCATTTTCAACAAAGTCCACACAACAAGCACAATATATACACAACAAAAAGCAGTAAATACTTACAATATTGGGGTGCCTCCCAACAAGCGCTTTGTTTAACATCGTTGGAGCTCGACGGTCCGATGCGATCGCGGATCGCAGAAAAGCACAGAGGTGGTGTCCCGCTCGAAATCACCACCTAGGTAAATCTTTAAGCTTTGGCCGTTGACAGTCTAATTCTCGTTGGTTTTGATGTCTTCAATAGTAATTTCCCCGTAACTCAAAATATTGAGAATTCAAAACGGACCCGACCACTTGGACTTTAACTTTCCGGGAAACAATCTCAACCTAGAATTGAATAGCAACACCATTTGCCCTACCTCAAATTTCTTGGTCACAATCTTTTTGTCATGATACCCTTTCACTCGGTCTTTGTAGATTTTGTTCGACTTATAAGCTTGAAGGCATATTTCTTCAAACTCATGAAGTTGGCTTTTTATTTTGTCGTCACTCAAGTTATGATCAAAATTTAGCAACTTCAATGCCCAAAGGGATTTGTGCTCCAATTCAACCGAAAGGTGACCGTTTTTTCCGTAGACCATTTTAAATGGTGTGAAACCAATCAGAGCTTTAATTGCTGTCTGATAGGCCCACAAGGCATCGTCGAGTTTGCTTGACCAATCCTTCCTTGAGGTAGACACAATTTTTTCCAAAATCTTTTTAGTTTCTCGGTTTGATACCTCCGTCTGTCCGTTAGCTTGCGGATGATATGGTGTAGCAACTTTGTGCTGCACACCATACTGTTCCAAAGCTTTTGCTAACTGAGTGTTACAAAAGTGCGAACCTCCATCACTTATTAACACTCTCGGAGTACCAAAGCGAGAAAATATGTTTTTATTCAAAACATTTATTACGGTTTTCCCGTCTGCCTGCTAGCTATGGCTTCTGTTGCGATGGAAATAGGATAACAAACTATTAATTAGTTTGAATCACAATTCTTGATTCACAACCGCTCTTTGATTTATCTGAAGGAAAAGGTCAAAAGAGGGGAAACCTATTTTTGCATCGTAAACACAATGCGGGGAGAGACCTAGGTAAGGGGTTGGTTAAATTTAGGGAAGGTACTAGCACCCTAAACTTCTGTAGTACTCTACAGGAACCTTTTGTTTATTGTATGCTTTTTATTTTATTATCTGTTTGAAATATATTGCTAAGGGATAGAGTGACCTAAAAGACCTAAGGGTTAGTCCTAAGTTTACTCGGCAAGACGTCGCATCTTGTGCCTACGTATCCTGAATATGGAATGGAATCAGAGTAATTATAGTTCCCCTGGAAAGGGAGGTTAGAAACGTCTTGATTGTGGTCAAGGTTTCAAGGGGAGTAAACGTTTCTTAAGGAAATGCTTACGTGGAGTCTTGAGACTCCTATTTCTATGTTGAATTGTTGTAAATTGATATTAGGGTTAAAATTAGGAATTCCACAGCGGGAAACCCTAAAACAAAGTACGACGACTCTTTGACCTAAAAGTTAGGGTAAAGGGCATTTTCGTCCACGGCGGGACGCCTAGGCTAATAGGGTTTGAAAGGGTAAAAAATTAAGGTTATTGACTCGGCGGTCAAACGGCTAGACCTAATCATTCGGAAGGAAAATAACGGTAAAAACATGCAAAATACGGAAAATTACTATACGACAGAAATTAAAGTGCGGAAAGTTAGAAGGCGTCGCGAAGATCACTCGCGTAAATTACAAATCCCAAAATGCAAAAACAAATAACTGCGACGATAGCCTCGCATAAATTACAACCCAAAGAATGTAAAAATAATAACGAAATAAAAGTGACGATGTCCTCGCATAAATTACAACCATAAAAATAAATTTGAAAAAAATAAAGGATTAGTAGCCACGACCAAAATGAGAGCCAATAAAAGTCAGATGATAATTAACGGGAATGCTAAGAATTTTTATTTTAGACTTTTAGGTTAGAAATTAGAATGAAAGTGTTTGTAAGTAACTGAAAATAATTTAAAGTCTAGTGTTGAAAAATGTTAGTATTAATTTATTTAAAAAGTTTTAAAATAAAAAAAAAGTTTTAATTTTAAAAGGTTTTAATTTTAAAAAGGGTTTTGATATAAAAAGATTTTACTATAAAAAGAAGATTTTAATTTTAAAAAAGGTTTTACTATAAAAAAAAAGTTTTAATAATAAAAAGGTTTTACTATAAAAAAAAGGTTTTAATTTTAAAAAAGAAGATTTTAATAAAAAGAAAAGGTTTTAATAAAAAAAAGATTTTAATAAAAAGGTTTTAAAAATAAAAGAAGTGTTAGTAATAAATTAAAATATAACGTAATTACTAATTACAGTTTTTTTTAAAAAAAAGAAAGAAATAATAAGATAATATAATAAAAACGAAATAGAAAGAGAAATAAAAGGAGTGAGGATAGGTGGATGGTATTGGGAAAAAAAACCTTTTCCCTTTTTTGGGGTTTTGGGAAAAAACCTTTTCCCTTCTTCTTTCCAACCGGCGGCGGCTGTCTTCCATGGTTCAGAGTCTTTTCTCCTCATCTTTCCTTGCATGTCAATGGTTCCTTCGTCTATTTATTCTTCCCTTTAATCTACAATCAATGAACAAAACAACATAGAAAAATTGTAAAATAATGTAAATCAAAGGAAAAAGAAAGGTTACGGTAATGGCGATGATGTTGAATGAACTGAGTCTCCGCCGTTGGAATTTTTTGCTCGCCGATAGCGCTTGGCCGATGATGAATTCAAGCCTTTTAGGGTTCTTCCGAAAAATTCCCTCTTCCTCTGATGACCTGCTCTTGATTTTCTGATCTTAATGAAGTTTCCTCCCATCACTTATGTTTATATAGGTAACAAATTAGGGTTAACTCTAACCTAATGCCCATTTTAAAGCCCGACTTAAATTAATATTAGTTAAAACTAGATAAAATTTAAACAAACTAAAACAAACTTTAAAAAAATAAAATCTTCTCTAATATTTTTAATTTTATGATTTTTGGATGTTTTTATGAATAATATGGAAAAAAGTAAAAAAATAATATTTTTTAAAAAATAATTTAAATAAAATACGAAAATAATAATTAAATAGTAAAAAAAACTATTTTTGTTATATTTTTTATGAAAATAGAAAAGTTAGAATAAAAATAAAAGAAGCAAAACAAAAAGTGAAGAAGATGGGATTCGAACTCTCAACCTCTCGTACTCACAACTCCTTACACACGGTCTATTACCAATTGTGCTATTTTATTCATTCAAAATGAAGTGGCACTAGAAACCCTATAAACTAAAAGAGCGTGCCACATGATATTTTCTTGCAACAATCAACCAACTGCACAACCCGTTAGTGGTTAGTTTAAACGCAATGCAAAATGAAATGGGATGCAAGATGAAACGACTAATCTTAGGGCAAAATTTGGGGTATTACAATTGCCCCTATTTAAATAGCTTCACCGGATGATTTGAGCGACAAAGGCTCGAGAAATCATGGTGGAGGGATTTAAATATAGATAACTGAAAATTTTGCCCTTAGATGCAGTGATATGTAATGCTATGGACAAGACAGAAATAAACTATAATGCTGACAATGCCATGAATTTAATATGGTGCGTATGATGGAATGGTAAATGCAGAGATGCAAACGACACGACGACATAGGGGACAGACGCGACGAACGAACCACACTGGGGAATATGACGCACTGGGGAAACAGCGTGACACGGGGAATTCTAAAGATGATGGTCAACTGGTGCGAGCACGGCCAATTGTCACTTTAGAGATAAATGGTAAGAAAAGGATCCTTAATGGAGATGGCACCGGTGAGACGGCCTTCACTAGGGAATATCTAGGAGTAATTATCAACAGGTTCAAGCGTGACCGGCTGATACTCTAGAATAAAAGTAAAACTGGATCTGTACGACTGTAGGATCAATTAACAAGGTGATGGAGCATTGAGCAAAGAATAACATCCGCGCTTCTGTAAACTCTCCCTCGTGACAGGATCAAACGGAATTTAGGAATCCGTAGACAATATACAGGGTAAAACCGGCTGTATGCCAAACTAAATGGTCTTAAATGGGAAATGCCCTGATAAGCTTTCTCGAGAGAGAACTGCCACTTATCGTCGGAAGGGACTTATATGCCAAACTGGATAAGCTCTCAAATAAAGAGACTGTCGCTTATCTGTGGATAATTGATGAAAAATTGATTGATGAACTTCTTCATACTTCAAGATTTTGTGCTCTCCTGAATATGATTCAGATCCTTCTTTTACTAAAGGATAAAATGAACTTCCTCATACTTCAAGATTTTTTACTCTCTTAAGCATGATTCAGATCCTTCTTTTACTAAAGGATAAAATGAACTTCTTCATACTTCAAGATTTTGTGCTCTCCTAAATATGATTCAGATCCTTCTTTTACTAAAGGATAAAATGAACTTCTTCATACTTCAAGATTTTGTACTCTCTTGAACATGATTCAGATCCTTCTTTTACTAAAGGATAAAATGAACTTTCTCATACTTCAAGATTTTGTACTCTCCTGAATATGATTCTGCTCCTTCTTTTACTAAAGGATAAAATAAACTTCTTCATATTTCAAGATTTTGTGCTCTCCTGAATATGATTTAGCTCAAACCTCCCCGTACTTCATCATGAAAAGGAAAATGGAAGCTCAGTTGCTTGATGGAGATGGCCATTTGCTGCAAGTCACAACGAAGATAGGATAAGCTCCTCAGGCGAGAAATACCACTTTGATAGGCTTCTCGGGCGAGAACTGCTTGTAGAGGTGGTAACAGGTAATGTAAATTGTAATGAAGATTGTAATGAAGGTTGTAATGAAAGAACAATGTAAATTGTAATGAAGGTTGTACTGAGCTCCTTGTATGAGAAGATCAATTGTAGAGTGTAATGAAAAATTGTAATGAAAGTTGTAATGTAAATTGTAATGAAGGTTGTAATGAAAGTTGTAAGGTAACAGAACTGGGCTAGAAAGAACTGACGAACAAGTCTCCATTGAGGAAACGAACTCGAATGGGACTATCTTACCTAATGTGGAAAGGTAACTGAAATAACCGTCCACGAGGGATGAACTCGGTGGGGAAACTGGAAACAACTGAGTATGTTGTGCTTAGGGCTGACGATCTACTTGGAGAGAGTGGACAAACCCAGTTACTTGGCGGTAACGATAAAGGATGATGATAAATAGCAAGCATGCATATGCTAATGCGTATGTCAATGTGTATGCAAATGTGTATGTTCATGTATATGAAACTGTCATGCAATGAGTATGCAATGTTTATGCTCATGCATATGCTAACAAAACAGATGAGAGAGGACACATGAGATGAAATAAACATCTCGACAGGAATACCCGGTGACCTCTGCAACAGTACATCTATTAGAGGATAGGAATAGTTGATGGTAAGACCGAATCTGGCTTCAAAGTTAAAATTTCCCTGGGGAGAAAAGATCATGACTTCCACATGGGGATACGTCTTCACTGGAGAGTACGATGTCACGACTTCAACTGGGGATCCATGACCTCTGCACGAGGATATGATGTCATGACTTCACGAGAGGGATTGCTATCATGAACCGTAATCAGCCAAAGAACTCTTGGGATCAGATATTTTCGGGGATAAAATAAATATCCGCTTCGTGGGGATGATGAGGAATTAGGCAACTTCATGGAGATAACGTAGCAACTTCCTGGGAATAATACTTTGGCTTCCTGGGGAAAAGGTACGTCTGATTGGGGATAAAGTATATCAAACTTCCCTGGAGAGTTCATCGGACTTACTGGGGAGAAATCAACAAACATTCGTGAGGACAGTATCTTGACTTCTTGGGGAAAACCTGGCACTCCTGGGGAATATTCCTGAGGAAAGTAAGGCAATTCCACTGAGGAACAAATGATACTACCGAGAATGGGTCTTCAAGACTGTATATCACTTGGAGGATACCGGAGATGTCTCTGCAGTCTCGAGAGTCACTGGGGATTTATCGGGTGGATCCCAAAAGTGTTGTCAGCTTAAAGTCTCGCTGGAGACTATCACAAGGAAGATGCTGGTAAAATCTCTGTTGCCTTGGAGATTACTGGCTCGGTCCAAAGTGTTGTCAGCTTATAGTCTCGTTGGGGACTGTGTCGGCTTAAAGTCTCTCTGGGGACTGCTCTGAGGCAATGGTTGATGAGATTTACTAGGGAATGAAGACCACTGGGAGTAAGATCCATCGGGTGCATGAAAATGTCGTGAAACAAGCTAGTTTTGATCTTAATGGACTTCGGGATAGTCGCCATTTTGAAAAACAATATGCCTTAGAGTACCTGCTATATGAGAGAGTCATCTCGAGAGGATTTTACAGAGAACATAGGGTTCGATTGCCCCACTGTTTTCAAACTCTTGGAGAGATTTGTCAGATCTCGACGTAACTAGCACGGATTAACCGTGTTACGACTGAGTCTACAAGAACAGCTCTTAAGTACGTCATGCTCGCATCAGTAAGTGAGTTGGAAATCACCTGCCCCTGTTTAGCAGAATCTTCAAGTTCCATTATGGATGTATGTATGTAAGTTTCTATGATATCAAGCACAATCAACACGCGCGAAATGCTATCCTGAAACTATCAATGCAACAATATTTGTCTTTAAAATTTTTTGTTTTCATTTTGAAAAAAGATATTGCTATAACTCGCGACCGAAGTCGCATAGCTAGGATATGAATTTAACTTGTAATGCCAACGGTAAATTGAGCATAGCTCGTAGGAGTCAGGAAATGTTATCTCGTCGAGTAGGCTTTCAAAAGAATTCTTACTTCAATTAGGTCTTTTAATGGTTGTATCGTGGCTTAGTTCACGGTTTAAGAAACAAAGGATAAAAGCTAGAAGTTATTTGTACCCACCCCTCTTCGTGATGTTTTCCAATCCTATTCAGTTAACTGGATACGAGCACTCATATCTCAATCAGATTTGATATGGCCGAGAATTCATCAAGGCTTCGGACAATGGCAGTCACTTACCTACTTTGGTGCTCGATCAACATGACTTTGTTCTTTATTGAGGATTCTTTAAGGTAATCCTTTGTTTTTTATTATATATATATATATATATATATATATATATATATATATATATATATATATATATATATATATATATATATATATATATATATATATATATATATATATATATATATATATATATATATATATATATATATATATATATATATATATATATATATATATATATATATATATATATATATATATATATATATATATATTCCCTAACTTTTTCCTTGACGACATCTTTGGGATTTTGACTTTGTAGTCCAGCGGGATGCTCCAGTTTTGCCTAAGTCTCCTTCATAGGTTTTGACTTAGCGGGCTATATATATTATTTTTGTCGACTAAGTCATGTGACTCTTTTGAAGGTTTGTGACTGCCCCACTCTTTAGGTAGTATAAGGATAGTTATTGACTTCTAAACTTCCTAAGATGTTAAGGATAGATCCTCGAAGGTTCGCTCCTCCTTTTTGAGGGTCTGAGTGCTCAATCAGTTTAACTGAAAAACTACCCTGCCCCAGGTTAAAGTAAGGGTTTTAATTTGAAAAGAAAAAAAACTACTTCAAGGCTCAAAAGGGTGAAAGAGGGATTATCATCCTTATATCTCTGGTGTTTGGGATTTGAAACAATGCCTTACATCATCAGCAGGTTTCAATTGGAAGCATACGACAAGAGATCTGATGTTTTTGTTCATCCTCCTCCTCCCAATTCTCTATCAAAGCGAGAGATCGGGTAAAGTTGGCATTATAAGTTTATGAAAAAATATTTTTAATTAGTGAAACGAATGGATCTATTCAAGACAAATATGCATAATTATTCAAAATAAACGAGTTCATACATGCTAATTATGCTTAATCAACGAAAATAACATATAAATAAGCAAAAATGAAATGTCTCAAAGTCCTTCAAAATGTGTTTATGAAGTCTTCAAATCTGCGACTGGCATGGTAGTGGTGGTTTCCTCTAGCGCAGCCTCACTGGAATGAGTCACCTTGCTTGTCCCAGCTAGATCTGTCAATGTTTCAGTATCAGTCTTCGAATCTTCCTTCAGACTAACTTTCCCAGATTCTTGGTCGATCGGGGTCACATCATCTTGAGGACAGATGAAATGAAATGGACTAGGCTTCTGAATAACTACCGGTTTTGGCAGGTTCACAGGAGAAGTAACTAGCTGAGATATGTTGAAAATCTTGAGAGGAGTCTTGATCTTTGGCGACGGATCATCGAAAGACAGTATCTTTTGTTCTAACAAATCTCTGACAATGTTATTGAGCGCATAACAACCTTCCAAATCGTGACCAGGCGCACCCTCATGAAATAAACAATGAGCAGAGGCGTTGTAGTTGGCAGGCAAAGGATTAGGAGGCAGACCCACAACTCTAGTGGTAATCAAACTTTGTTGCACTAAGAGAGGATACAACTCGGTGAAAGTCATCGGAATCAGAGGACAAGGCTTATACTGTCTCTTACTCAAACCATTCTGACGAGGTGCTTGCTCCTTTGATGGTTGATTGGCAGAAGCATTGGGCGCTCGCTGACAGTTGATAGGAATTTGTGCAGACTGATAAACAGGAGGTTGTTGAGAAACCGGATGCTGATAGACCGGAGCCGGTGGCACAAGCTGATATGTAGGAAATTGTTGACTGAAAGGAGGTGCAACAGTAGCTACATAGGGTTGTGGAGTATTATGAACTGGATAACCTTGAACATAATTCTGTTGAGGTTGCCAAGGTTGGTGAGGAGCCATCGAGCAATTTCTCGGACGTGTAGGTCTTTTATGGTGGTCCAAGCTCGGAGTTTTGCACTTCGAATGAGTAACTCGTCAAACTGGTTGGGCAATGGTAGGATGCACCAAACTGGGTTGATGACCTTGAGGCGGTATATTCTCAACAGTAACAGCTGGTTGAGGATCCAACCCAGTGTGGGTGATCTCAGAAACAACAGTAGGTTGATTATCCATTTTCACCTTAAGGGCTTGCAGTATCTCCATAATCTGCCCCACACTTCCTCGAAGTTCTTCGAGTTCATGGCTGACACGGTCGATCTCTTGAGCTTGTTCTTCCATCCTTTTTCGAGCTTGGGCTCTAGTATTGTACTGATGCGGAGGACCCAGGGTGACGAAACTGGCAGGCGAGAGAACTGAGAATAAGAAACCGGGAGACACATGTGATGCAAAAATATGATGCAAAAAATGCGAAATGCGAATGAAATGATTTCATGGAATTCAAATATTAACGAATATCACAGAATACCAAAACTTTATTTATTAATTTGAAAACGGATTACAAATAACATTCTTAGAAAAGTCTTGGCATAATAGCTAAATAAAAGCTAATAATGACCCTAAGGAAGCTTCTTGTTCTTCCCCTTGCTCTGCTCTTCGGGCTAGGCCTTTTTGAGGATGAGCTTATCTTCAAAAGGTAAATCGAGAGTTAGAGGAAAATAAATCCTTCATCAAAACTAAGGAAGGGTACGTTGGAAAAGTCTTCACAATTGTTGGTGATTAGTGTCCTTGATGTCGGATAACTTTGAGCATATGGCTTTAGCAACAGTCTTGTCCTTTAGGGTCTTTCTCCATGAAAGGGAACGAAGACTCCTTCAGAATAGGTAACCCTACCAATTGAGAGTACTCTTCTAGGGTAGACAAGACCTGGTACTCGAGGGATGTAAGGAAAAGATAATCTGGATCCTAGAACTGTAACAAAGTCGAAATGAAACCTTCGTCTACTTGAGGTTTCAACAAAAATAATGGCCTTCCATACTTGTTTCTGGATCCTTTGTTGATCTTGAACTAAAGCTCCTAGCTTCCTTAGGTCATCTAACTTAAGTCCTTTAAAAGAATATCTCAAAGTTTTTTTTTGTAATCCATGGTATCCTGCAATATTCATAAATAAAATTTGAACTCTATGACATGTGATGCAATGTGATGTCTTATGGATGCAATGCATATATACAAAGTCCTAGGTTAAAGGTATATGCAAGGAGTTAGGGTCTACCCATCCCCATAAGGTATGTACTAAGGTTAGTTGTACCTGCAGAACAAGGGTTCTAAAGCGGTGCCCAAAGTCATCAATCCATCTTTCGGATATTATCAATTTCCCGATTAACTCGATGGTTAATAATATTCTCAAGAGAATCTCTTTTGAGTGTAGTATTGTGTAGCGACTATTTCAGGAATATTCCCTCATAGTCCTCGCACTACGTCCTATATAAGGCCAAGGTGGTGTTAAGGTACTACGGTCCTCAATATCATTGACTCCAATCGACCATGGTAAAAGTTTTCACGAATACTCGTTCAACCGAACCATTTTCAAAAGGGTCTCAACTGAGCGGTGATTCTCAAATCGGCTTGGTCGGGAATCACTCCCTATAAGCCTCGTCGAATATCTCACCTCCTATAATAAGGTCACTTAAGTCCGGGTGTAGGACTTATCTCACAACAAAATAGATACCCCTCAAGCAAGGTACAATATGAACATATTATATACGAGCAAACAAATAATAAAGTAAATAGCATTGCCATAAACGAGGTAGGGATAACCCTTAAAAAATTATGGCAAAATACGGCAAATTACTATACGGCAGAAATTAAAGTGCAGAAAGTTAGAAGGCGTCGCGACGATCACTCGCGTAAATTACAAATCCCAAAATGCAAAAATAAATAACTGCGACGATAGCCTCGCATAAATTACAATCCAAAGAATGTAAAAATAATAACGAAATAAAAACGACGATGTCCTCGCATAAATTACAACCATAAAAATAAATGTGAAAAAAATAAAGGATTAGTAGCCACGGCCAAAATGAGAGCCAATAAAAGTCAGATGATAATTAACGGGAATGCTGAGAATTTTTATTTTAGACTTTTAGGTTAGAAATTAGAATGAAAGGGTTTGTAAGTAACTGAAAATAATTTTAAGTCTAGTGTTGAAAAATGTTAGTATTAATTTATTTAAAAAGTTTTAAAATAAAAAAAAAAGGTTTTAATTTTAAAAAGGGTTTTGATATAAAAAGATTTTACTATAAAAAGAAGGTTTTAATTTTAAAAAAGGTTTTACTATAAAAAAAATTTTTTAATACTTAAAAGGTTTTACTATAAAAAAAAAGGTTTTAATTTTAAAAAAGAAGGTTTTAATAAAAAGAAAAGGTTTTAATAAAAAAAGGTTTTAATAAAAAAAAGGTTTTAAAAATAAAAGAAGTGTTAATAATAAATTAAAATATAACGTGATTACTAATTACAATTAAAAAAAAAGAAAGAAATAATAAGATAATATATTAAAAACGAAATAGAAATAGAAATAAAAGGAGTGAGGATAGGTGGATGGTATTGGAAAAAAAACCTTTTCCTTTTTTTTTGGGTTGGGAAAAAACCTTTTCCCTTTTTTGGGGTTTGGGGAAAAAACATTTTCCCTTCTTCTTCCCAACCGGCGACGGTTGTCTTCCATGGTTCAGAGTCTTTTCTCCTCATCTTTCCTTGCATGACAATGGTTCCTTCGTCTATTTATTCTTCCCCTTAATCTACAATCAATGAATAAAACAAAATAGAAAAATTGTAAAATAATGTAAATCAAAGGAAAAAGAAAGCTTACGGTAACGGCGATGGTGTTGAAACTTTTTGCTCGCCGGTAGCGCTTGGCCGATGATGAATTCAAGCCTTTTAGGGTTCTTCCGAAAAATTCCCTCTTCCTCTGATGACCTGCTCTTGATTTTCTGATCTTAATGAAGTTTCCTCCCATCACTTATGTTTATATAGGTAACAAATTAGGGTTAGCTCTAACCTAATGCCCATTTTAAAGCCCAACTTAAATTAATATTAGTTAAAACTAGATAAAATTTAAACAAACTAAAACAAACTTAAAACTCTATTTATTTATACTAAACATTAAAAATATTATAAAAAGAATAAAATCTTTTCTAATATTTTTAATTTTATGATTTTTGGATGTTTTTATGAATAATATGGAAAAAAAGTTAGAATAAAAATAAAAGAAGCAAAACAAAAAGTGAAGAAGGTGGGATTCAAACTCTCGACCTCTCGCACTCACAACTCCTTACACATGGTCTCTTGCCAATTGTGCTATTTTATTCATTCAAAATAAAGTGGCACTAGAAGCCCTGTAAATTAAAAGAGCGCGCCACATGATATTTTCTTGCAACAATCAACCAACTGCACAACCCGTTAGTGGTTAGTTTAAACGCAATGCAAAATGAAATGGGATGCAAGATGAAATGACTAATCTTAGGGCAAAATTTGAGGTATTACAACTTCCACCACGTAATCAACCGCAACAATAATGTACTTGTTTCCAAACGACGGTGGGAATGAACCAACAAAATCAATGCCCCAATAATCGAAAACCTCGACTTCTATCATGCTTTGCAGCGGCATTTCATTGTTGTGATATTCCACCAATCCTCTTACATTTGTCACAACTTTTTGTATGCGCATGCGCATCTTTGAACAAGGACGGCCAATAAAATCCCGATTGGAGGACTTTAGCGTTCATTCTTGTGTTGTTAAAATGACCTCCATATAGAGAGTTGTAACAATGCCACAGGATGTCGTTGGCTTCCTCCTCATATACACATCTCCTTAAAATATTGTCGACACCAAGTTTGAACAGATGTGGTTCATCCCATACAAAGTACTTGGCGTCAGACAAAATTTTTTCTCTGGTGACTAGTTAGACCTTCCGGCATTAATCTGGTGGCTTTGTGGTTAGCCATGTCAGCAAACCAAGGTCTAACCTTCACCATATACAACTTTTCATCAGGGAACTCTTCCCTCACCTCTTTTTCATGTTTTGTGACTTCATCATTCACAAGTCGAGACAAGTGATCTGCTACCAAATTCTCGGACCCTTTTTTATCACGAATTTCAAGATCAAATTCTTGAAGTAAAAGAATTTAACGAATTAACTGTTGTTTGGAATCCGGTTTGGTAAGCAGATACTTGATCGTTGTATGATCAGTGTACACCACAACTTTGGATCCAATCAAATAAGACCTAAATTTTTCTAATGCGTACACTATAGCAAACAATTCCTTTTTAGTTGTTGCATAATTAATTTGAGCATCGTTAATAACCTTGCTTGCATAATGTATCGCATGGAAAATTTTGGTTTTTCTTTGGCCTAACACTGCGCCAACCGCATAATCGCTCGCATCACACACGAGTTCAAAATCATTTTTCTAGTTCAGTGCAACGATTACGGGTGCAGTTATTAGGCTTTGTTTCAAAGAATCAAAAGCTGTCATACAAGAATCATCAAAAAGAAGAGACTTATCTTTATTGAGCAGGTTGCTCAATGGTTTTACTATCTTCGCGAAGTCTTTGATGAATCTTTGATAGAATCCTGCATGACCCAGAAAACTTCGAATTCTCTTCACATTCAGAGGTGGCGGAAAATTTTCAATCACTTCCACTTTAACCTTATCAACTTCAAGTCCCTTTGAATAAACCTTGTGTCCGAGCACAATGCCTTCCGTAACCATGAAGTTGCATTTCTCCCAATTAAGCACCAAATTAGTATCCACACACCTCTCCAAGACAACATCAAGATTTTTCAAACAAAGATCAAATGACGGTCCAAAAACTGAGAAATTATCCATAAACACCTCGATCGTCTTCTCAATCAAGTCCGAGAATATAGCTTGGATACACCTTTGAAAAGTCGTCGGTGCATTACACAAACCAAACAGCATCCTCCTATAAGCAAAGATTCCGAAAAGACAAGTGAAAGCTTTTTTTTCATGACCCTCCGGGTTGACAATGATTTGATTATACCCGGAGTATCCATCCAAAAAAATAGTAATATTCTTCACCGGAAAGTCTCTCGAGCATTTGATCCACGAAAGGAAGAGGAAAGTGGTCTTTTCTTGTAACTTGATTGAGCCTACGATAGTCGATACATATTCTCCAGCCTATTACAGTTTTTGTTGGAATCAACTCATTCTTCTCATTGCGAACAACCGTCATTCCACCTTTCTTTCGCACCACTTGAACTGGACTAACCCACGAACTATCGGAAATAGGATAAATCATGCTGGCATCCAACATTTTGACAACTTCTTTCCTCACCACTTCTTTCATAGTAGGATTCAATCTTCTTTGTGGTTGAGTACCGGTTTGAAATCTTCCTCCATGAATATTTGATGAATATAATAGGAAGGACTTATACCTTTCAAGTCGGAAAGAGTCCAACCCATTGCCTCTTGATTTTTCTTCAAAACAACAATTAATTTCCTTTCTTCATCCATGGTCAAATCCGAACTTATGATCACCATCTTGTTTTTCTCTTCATCAAGGAAAACATACTTAAGATGAGATGATAACAACTTCAACTCAAGTTTGACTTCCTCATTATTCTCTTTTTTCAATATTCCACCCTTTCTTTCAAAGATGGAATTTCCTCTAATTCTTCAAGCTCCCGCAAACACTTTTCAATTTCTCGGTCTTCTTCTTCATTGACTTTTGAAAGAGCATTGGTAAGAACTTGCTGTAATAGTGTGGGAACTTGCAATAACTCCTTGACTTCTTTAATTTCCACTTCCATTGCATCAATTCTAAAACAATCGGTTTTGTCCTTTGAAAGCTTCATGGCTTCAAAAAGATTGAAACAAATCTCCTCATCTAGAACTCTAACTTTCATTAGGCCATCATCCATATCAATCGCCATGCGCGCGGTCTTCATAAAAGGTTGACCAAGAATCAAGCGAGAGTCTTCATCTTCTTTCATATCAATTACCACAAAGTCAATTGGGAACAAAAATTTGTCAACCTTTACCAACACATCTTCGGCTACACCATGAGGGCGAGTGGTAGACTTGTTGGCAAGTTGCAATATCATTTGAGTAGACTTCAACTCCATGTATCCCAACCGCTTCACAATAGATAAGGGTATCGAATTGATACTAGATCCCAAATTGATCAATCCCTTGCCAATGTAAGTATTTCCAATTGTGATAGGCAAAGTGACTTGTCCCGGATCACTTTCTTTCCTCGGGAGAGTCCGTTGAATGATTGCGCTACAACTAGCATCCACCATGATATTTTCTTGATCCGTATACCGCTTCTTCTTCGTAAGGATGTCCTTCATGAATTTCGCATACTTGAGCATTTTCTCCAATGCTTCGGAAAATGAAATATTGATTTGCAATTGCTTGAATATATCCATAAACCGAGCATAGTGTCTCGCATTGTCTTTCCGTGTCGGAGCATGTGGATAAGGAAAATTTTGAATTGGAATAGCGCTCACTTGCTCTTTTCCTTTCCTAGACTTTTTCACTCTTTCTTCTCTCTTATTTTTCTCTTCTTCCTCACTCTTTTTCACTCTCTCATTTTCAACTAAATCTCCCTCAACATTTGTTTCTACTTCTTTTTCAACATTTTCATTTTATTTTTCAACTACAACTTCTTCCGCCGCTATCTCCTCACCTACGGCCATGTCAATTTCTCTACCACTTCTTGTGATAATCGCCTTGCAATGCTCCTTAGGATTTGGAAGAGCGGTAGCCGTGAAAGGCCTTTTTTGTTGATCGGCCAATTGTTTTAATAATTGGCCCACTTGTGTCTCTGAATTCTTCATAGCCGCATCGGTGTTCTTTTGATTTGACATTGACATTTGCATGAATTGAGTAAGAGTTTCCTCCATCTTTGATGGTGCACTTTGAGTTTGTGGAGGTTAAATGTAATTTTGATATTATTGACGGTTTGAAGTTTCGGCTTCTTGCGGCCTCCAAGGTTGTTGGTACCCTTAATTAGGTCTTTGATAACCTTGATTTGCTTGTTGATAAGGTGGTCTTTGTTGGTATCCCTGATTTGGATTTCTGGCATAATTGACTTCTTTTAATACCGGAGGACAATACTCGGTAGGATGGTCACCTTTACACAATTCACAACTTGCCACTTGAACTTTGGTAGGAACTTCTCGCATCTCTTTGATTTGTTGTGGAAGCTTCGACATTTGTTGAGTTAAAAGCTTCACTTGTTGTGAAAGAAGTTTGTTTTGAGCAAGAATAACATCATTAATACCTAACTCTAGCACGCATGGTTTTCGTTGAGCTACTCCACAGTTATGATTCCTTTGGTGATCATTAAGTGCCATCTTGTCAATAATTGTTATTGCATCTTCAGCACTTTTAGACATCAAAGAACCCCCCTGCCGTAGCATCCAATAAGGTCTTGTGAACCAAAAGGAGACCATTGCGGAAAATATGAACTTGAGTAAGTTCGTCAAAATCGTGTCCTTTGCATTTCCTCAACATAGACTTGAATCTCTCCCAAGCTTCGTTGAGGGATTCATTTCCTCCTTGTGAAAACAGACCTATCGGATTTTTTGCTTCCATGAAACGATTATGTGGAAAGAACCGTTCAAGAAACTTCTCTTCCAATAAATTCCAATCCGTCATAACTATCGTAGATTGATCAAGATACCATTCTTTCGCTTTCCCAATCAATGAATGAGGAAATAGCCTCCTGAACAATGGCTCTTTATCAGCTTATGTTGCTCCTGTTGCACCTGCAATCTCATAGAATTTGGCAAGATGTGTAAACGAATCTTCATGATCTAACCCCGTGAAAGGATTTTGACAAATGAGTGCAAGGATTCCTGTTTTCATCTTGGCTTGTCTTCCATTTTGGAGATTACGTGCAAACTGAACGTGTGTCTTGGACTGTTTGTACATGGAACCGAAACTGGAGGTGGAGGTGGTGGTGATGCTGCAATAATTGGTGAATTAGGTGGAGTGGATGAAGAAGATTCTTCATGTTCTTGTCTCTCAATATCTTGTTGCCGTCTTCGCCTTGTGCGACTATTGGTGCGGCGAGCAGTTCTCTCAATCTCAGGATCGAAAAGAAGGTTTTTAGGCCGAAACTGTCCTTGCATAAACGAATTCTGCGCACGGACTAAAGATTAAAAAGCACAAAGATAAGAGATTCACAATACAAAAATCTTAAAATCACTAAACTATTGCAATGCTTGCAATATTCTACTAACAATCCCCGGCAATGGTGCCAATTTGTTAGAAAGTATTTTGGGGTAGTGTTTTATCGTCTCCATAGAGATTGATGAGAATATAAATGCTTGCCTTTCAGTGATTAATTATTTAAGAAAGGGTTTTTTTTTTAAAATGGTTTCAATTTTCATAACAAAAGTTTGCAAGAAATAAAACGGAATAAAACTCGGTCTAAGTTTGATAAAAGCATGTCAATATTAGGGTTCGCTAGTCCATCCTAAACGTATCCAACCGATCAAACATGTGAACGAAGTTTTAACCAACATAACCGCGTATCCTCGCAAAAATGGTCATTTCTAAAGCGATTTCGTGAATGTTATTGTTTCAACTGTTAAATGATCTCTCTAAATAACACTCGAAAAAATAATCATTAAGATCAATACAAAGCGGATATCAACTTTCAAACCTATGTCTAGAATTTGTATAGTTGATAGATGAAGAAATTAGGTCAAGACTTGGAAAGTTCATGTCTAAAGCAATCCAAATCATGAATGTACAAAGAGTAGCAAATAACTTCATCTATATTGATCACAATATTGGTTCACATACAAAAGATCAAGAGGAACACATAAAATCTGAACTAACTACTTCTAACCTTAACAAGAGAGGGATTTAGCCAACCATTTCCATGATAGCTTGAGCAACAAGTTTCAAAAGAAGGTTGATCAACATCCGAGTCGAATAATCGAGATTGGATGGGAATCCACCTTTTTTTGTGAAATATTGCTAAGAGATGATGAGACATGGAGGAATGAGTTTTTTAGGTCTGAAAAATCCTCTCCAATGCAAGTACAAAAAATTAGATATTTTCTCAAAAAGTAGCTCATACTACTTATAGAAGGGGCTGCTGAGTTGTCACGTTTGCAGTGCGAACAAATTGTTCGCCTAGAGAACACCCAAAATGGCACCTGAAGTGCATATGTCCTGTGAAAGCTCCCCAGATAAAAATCCAAATGTTCGTTGTGCGAAGAAATGTTCGCACTGCGAAGCCTTCGCTGCAAACTTCGCACATCGAATTCTTGTCCAAATACCTACTGCCTCAAGTCTGGGATTGTTCGCTACCTCTTTTCCTAGTGAGTTCTTCGTTGCCTCCTTCTTCTAGCGAGTTTATGGCCCTTTTTCGTACTGTTTTGGATTCCTGGCCTTCGCTACATAGTTTTCCTAGCGAACTTTATGATGTTTTGATGGCAGCTTTGCTAGCAAGTTCACCCAGCGAACTTGTTGTTTGCATGCTGACTTGGTTTCTTTCTCCTCTTTCTTGTGTCTTAATCTTCACTTTTTCATGCCTAATTCCTGCACAATAACACACAAATCAAAGGAACCAAGATATTTTCACATAATGTTGCAAACCAACCAAAGCAAGAGCGATTCTAACACTTTCTTTTCAAAAAGGAGTGAAAGATGCCCATATTTGATAGATCAAATAAGCAAAGTTGGACATCTAAAAACAACCAATGACACACTATTGAATATATCATATTACTTTTTCTGATCAATGATTTTTTTTAAAAGCCATGTGTTGCACCCCAAAATTTGCCCAACCTTTTTCATTAGCTGGCTTTTGTTTCTTTGCATTGGTCTAACATTTGCATTGCATATCATTGTTCATTTAACAGGGGATCAGGAGGTTGTACATAGCAAGTGGAGGTTACCCAGAGTTTTGAGCCTAAGCAAGGGGTTTTACTCAAGCATGAATGGTCATCAAGTCATCAAGAGGTGGTCAGTGTTCTTTGAGAGAATTGATGGGTATGTGGATTGTATCCTAGCTTGGAGGCCAATTGAAGATCATCAGAGAGTATTGAATTCATGATTATGGATATGGGATGCTGAGAAAGCTCATTGAGTTCTTTGAGAGCCTTATTGGAGCTTTTTCAAGTTGTTGCATCATGTGGAAGAAGCCATAGTCAAGAGTAGTGCATCTAGGCTTTTCATCTGGTCAACCCTTAGTCAACTGTGAAATTGAAGGAGATTAAGACTCAATTCCAAGTCTTTGTGATCATGTAATGTTGTGTTGATATGCCTATTATATCATTTCAAGATCAAATCAAGAAGTATCAAGAGTGTGAGAAGTTACTAAATTAGGGTTCTCAGTGTAAAATCCCCTGTTTAGTACCCAACTTCAAGACCACCTATCTCAAGATACAAGTCTCATCTCATCTTGACCCCAACATGAAACTTGTAGAGCATGTTTCTAGATTTCTTTTGAGTACTAGAAGTCATTTATATGATTTCTAGAACTTAATTTATGATGCTGGCAAGTTACAGGTCTTCAGATGAATGTGATTTTGGTCAACAAAAGTCAACCAACTTCCAAGCCACTTTTGACCTAGAAGGATGTTTCTCCTCACTTTGACCCAAACATGAAAGGTTTTCCTCGTGATCTTAGATTTCCAAAGAGTACTAGAAGTCCTTCATCTGATTTGTAGAACTCAAGTTATGAGGCTTGCAAGGCAGGGGTATTATGGGAAAGTAAGATTACAGGTCATTTTCATTATAGGTCCATTTCACAACTTTGCATACCTCAAATGAAATATTTCTCAACATCAAATGTGCTCCAAATGAGGTCAATTTCATCACTAAGTCATCTCATGTCATGATTGAAGCTTGGATTGGAGATTGGTGTGAGATTTCTTCATGAAAAAGTCTTAAAAGGGGAAAATTGGAATTCATTGATTTTGGACCAAAACTAGACATGTTTATACATATTTTGAGTGCCAAGGATGTAACAAATATGATGCAAGCATTGGAATGGATTTTTGATGCCATTTTCACGTGGGATTTCATGGTCATTTTAAGTGAAAAAGTTACAATGCAATCTCCACCATTTGATCAAACCAAGGAGCAATGCGTATCCACATGATCAATTCCAAGTCCCAACAGTGTGTTTGAATGAAAAAACAAGGGAATTGAGTGAGTTCTCACGTGTGCATGAGCATGGAAAATTGAATTTGGGAATTTCTAAAATTCACCCAATTGAGCTGCAATTGGGCCTCCATTACCTCACATATCCATCATATACATTTTTCAAATGAAATTTGAGCAAGAGGAGAAGCATTTTCGTGACCTAGAAGCAAGAACGCAGTTGGAGTAAGCAAACAAAAATTTCAAAATCGTGAAAGGAGCTTCAAGTTTCTCAAAGCAATTCAAGGACAAAATCATCTCAAGCAAGCTTCATTGAGTGATTCTGGAGGATTTCATTAAGTTTCTTCAAGTGTAGAAGGCTCAGTGGAAGCTCTCCACTAGGTAACTTTTAATTCAACTTTTCTCTCTGTTTATGATAATTTAGCACGCCATTTTTGCATGATTCAGACCTAGGAACTGTGTAGATCAATTATAACTAAAATGGACTGGCATTGATGATGATTTGTGTTTGGAGCTTCAAAATGTTTCTCTTCAATTTGGCTTGTGTGTGCATGATTAATGAAAATTAATTGCATATTTGTGATCTACGTGAGATGTAGATGAATTTTGACCTAAATTTTGTATGTTTTGGTTGAGTTTTGTGTGTGCCTTGCCGGAGCTTCGTCGGAGAAGACGATCGGAACAGTGTTTCTGGCCATCTGGTTTTGTTCGCTCCGTTTTCAGTTTTGAATGAGGAAGGTGACCACGTGTGTGCGTGTATGCCATTGGATCTGTTTGTTTTTTGTTTGTATGGATGAGATTAAGACCTACCATGTATTGTTTTGACCTTGCCTTACCTTATCCCTATTGAAACGTTGTGTTTCATTTATTTGCTTGCCCTAGCCACGTGTTTGTTTGTAGATCTCTTGATGTGCTTACTTGTTTGATCCAGCGAACCACAATACGTCTCACCATGCACGCATGTTGACCATGTCTCACCTGATCTATTCTGAGTCCAGCGCCTTGTTTGGACTGGGCTCTTCAGTTGCTATCTGCACCCCTTAACTGAGCCCAGTTGGATTTCTAACGTGTTTCAGCTGCTATTTGTTGTACCCCAAAATTTGACCAACCTTTTTCTTAACTTGGTTTATGTTTCATTTCATTTTCTTCTAGCATTTGCATTGCATAACATTGTTCATTGAGCAGGGGATCAAGAGGTTGTGCATAGCAAGAGAATGTCACCAAGAGTGTTAAGCCTAAGCAAGGGGTTTTACTCAAGCATGAATGATCATCAAGTCACCAGGAGGTGGTCAGTGTTTTGTGAAAGGGTTGATGGATGTATGTGGAATATCTCCTAACTTGGAGGCCAGTTGAAGATCATCAGAAGATTGTGAATTCATAATTATGGATATGGGATGTTGAGAGAGCTCATTGAGTGCTTTGAGGGCCATGTTGGAGCTTGTTCAAGTTGTTGTGTCATTTGGAAGAAGCCACAGTCAAAGGTGTTGCATCTAGGGTTTTCATCTAGCTAACCCTCAGTCAATTGTGATATTGAAGGAGATTAAAACTCATATCCAAGTCTCTATGTTCATGGGATGTTGTGTTAAGATGTCTAATATATCATTTCAAGATCAAATAAAAAAGAATCAAGAGTGTGAGAAGTTACTAAATTAGGGTTCTCAGTGTAAAATCCCTTATTTAGTGTCTAACTTCAAGACCACCTATCTCAAGATACAAGTCTCATCTCATCTTGACCCCAACATGAAACTTGTAGAGCATGTTCTTATCTTTCTTTTGAGTACTAGAAGTCTTCCATCTGATTTTTAGAACTCAAGTTATGATGCTGACAAGTTACAGGTCCTCAAATGAATGTGATTTTGGTCAACAAACGTCAACCAACTTCCAAGCCACTTTTGACCTAAAAGGATGTTTCTACTCACCTTGACCAAAACATGAAAGTTGTTCCTCATGCTCTTTACTTTCCAAAGAGTACTAGAAGTCCTTAATCTGATTTGTAGATGTCAAGTTATGAGGCTTGCAAGGTAGGGGTATTTTGGGAAAGTAAAATTACAGGTCATTTTCATTATAGGTCCATTTCACCACTTTGCATACTTCAAATGAAAATATTTCCAACATCAAATGTGCTCCAAATGGTGTCATTTGCTTAACCAAACATCAATTTTTCATTGATTTGGTTTGAATTGAAGAATTGGTTTGAAACGTTTGCATGAAGAAAGCTTTGAAGGGGGAATTTGTAATTACTTGATTCTTAATCATTTCAAGACATGCTTATATATTTTATGAGTCACAAATATGTAGTTAACAAGATGCACACATTGAATTTCAGTTTTGGTACCATTTTCATGTGGTTTTCATTTGCCATTTCAAGTGAAAAAGTTGCAATGCAATCTCCACCATGTGATCAAACCAAGGGATCACATTTCACGTATGCATGGGCATGAGAAAAGTGAGATTGGGCATTTTCAAAACTGAGACAATCAAGTTTCAATTGGGCCTCCATGAGCTTAGGTATCCAACAAATAAAAGCTCTAGGTCATTTCTGAGCAATGAGGGAGTCATTTTCGTGGAGAATTGAAGGAAACACAGTTGGAGCAAGCAAGCTAAAATCCAAATTCTTGAATCCTGATTGAAGCATTTTCAAAGCATTTCAAGGCCAGAATCATCTTCTTCAAGCTTCCTTGAGTGAATCTGAAGAGTTTTAGCAAGCTTCATCACGTGAAGAAGGTACAACGGAGCTATTCCGTTAGGTAAACTTCAAATCAGAATTTCTTTTTTAATATGCATCAATATCATGCCATTGTTGGTTTATTCTAAAGTCCTATGTGCATAGGCAAATTCTGGATCATTGTTGTTCATGTTTGTGATACTTTCAGTTTTCAGCTAAAACTTTGTTTACTTCGATTTGGATTATCTATTCATGATATGTGATTTTTGACCATGGATTCTTGATCTGTGAAGTTTGTAGATGAGTTTTGAGTATTTACTTATTTGATTTGGTGAAGTTGTACTTCACCTGAGTTTGTTGGGCTTCCGGAGAAGACGATCGGAGTCGCCATGCTCCGGCGTCTGTATTTCTCCTTCTTATTTCATGTTTTAAATATTTGCATAACATGTGGCATGCCCTGGTCCGTTTGATCTGGTTACTTATGATTCCATGGCCATGATTAAGACCTATCGTGTGTCCTTTTTTTACTTGCCACACACAATCACATGAAGTGCACTGTTCCACTTATTTGCTTGCCTGAACACGTGCCCTGTTTGTATTCCTTTGGTTTGCTTGCTTTTTGATCTGATGGCCCAGAACATGACCTACCGTGTGCCTTCTTTGACCATGTCCCATTAGATCATGCTGAAACTCACCTTTTCATTTAATTGGTATTGGACCTGGGCTTCTGATTGCTAATGACACCTCTAGTTGAGCTGGCCCATTCTTTTACACGCTTTTTCTTTGCTATTCATACCATGTTTTTTTCCATTTTCTTTTTATTTTCTCTTTTATTTTGTTTTGTATCTGTTTTAATTTAATTCCATTTAAAATGCTTCCAAGCTTGATAAAATTCTAGAAAAATATGTTCTAGACATTTTAGGATGTCTTTTATTTTTAGGAAATTATTATTTTATTTGTTGGTTTTATTTTCAATTAAAAATGGAATTAATCATTGGAAGTGTTTTATTGGACTTATTTCTTGACATGCTTTGTTTCATGATTTGTTTCTCCTTTTCCTTTTTGATCCAATGATTGAAAATTGATCCACATATCCATGGTGAGTTGATCAATTTTTGAGGACCATTTTGCCCCTGTTTGGTTTACTTTTGGTTTGACTTTTAATGCATTTCATTTGACCCTTGACAATCCTCATTCACAATGGGACACCCTTGTGAATCAATTTCTTTGGTGGTGTTGTGAATTGATTTTGATTGTGATCTTTTGGCCTCTGTTTGCCAACATGTTTGGGTACCTTGTGCATTTTATTTGATCATTTTTGAACCATTTTCCTAATTTTGAGGTAACTTGCAAGTCAAGTTACCTCCAAGGGAGGTTCATACATACACATTGACCTAGTTTGCCTTGGATATGGCATTTTTGGATCCTTTGAGCCTCCAATGCCTTTTGATTCATGTTGTTAACATGTTAAGGATGATGCTTGCTCATTTTTAGGTCATGACATTGTTTCTTTCTTGTTAATTTCGTTGTTTTCTTTGGAGCTTTTAACTAGGGTTTCTAAGTGATGCATGCTTGCTTTCCCTTGTGTTTTTGCTTGCCTTTTCCCTTGTTTGGTTTGTTTTGCTTGGGATATCTCTTCTCTCATCTCACATTCTGTCCCATGACCTTGGAGTCTCATTTAAGGTGTCTTGGTCCCTCCTTTGGAGGTATTTGAAGCACACCTAAAGTGATGAATCCTTGAGGACTCTCCTTGTTCTCTTTGTGCTTCTTTGCTTTTGGTTGGTGATGCTTATGGTTGAGTGAATATTATGAGGCCCTTGCTGTCCTCATATAGCCTCCCATCATCACTTTGTTTTAGGTTTTCTTTATCTTTCATTTGTGTTTGGTTTTTGCATAATGGTTGATGTTGTTTGGTTTAGGCCATTTTATCCCATTTTTGTTGCTTTGGTGTGTTTGCTTTTGGTGCATCTTCTTCTCCTTTCTTCTTTGCATTTCTCATATGCATGCTTGGTTAAGATGAGCTCGTGGAGGCTACTTCCCCACACTATTTTCCTCCCACTTTCATTCTACTTGTGCATCTTATGTTTGCATGTTCTTTCTCCTTCTTTTGTTTTTTCTTTGCCATGCTCCCTATAAGTTCTCTAACCTCTTGAGGTTATGATAGACATTAGGTGCTTAACCATGCATGATAACATTAGGTAGTTCCCTTGTGTATCCCAACTTTAAGTCCACTTTGCATGATAACTTTTAGGATTGATTAGTCTCTCATTAGTGTCCTTTCTTCTCTTCTCATCTTCAAACATTCTTAAAACACTTAATAAAGAATGACAAGTGTTGTACGCTACAAGCCTTAAGTTACTTGATAAATGGTGATTGAAGGGTTTCCTCTCAATGACCTAGAGTGTTTAGTGTACACCCTTTGAGTGATATACGACGCATTCGCTCTTAGGTCATAGTCTCTAGTGCGACATGAGTTACAAATCAAACTCAAAACACTTCTTCTCTAAAAAAACACAAAAACACTTCAAATATTTTTCACCCTTTGGGGTTCTTAATCAGGAAAATCTTTTCAGATAAAAGAGTGTTGTTAACTTTTAGTTCTACCGCAAACGGTAACGCCTAAGTCTCCAATGGTCGAGCTGCATACACCAACTGCTAGAACTACTTGTTAACCCTACTCGGGCCTAAAAAACTTTTGAACCAACCTGTGGTCTTTTTTTTTAGCCCGAACTATGTTTGCCCTGATCTTTCATACCAGATGAAAGTACGTAGGCACAAGACGCGATATCTTGGCGAGCAACCTTCCCCCCTTTCACCCGTAGTTAGCCAAACTACGTTGACTCTGACTTTCATATTGCTCGAGGGAATACGTAGGCACAAAGCGGCGATGCTCTGCCGAGTCTCTTTTCCTTATTTCTTTTTGTCCTGCAAGCCTGTAGCGAAGATAGTTTAAACACACCCTTTTAGATAGACAACAATACCTAGATCCCGTCGATTACGACAGAGGTGAGGGGTGCTAATACCTTCCCTTTGCGTAACCGACTCCCGAATCTATACATGGTTGTGATGACCTTGTCTTTCCCTTTTTTTGTTAGGTTTTCCCGATTGTTTCCTTTCCCTCTCTTTGGGATAAATAACGAAAGGTGGTGACTCTTCTGTTTTCCGCCGGGTGTTTTTCGCAGTTGCGACAGCTAGCGACTCTGCTAGGGAGTCTGGTTCCCTATGCGAGTCAATCCTAGCGCTTATCTGTTTATCTTTGGGTGTTGTATATATGTGCTTTATTTATTTTTAGCATCATATATCATTATTGTTGTGCTGTGGGGAGGGAAGTTTTGATGAGAGATAAGCCAGACCTATGCTTGAGTATAGGCATAGCTTTAGTAGTGGTGGATGTGCTTGCTTTGCTCGTACTAGTTCACCATGAAATTCGCGCTCGGACGAGATTCTCTTTGATGATTTTCTTTCTGGCCCTTTGGGCTCGAAGGAATTTTGGATCTGAGGGTTGTTGACTCTGGGGACCGATCATTTGTGAGTCAGCTAAGTGAGGCCTCTTCAAGAGATTATGATGTTAAACCAGAAATGGTGAACGTATCATCATTTCTTGAAAGTCTGTGATGCTGACAAACACATAGGATGCTGAACCTTATCAGTGGATAGGTCCATACCTGTGAGGGGGATTGGGTTATATAGGAAACCTTGGCTTTCAGAATACCCCAGTTCTTTACAGTGCGAATCTATGTATCAGTGGGTCCTATTGTCGGTACTTTATTCTTGCTAAGGCGGAGCACTGGTTCTTCTCGACCAACAACACAAGAGTCCTGATCCCTTGTTTGCATTTGCATTTGCATTTTCATCTTCATTTCGTTAACATGTATTTGTGTTACAGGTGCATATTTCTCCTCTGATTCTAGTGATCTTGTTCCCTTATTGCTGATATGGAGTCCTTGAAGAGAACAGTGGCTTACAAGCTTCCAGCTCCTGATGTTAGTTCTTTGCTGAGTTTGATTTCCGTGGCTGATGGGAAGGTGATGGAGGATTTTAGACAGACTTATGGGAGGTTGTTAAGATGCGTCTGCAAGCCTTCAGTATACGATATGGATGGTCTTTATGTTCTGTTGCAGTTCTACGATCCACAGTTGAGGTGTTTTGTTTTCCCTGACTATATCCTGGCGCCTACCTTGGAGGAGTATTCTATGTTGTTAGGCTTGCCCGTTCTTGATCAGATGCCATTTGTTCATACTGATGCTAAGCCTGATCTGGCTAAGCTAGCTGTTGTATTAAACTTGGATGCTTCAGAGCTAGAGGGGAATTTGACTAAGTGGACTGGAGTGTTTGGCTTTCCTTTGGTTTCCTTTGTTGATAAGGCTCGACTGTTTGCTAAGGATGGTTGTTGGATTGTATTTGGCGTTATTCTCTCTCTTTGTATTTATGGCACCATATTGTTTCCTAATCTTCCTGATTTTGTGGATTTAGATGCATTCCATATTCGGGCTTCCGGCAACCCAATGCCTACTCTTCTTGGAGATGTTTATCATTCTGTGCACTACAAGAATGAGAAACGAATGGGGAAAATGTGGCTTGTTGTGTTCCTTTGTTGTACAGATGGTTTGCTAGCCATATGCCCAAGGCAGGTCCGTTTGTTGCTACCGCTGGTACTTCAGAGTGGTCGGAGAGGTTGATGGGTCTATCTGCAGAGAACATTACTTAGTTTAACTGGGATTTGCTTAGTACAGAAGTTATTTATAGTTGTTGTGGATTTCCTAACGTCCCTTTGGTAAGAAGGAAAGGTTGCATCAACTATAAACCTTCTTTATTGGTTAGACAGTTCGGGTATGCGATGAGGGATCCTCCTAGAGAAGAGGAGATACACGAATCTATGTATCTTACCGGTTTATTGGAGGGTGAGACTCTAGGAAAACTTGAGCATGCTTAGAATAACATTCACAGGAAGGGGAAAGCAGCTTTGGGGAAGATTAATAGTCGAGCATATGACCCTTACCTGACCTGGATTCATGATAGAGCTGCGAAGTTTCTGATGCTATTTCCTTCAGTTGCACCTCTGTATCCTCTCATGATAGAGGAACCCACTACCATAGACATTCAGAAGTACAATCAGGCATTGTTTGATAAGGAAGAATTGAGAAAAGCTAATGAGGAATTAGAGAAAGAAATCATTCAGCTTCGAAGCGAGAAGATTGATGTTTTTCATTCCTTCAAGAAACAAACTGAGCTTGTAAACAAACTAGGTATGGATCTGACTAAGGAGATTGGTATAAGGGAGCGTTTAGGTTTGGATTTCAAGGCCGTTAATAGTGTTCTTGCTACTAAGAAGGAAAAGTTGGGTAGAGCTTACTTGAGGATTTCTAAGTTTGATAACCAATGGAATGCCACACTCACCAACAACAAGGAGCGCGAAGACATGTTAAAGCTACAGATCAGCAAGTTGAAGACGCAGCTCAATGCCAAAGACGAGGAGATTGCAGCAGAGGCATCACTTAGACGAGATAGTGAGTACAGGTTGAATGAAGCGGTTGGGAACTTAAAGGATCTTAGGTTGAGAGCTGATTCCAAGAGATGCAGGCTTGAGGCATATTTCGGGGAAGGAGCTTGGGACGACCATGTTGAGAGTCTACAGCATACTGTTAGCCGGCAAGATTTGCTTATTCAGGGACTACTTGTTAGGCCAGATCATCCTGAGACGCTGAAGCTGCTAGAGGACTTTCGAGCTCGTCATCCGGCTTGACTATTTTGTTTATCTCTATTGTAGTTTTGCTACTTATTGTGTGTTGTACTGACCATCACCAGGGTTGTTGGTTGAGGTCTTTTCCTTATTGTACTCAGTTGTAGCCTGTACATTGCCTGTTGGCCTGTGATTATATACTAGGAGTTTCTGTTATATGCTTGTCCGTAGGGTTCTCCATCATTGTGTTTTTCCTGGAAACTAGAATCGAGGGGGAAATCTCCCTGTTGCATACATACATGTCTGCATTTTAGCATTTTCTTGCATTGCAGGTGCATCGGAACTGTTAATCTTATTTTTCATGTGCTTCACTAGTGTTTCAGGATTGTTGATCTAACGACTCATCGGTATGCAATTAGGGGAAATCAAAAGAGAGTAATGGAGCATATGCAAGCAGAGATGCAGGAAATGAGGGACCGCATGGCCCAGTTAATGAAAGTAATGCAAGGAGTGGCTAATGGACAAGAGCAACTCCAGACTCTAGTGCAGCCCTTGATTGCACATGTTGATGGCAATGATGTGTTAAATGGTGGGAATGCTGCTAACCCTCCACATGTTGAAACTCCTAGAGCTGATAATTCCATGCCTGCTTTAGTCATCCCTGCTGCTGGAGGGAGTGGTAATGCTGTTGGTGCCGGTAATGCTGCAGGTTTCAACAACGCTGGTTTGGGTAATGCTGGAAGTGGAAATGCCAATGGGAATGGTTATGGTCATGACACCACTTGTGCTATACATGGTAATATGGATCACCTCTGGAATGAAGACAGGCAAGAGGACGTGTTCTCGCCGAGGGTTGTGGTTGCTGAGTTACCCTCCGAAGCTGATAAGAGGATTAAGATGATTGAAGAGAAAATTAAGTCTCTTGAAAGTCAAAACTCTATGGGCTTGGATATGGCTAACTTGGGACTGATCCCAGATTTGAGAGTGCCACTGAAGTTCAAAGTCCCAGACTTTGATAAATACAAGGGTACCACTTGCCCGAGAGTTCATCTGACGTCCTACTACTGGAAGATGTCTGCCTACTCAGACGATGAGAAATTGCTCATGCATTTCTTCCAGGATAGTCTGTCTGGTCCTTCGTTGGAATGGTACATGAGCCTGAAGCCCGTGAATGTCTGTAGTTGGAGGGATTTGGTCGAAGCATTTGTGAAACATTATACATACAATAGCGACCTTGCTCCCAACAGGGTCCAACTTACGAATCTTTCACAAAAGAGCAATGAATGTTTCAAAGAATATGCTCAAAGATGGCGGGAGTTGGCAGCCAGGGTGCAGCCGCCTATGGTGGAACGTGAGCTCGTTGATATGTTTGTCGCCACTCTTCCAGGCGTTTATTATGAGAAGCTCATTAGCAGCATGTCTGGCAGTTTCTCTGACTTAATCATCACCGGAGAGAGGGTGGAAATGGTATCAAGTTAGAGAAGATAAGTGCTGGTGAAATGCCCTCAGCGGGAGGAGGTAAGAAGGTGTTCGGTAACAAGAGACGAGAAGGAGATACTAACTCAGTATCCAGTTCACGTGGGAGAGGTAAAGGTTAGAATTGGCAGCAACAGCAGATTACCAGTATTACAATTATCAAGCAGGGGTTAATACAATTATCGAGCAGGATGTTTTAGATTTGATAACGGATGTTAATGAGCTGAAGACACCTTTGAGTTTTCTGAAAGCCAGATTGTTGAGGGGGGTGTTTTCCCAGGTTGTGCTGAGAATTGTGCTGAGTGTCTGTTTAATCCCGAAGGATATGGGCAGTTGAAAAGATGTATTCAAGAGATGATGGATAATGGAAGTTTGCAATTCGACCGATCTGTTGGAAGAGAGCCTGAGGAGTTGGTGGCTGAAGAAAGGGATGAGATTGCGACAATCTCCATTCCATACAAGACTGTTACCATTTATGCGCCAAAACCACCAACGATAACCATAACTAAAGCAGGTCCCAATGATCCGCGGTCGCGCGCGGATCAAAACCGAGCGGTTTGAAAAACGTAGTAAAAGCGACGATAACTCCGATATCGATTCACAAGGATTCTTATTTAAATTAGCCAATTGAGACGAATTGGGGGGTTGTTTTGATTAAGAACTCGATTAAGAAAGTAAAAGGCAAAAATAAGTGATTCTAAAATAAGTGATTAGAAACAGGTAAATCCACCGGTTCGACTCCCAACTTATCATCGGTTATTACAATTCAATATTTTCAAAAAGGTTTCAATTCCTATTCGATTGCAATATTGACGAACAAGCGTCGACAATATCGCACGACTTATATTCCTAATTGCCGAATTAAGCAGACGGTTAAAGATTTGCGCAAATTAACGAAAAAGCTAAGTTAATCCGCGATTGAGTTAAGGAATATTGATCGACCAAATTAAATCCAATTTATCTTATAATAACGAATTAAGCAAACGAAATTATAAAATAATTTGGAACGGGATTAAAAGAAATAAAGCACAATTGAATTGAAATTAAACCTCAAAGAAATTACGGGATTCAAAACCGGCGGATTTTCCCTTAGGATTAGTTCTCCATGAAAACAATGAAAAACAAAACAAAATTCGGAAAATAAACTAGGTGAATGTTTTGCATCACATCAGCAACCTTAAATAGAAAACAATTGGGCCAGAAACCTAAACTAGGCCCGCAAGGAAAACTACATTATCACAAGTCAGAAACTTCAACGAATTATTCAAGACTCAAACATTCTGAATCCACTCCTTTGTGCAACATGAAAGTTGTATATCTTTTTCTTAGCTTTCCAACGACTAGTAAAACGCCTCGATCCGATTTCTGTAGCTCCAGTTATAAATTTTTTACTAAACATTGCTAATGCTGAAAAATAACAAACGAAAATTAAATAAAGCTTAAAATAAAATAAATTGTAAAAATATTATAAAATAGGAAATTAAACAAACTAAACTGTAGAAATGCCTAAGTCTAAACATAGAGGAAGGTGCATTAAAATGCACTGATCAAATTTCCCCACACTTGAACCTTTGCGCTCCTAGAAAAGTATTGTCAAAACTCATGAAACACGAAAACATTCAGATACTCAATCTAGGATGTGAACTCCTCTTTGGTCAAGATTGCATTGATAGGTACTACTTTTGCATACTAAGGATATTGTAAGAACACAAATCCGCAATTTGGCGGTCATAAGACTCCCTCCTATACAAACCAATCCAAATCACGTCGTTATGCCTAAGTCTAACTTACTCATCCTCGTTTTTGCTCTCTTTCATTCTAGCGCAATCATATTAAGCCCTTTATCTATTCACACACATGGTAACTAAGCTTGTTAGTGACTATGATCCATTTTTTTCTCAACAACTCAGAATTCGATACTTTTTTTTCTTTTCTTTTCTTTTTTTCACTTTTTGTCTTTTTCTTTTTGTCTTTTTTTTCCTTCTTATTAAGCACGGGATCATTCACTTATTTGCATCAGCTCAATTACTTAGCATATGATTTCTAGATGGTGTTGACTGCTAGATAAACTACTTAAGAGCTATTTAAAGGACAAGAATTCAAGACTAAGCCATAACAAGTATCTAAATCAATTTCCATATTTGGGAGACTCAAGGTGTTAAAACGATACCGATCTTATGAATTTTTCTCAAGTCTCTACAATCTGACCTCCACTTGCTTTACAACCCAAAATTTTCAAAAAAATGCATTGTGTGTTTTTCTAAGTAAATGACTTTTTTTTAAAGGAAAGTAACGAAAATAAAAGAACTAAGAAAAACAAAAAAAAAAAGAAACAAAAGGTGAAGGTGAGAAAAACACTTAGAAGGGGGGGTTGAATAAGAGTTTTAAATATTATGGCAATAAAAACAACTCAAGATTTTTATCCTGGTTCGTTGAACTCAACTACTCTAGTCCACCTTATCAAAGATGATTTGCCTTTCTCCACAAGGACTTAATCCACTATTAATCAACTGATTACAATAGCAAGCACTAAGAACAACTGTCTTAGTCTTCTCAAGAACTACTGACCACACCTTGGTCTTCTTAAGGAACTTCTTACAAATTAATGTAAACTAAACAAGTGTTTGAATGCTTCTAATAAGCTGTATCACAACTGTGATGTTTACACTTAAGATTAAGTACAAATAAAACTATACAGTTTTATGAAAGAACAAATGTATAAGAGCTTTGAGAGATTTTCACTTTGATGCTTCAAGCGTGTGTATCAATATTTCTTTCTGAATGAGCAACTTCTAAATGTTGTAGAAGTTCTCCTTTTATAGCTTTTTCCAAGTGCTTTGAATAATGTGCAGCTGAGTATTATATTGAAATATAAGACTTTTCATCACCAAAAGGTATGGGCAGAGACATGCTTCTTGCAAGAAAAGTATGGTTGTAGAAGCTTTGGGATTAGCACAACGTCTCTTCATTGGACAAAATAGTCGTTGGTTACTTTGGAAGTAGCACCACGTCCAATCAAGTTTACAGCTTCTTCAACAAGCATCCTTCAGGATGAAGTCTTCATAATCTGCACTTAAGAACTTGTAACAAGCTTAAAAGGAATCAAATACTTGAGATGATCAGAGCTAAATGTTTGAGATGATCAGAGCTTTGATAGATGATCAGAACTTGATATATTAGAGTCTCAATCTTGATCAAAGTCTTCATCAGAGTATGCAGCAGTATGTGCTTGAGCGTGAATATTATTTGATTAGAGTCTAATTATCAGAGCCTATGTTCTTACAGTGAAATGAACTTCAGAGTCTGATTTGATCAAAGCTTTCAACTCTTTATACAATTCTTTCAGAAACGCTTCAGATCATTCAGCAGCTTCTGCTTCAGATTCTTCTGGCAGCGCTTCAGAGTCTTCTGATTGTCTTGCATCTGATGCTTTAGAGCGTTGCGTAGTTGCTTGTACTTATGTATTTTGCTTCTTTAAGAGTATTCAATTTAGTACCAGAAACAATAATACTTGAACAAATTTAGAGTATATATTTTCTTAATACAAAATTCCATAAGAGTTATCATCAAAACATAGAGATATAAGAAATACCAATTTGTGTTCTAACAAAAGGTTCCCTCCCCCACACTTAAAACAGACATTACCCTCAATGAAAGGGACTCAATTAAAGAGCAAGAGTGAGAGAAAGGAAAGGGTGCTCCCTGATTAAACTGCAGTGTAGTTGGGTGCTTCCAAAGAACACTCTTCTATGGTAACACCTTCGGGTACCAAACTCTCATGGAATAGCTTCATCCGCTGTACATTGGCCTTAAAAACTTTTTTAGTACCTGAACTTTTAGTTTCAACTGCACCATGGGGAAAGACATTAGTAAACAAGAAAGGGGCCAATCCATTTGGATCGAAGTTTCCCAGCCATAAGCTTAAGGCGGGAGTTAAACAGTAAAACCTGTTGGCCCACATAGAATTCCTTCCTAACAATCATTTTATCGTGGAAGTGTTTTGTTTTCTCTTTATAGATTATAGAGCTTTCATAAGCTTCTAGCCTAAGCTCTTCAAGTTGTTGTAATTGGAGTTTCCTTTCACTACCTGCTTGTTGCATCTCCATATTACAACTTTTTACCACCCAATAAGCACGGTGTTCTATCTCAACAGGAAGATGACATGCCTTACCAAAAACAAGTCGATAGGGAGACATCCCTATTGGTGTCATGAAAGTTGTTCTTTGAGCCCATAGTGCGTCTTCTAGACGACGACTCCAATCCTTCCTGTTCGGTTGCACCATCTTCTCTAGAATCTGTTTGATTTCTCTGTTAGAGACCTCAGCTTGCCCATTGGTTTGTGGGTGATATGCAGTAGAGACTCTATGTGCAACTCCATACTTTCGAAGAAAAGCTTCCATGGTGCGGTTACAGAAATGCGTGTCTTGGTCACTTATGATAGCTCGTGGAATTTCGAACCTGCAAAAGATATTAGACTTGACAAAACCTGCAACAACTTTAGAATCGTTAGTCCTAGTGGGGATGGCTTCTACCCACTTTGAAACATAATCGACAGCAAGTAAAATATAGAAAAAAACAAATGATATCGGGAAGGGACCCATGAAGTCAATTCCCCATACATCAAACACCTCACAGAAAAGCATAGATTGCTGAGGCATTTCATTCTTACGAGTTATGGCCGTACCTGCTATCTAGCACTCTTTACAAGTGCGATAAGTCTCATAAGCATCCTTAAAAATGGTTGGCCAATAGAAACCTGAGTCGAGGACTTTTCTTGCAGTACATTGCGGGCCAAAGTGTCCTCCTACTTGAGTGGCATGAGAAAAATTCAAAACTGAGTCAATCTCATAGTCGGGGACACACCTCCTAATAACCTAGCCACTACAAAATTTCCAAAGATAAGGATCATCCCACACATAATATTTGGCATCACTCTTGAGTTTGTGACATTGTGCCTTAGATGCACCTGCAGGAAAAACACTAGCAACAAGATAATTAACAATATCAGCAAACCAAGGAGTAACTCCTTGTAAGAGTAGAAACTGCTCATCAGGAAACTCATCCTGAATGGGAGAAGGATCTGTGTCTTGCTCTATTATGCTCAAGTGGTCAGCTACTAGGTTCTCGGCGCCACTCTTGTCCTTAATCTCCACATTAAAATCTTGGAGCAACAACATCCACTGAATTAATCTTGGTTTTGCTTCAAGTTTCTTCAAGAGATACTTCAAAGCTGCATGGTCAGTAAAAACAACAATCTTGGAACCTAGCAAGTATTGTCTAAATTTGTCAAGAGCAAAAATAATCGCTAAAAGTTCCTTTTCGGTGGTGGTTTAATTAGCTTGTCCAGGATCCAACGTCCTAGAAGCATAGTAAATAACATGGGCAGCCTTGTCCACTCTTTGTGCAAGGATCGCTCCAACTGCATAGTTAGATGTGTCACACATAATCTCAAAAGGGAGATTCTAATTAGGAGGTTGTATGATGGGGGCGGAGGTTAATGCTTTCTTCAAGAAATCAAACGCCTGCTTGCATTTCTCATCAAAAGTGAAGGTCACATCGCTCTTCAACAAGTTTGAAAGGGGAAGAGTTATCTTGCTGAAGTCCTTTATGAAGCGCCTGTAGAAACCTGCATGACCAAGAAAAGAACGAATCTCGTGAATGCAAGATGGGTAAGGCAATGTAGAAATCATATCAATCTTGGCAGGGTCAACTGAAATTCCTTTTTCAAAAATTATGTGTCCTAAAACAATCCCCTGCTCCACCATAAAGTGGCATTTTTCATAATTTAGAACAAGGTCGGTTTCGATGCATCTCTTTAAAACCATATTCAAATTGTTCAAACATGCATCAAAAGAAGAGCCATAAACGGTGAAATCATCCATAAATACTTCCATGCAATTTTTGATAAAATCAGAGAAAATGCTAATCATGCACCGCTGGAAAGTGCCAGGAGCATTGCAAAGGCCGAAAGGCATCCTCCTGTAGGCAAATGTACCAAAAGGGCACGTGAAAGTAGTCTTTTCTTGGTCTTCAGGTGCAATATGAATTTGAAAGTTACCTGAAAAACCATCAAGAAAACATTAATGTGATTTACCTGCGAGCCGTTCGAGCATCTAATCAATGAATGGCAAAGGAAAGTGATCCTTTCTAGTCGCCTGGTTCAATCTCCTATAGTCAATACAAACTCGCCAACTATTCTGAACTCTAGTGGAAACAAGTTCATTCTTCTCATTTTTTATCACAGTAAGTCCAGATTTCTTTGGTACAACCTGCACTGGGCTCACACAGTTACTGTAAGAGATATGGTATATGATAACTGCTTGTAATAGCTTGGTTACCTCTTTCTTCACCACATCAAGAATTAAAGGATTAAGCCTCCTTTGGGGCTGCCTTACTACCTTAGATCCTTCTTCAAGTAAAATCCGATGCATGCACCTAGCAGGGCTAATACCTGGAATGTCCGTCAAGGTCCACCCTATTGCCTTTTTGTGCCTCTTTAAAACCTGCAAAAGCCTACTTTCTTGATCGAAATCAAGGTTAGCTGAGATAATAATAGGGAGCTTCTCATTTATGTCCAAGTAGGCATATTTGAGACTTTCTGGGAGAGGTTTGAGCTCTAAAGAAGGGGGCTGCTCGATGGATGGGACGGTCGGGGCAGCAGGGACGTCCAGAGCTTCGATCGCACAAATTACTTCGTCGGGAACTGTATCCACCTGCAAAGTATCAGCCTGCAATGCAACATTTATCTCGGTACAAGTAGAGAAAACATTAGTGTCAGTGCATACATCACAAGAGAAAGTATCATCATAGTCCAATAAAGACGGAAAGTCAGATAAAAACTCGGGGAGTGTATCGTCTATTAAGTCAGATAGTAACTCAATTTGAAATACTTAATGCTCTTCTATGGGATGTCTCATTGCATCAAAGATGTTAAATTTTGCGACAATATTACCAAACTCCATGGACATCGTGCCATCATCAACATCGATTTTCGTCTTTGCCGTTTTCATAAACGGTCTACCGAGAGTGATGGGTGCCTTGTTTGACTTTGTTTCTCCCTCCATGTCAAGAATATAAAAATTGGCAGGGAAAATCAAGTCATTTACTTGCACGAGGACATCTTCCACAACTCCGGCGAGGCAGGTATTGCTTCTATTTGCCAGCTGAATGACTAAACCTGTATGCTGCAATGGACCAAGATCAAGATTATTATAAACAGAAGTAGGCATAACATTAATACCAGCTCCCAAGTCAAGCATGCAATTTTCGAATTTACTGTTCCCAATGGTACAAGGGATAGCAAAAGTTCATGGATCCTTGCATTTTTGTGGCATGGGCTGCTAGAAAAGGGATGAAACATTTTTTTCAGCGGCATCATTTGATTGGATGAAGGCCGAAATATTCCTCCCCATATTCACCCTCTCATTCCCTTTCAATCTCCTTTTGTGAGTACATAAATCCTTAAGAAACTTCGCATATTTTGGGATATGCTTTATCACATCAAGAAGCGGAATGTTCACCGCCACTTTTTTAAACACATCCAAAATTTCTCTCTCTTTGTCTTCTTCAAGGACGTTATTATTTTTCTGCACTCGGTGAGGGTACGGTATGCGAGGTTCGTACTGTTTTCCGCAACAGCAGAAGGTTCAGCCGCAACAGTAACAGAAGGCTCAGCAATGTCCTCAATAAATTTCGGGCCAGAATCAGAATCATCATCAATTTTTTTCGGGGCAGAATCTGTAACTTTACCGGATCGCAAGCTTATTGCACTCACATTAGCATTAGGATTCGCCACGGTTTGAGAGGGCAGTTGGTTGGATCCTAGTGCTTGTTGGATGCCATTAACCGAGGTAGCAAGTTGTCCTATTTGTGCTTGGGCTTTACCTACCACTATCAACTGTTGCACTAACTCCTTCAGCTCGCTCATCTTATTTTCGAAGGCTTTATCAAAATGGGCAACATGAGAAGATACATGAATCTCGTTCACACCCTTCATCAGAACAGAATTCTCTCTCGTTGTGAATTGTTGGGAGTTAAGCGACATGTTCTCGATCAGAGCTTTGGCAGCGGCTGGAGTTTTATCAACAAGTGCACCCCTACTAGCAGCATCTAGCATATTTATATCCATTGGTTTTAAGCCTTCATAGAAATATTGAATCAAAATTTGCTCGGTGATCTGGTGTTGTGGGCAGCTCGTAACCAATTATTTGAATCTTCCCCAATATTCAGCCAACGATTCATCTCGTTGTCTAATACCACAGATGTCTTTCCGTATCGAGGCTGCTCGGGATGCAGGGAAATACCTTTCTAGGAATACCTTCTTCAGATCATTCCAAGTAGCAACAGAATTTGGCTCGAGATGATATAACCAATCCTTGGTTGCACCTTGTAGAGAAAAGGGGAAGGCTCTCAGCTTGATGTGGTCTTTCGTAATTCCTTCGGGCCTGAGTGGGGTGGAACAAACAATCTGGAATTCTTTGAGATGCTTGTATGGATCCTCACCTGCAAGACCGTTAAATCTAGGGAACAAATGTATTAGTCCAGATTTTAACTCAAAGGGAGCAGCAAGGTTAGCATATTCAATACACAATCCATTATAGTTAACATCGGGGGCAGCAAGGTTAGCATATTCAATACACAATCCATTATAGTTAACATCGGGGGCAGCAAGCTCCCTTAGTGTCCGTTGTTCAGCCATGGTGGACAAAGGATCAGAATCAAGAACGACAAGAGATGATGAACTAGGGCCGACCTGATTATCTCGAAGGTGTGCGGGCAAGGTTCTCTCAATCTCAGGATCGCAATCAGCTAGGTCTGGACAGCAAGCTCTCGTGGCCAGGATTGTCAATGCAACAATAATTCCAATAATTCCCACAATGTCCCTGTAGGTCAGAATCAAAATCAAAGAAAGAAGAGGGTTAAAATAGAATCGAAAAAAATATGAAAACACAAAATTTAATCTAATTAGGTCAAATAAGAATTTTGGAATTTTTTTTTGATTTTTTCGAGACGGTGAAAACAATGAAAAAATTAATTAAAAATAGTAAAAAGGGTTTTTTGGCGATTCCGATGTCAAACTCCCGTAACTACTTCGTTGTAGGGGACTTTTGAGCGCACAATTTTTCTGCTTCAAGTGCACGAAATAGATCTTGAAAAGGAGGCGATTTCCCAAAACCAGGTTTTTTGGCTCGGTCGGACGAGAAACGGGCGGCCGGACGCGAAAACTCAAGAAAAAACTCAAAAAAACAGAAAATTAAAACAAACAAAACCTAAAACTAGACTATTGGCTAAATCGATAAGAATCCCCGACAACAGCGCCAATTTGATAAGCGGTCGCGCGCGGATCAAAACCGAGCGGTTTGAAAAACGTAGTAAAAGTGACGGTAACTCGGATATTGATTCACAAGGATTCTTATTTAAATTAGCCAATTGAGACGAATTGGGGGATTGTTTTGATTAAGAACTCGATTAAGAAAGTAAAAGGCAAAAATAAGTGATTTTAAAATAAGTGATTAGAAACAGGTAAATCCACCGGTTCGACTCCCAACTTATCATCGGTTATTACAATTCAATATTTTCAAAAAGGTTTCAATTCCTATTCGATTGCAATATTGGCGAACAAGCGTCGACAATATTGCACGACTTTTATTCCTAATTACCGAATTAAGCAAACGGTTAAAGATTTGCGCAAATTAACGAAAAAGCTAAGTTAACCCGCGATTGAGTTAAGGAATATTGATCGACCAAATTAAATCCAATTTATCTTATAATAACGAATTAAGCAAACGAAATTATAAAATAATTTGGAACGGGATTAAAAGAAATAAAGCACAATTGAATTGAAATTAAACCTCAAAGAAATTACGGGATCCAAAACCGGCGGATTTTCCCTTAGGATTAGTTCTCCATGAAAACAATGAAAAACAAAACAAAATTCGGAAAATAAACTAGGTGAATGTTTTGCATCACATCAGTAACCTTAAATAGAAAACAATTGGGCCAAAAACCTAAACTAGGCCCGCAAGGAAAACTACATTATCACAAGTCAGAAACTTCAACGAATTATTCAAGACTCAAACATTCCGAATCCGCTCCTTTGTGCAACATGAAAGTTGTATATCTTTTTCTTAGCTTTCCAACAACTGGTAAAACGCCTCGATCTGATTTCTGTAGCTCCAGTTATAAATTTTTTACTAAACATTGCTAATGCTGAAAAATAACAAACGAAAATTAAATAAAGCTTAAAATAAAATAAATTGTAAAAACATTATAAAATAGGAAATTAAACAAACTAAACTGTAGAAATGCCTAAGTCTAAACATAGAGGAAGGTGCATTAAAATGCACTGATCACCCATACCGTTTGAAAGCATCAAAGCTATTCCGTGGAATTACGGAGCTGAAGTGTATTGCAACGGACAGAAAATAGATTTGAATGGTCCCCCTGCGGATTCAGTAGATAATCTGGTGGGAGCAGGAGGCATTACCCATAGTGGTCGGGTCTTTTCGTCACCTGAGGTGATTATTGATAAGGTTGACAAGGAGAAAAGACCAGTGGTAGAGGAAACTTCTCAGTCTGGGGAGAAGAATCTTTGTTAAAGGACGCAAAGGAGTTTATGAGGCTGATACGGAAAAGCGACTACAAGATAGTCGATCATTTGCAGCAAACTCCTTCTAAGATATCTATCTTGTCGTTGTTACTTTGTTCTGAGGCGCATAAGAATGCACTGTTGAGAATACTAAACACTGCTTATGTGCCACAAGAAATTTCGGTCAATCAACTTGAAGGAGTTGTTGCGCACGTAAATGCAGGGAACGACTTGGGGTTTGCAGGGAACGTTTGAAAATTTTTTGAAAATTTGAAATGGTTAACCGGTTAACCATATAGGTTAACCGATTAACACTGCACCAGAAGCTAAAAACAGCAGCAAAAAATCACTTCTAGCAACAACACAGTTTATCCAAGGTTCCAACAGATCAATTTATCAATTAAGCACAAAATTAACAACAGAAAACAGAGATCCAACATCATGGATACACAATTACACAGCCATATCACAAATCGAACGGATCGAAATCAACAAAATTCAATCGAATATGAAGATTAACATGATAAGCTCAAAAATTAAATCAGATCGAGAATTCTAACCTTCGAAGCAGAGATTTGCTTCGGTAAATGTTGATCAACTGAATTTGAGCCGATCAAATTCTAGAAATCTGGAAAACTTCAAGATCCACATTAGTTGTTGTATGAATGAAGATCCACCAAATTTGAGTCAAAAAGCTTCAAATAATCACTTCTATATCCAACTTCAGATTCAGATCCAAGCTTGCATGAAAATTGAAGATGAAAATTGATTCAATGGTGATGGTAAATGGAGGATTATGCTCAAGAATCCATTGATTCCAATGAATAATCAAGAATTCCAATGAAAAAGAGCTTTGAGTGAGTTTTGGAAATGGAGAAGTTGAGAGAATTTGAGAGAGAATTCTGATCAATTCTGAAAAATGAATGTGAGAAATAAAAATTGGATTGTGAGTTTTGGAGTAGATCACTTAAATATGACTTAGGTTTGGGATCCAAAGCAAAATTTGGAAATTGGATTGGAAAACTTGGCTTGGAATGTGGAATGGAATTTTGGAGGGAAATTTGAAATTTAAAGATGTTCTAGATCCTTCCCAAGTGAAAATTTGAATTTCAAGGTGATCAAAATTGGACCCCAAGTGCAATTGGCTTGCAAAATCACGTACAGGGCAAAATCTGCTATGGTTAACCGATTAACCATATGCGTTAATCGGTTAACACTATTAAAATTCCAAATCTAGGCTAATTTTCCTTTGGTTAATCGATTAACCATATAGGTTAACCGATTAACACCTTCAAATTTTGCATTTTGGCGCCTTTTGATGGGAAATCTGTCCATTTGTCCTGTTTCAACTGTCTGGAGCTCTGTTTAGCTGTTGAACCTCATTTTTTACCGTTGTCACTGTGAAAATACATGTTATGAGCCTGAGTACTAATCCTTCTCTGAAATTAACCTGCAAAATAAAATCGGTTGTCTAACCGCTGGGTAAAATAAATGTCCGAGCCTCTGATGCTCGTTGTTCGTGGTTTTGTCTTTTGCTCCGAAATGAAATTGGGCCACATGAACGCCTTGATCCCATGCCTCGAGCGCGAATGTTATGCAATGCAAAAAAATGCAAAAATGCAAAGAAACAAAAGTCAGTTACGGTTAAAACAAAAGGCAAATTTTGGTGTGCTACAGCTGCCCCTATTCAAACAACTTGGACCTGAAGGGAGGAAAAGCATCCGCTTTCAAACATTCAAGGTATAAGGTGATTGAATACAAAAGAACCCGAAAATTTGCACCCTGCAGAAATGCAAAACAGCGACGACCAACCAAGAGTTGGAAAGTGATGCGCTGGGGATAATAATCCAATATAATCTGAACTTCATCCAAAAGATACCAACCAAAAGTCAGGAAAACGCCCGAAAGATACCAACCAAGAGTTGGAACAAAGACCAACGGATACCAACCAAGAGTTGGGAAATAACCAAAGGTACCAACCAAGATTTGGGAAACAACCAAAGGTACCAACCAAGAGTTGGGAAACAACCAAAGGTACCAACCAAGAGTTGGGATGAAACCGACAACCGATACCAACCAAGAGTGTGTGTGTGTGTGTGTGTGTGTGTGTGTGTGTGTGTGTGTGTGTGTGTGTGTGTGTGTGCGCGCGTATGTGTATGCGCGTATGTGTGTGTGTGTGTGTGTGTGTGTGTGTGTATGTGTGTGTGTGCACGCGCGTGTGTGTGTGTGTATGTGTGTGTTACGTAGCTTTTGTTAATGACTTGACATGATGTTTTAGTTGGTTGCAAAAGTTTTATATTTTAATTTTAAGAAATATAGTTGGAGTTTTTTTAAATGTTAAATAATATTAATAATACAGAGCAAAAATTTTAATCCAAATATAAAATAGTAAGCAATCGATACAAAATGTAAGAGTTCTAAAAAAAATCAAACAAACACAAATGTAGAAAAAACAACAAGAGATAAAACAAACAAGTCATTATAAGTCAACTCCAAAAAAACCATCCTCTAAGATCTACACCCTAAAAAAGGATCAAGTTAGTGCTTAAGTCAGTTGTGCCTCTAACACCAGATCAAGACAACCAAGGAAAAAAGGAAAGAAACACATACATTTCGAACCTAACAAAAATCTCAATCAGCTATTAGTTAATCCACGAGATAAGGTTTTGAAGTCATTTTTGTGAAGGTGCAAGAGTTCAACCAAAAGATCATTTTCAAACTAAAAAAAATACTTCTCTCTTCTACTTTTTTCATGTTTACTGAAGAATCAGAAAACACAATCTCATTTGAATCCTCTAAATGATTCACACCACAACATGTCAGATCACAGACACCTTCATAGGCTTCACCATACTGCCTAAAGAAAGGAAATTAAAAAAAAAAGGCTATGATTCCTAGGAAGAACTATCTGCCACATCAACATGTAGAAAATTCTATACCAAACACTTCTAGCTATGTCGTAATTGACAAACACATGAAAAGTCGAATCGACAAAAAATCCACAGAAAATGATAAGTTAAAGACACCAAGAAAGTATTATCCCTTCCAAACTTTCAAATCTACTCATCTTGGTCCAAGTAAAAAATATCTACTTAAATGACTGAGAGAAACTCAACAATGACATATTCTTTATGAATGAAGAAAGACTTCTTCCACCCAAATCCCTAATAAGAGTCTCATCAATTCACCTCATATTTTCTCTGGACACTCTTCTAAGAATAATCAATAATCATAAGCAACTTAAGAAATTTATCCTTAAAGAGTCTCATCAATTCATCTCATATTTTCTCTGATACTCTTCTAAGAATAATCAATAATCATAAACAACTTAAGAAATTTATCCTTAAAAATTATACTCCTAATTCAAACGGCAAATTTATCCTTAAAGATTATACTCCTAATTCAAATGGCAGTCCAATAAAATGTCTAAAATCTTAATCTGACCTTTCTAGTAATACCATTTACAAACCAGTCCAAAGGATGTTCCTATTTAGAGCCAAGAGCCAAGGAAAAAAAAACACATGTTTAGTGATACCATCCATTGTAATATAATTATCAATACTACTTTAACTAACTAATATCATCCTCAATTGTTCTTAAATAAAGCTTATGTTTATTTCTAATTATGCGCCAACAACTTAATTGTAATGGCTAACAAAAAGTTAAAGATTTGATTTTGATCAAAACTTGTTACCAAAACTATTAAGCTTATTAATGGTTTTTTAATTTTGCTCCATTATTTGACTCACTTAACATGTAGTATCACAGAGACATCATACATGAAAAACTCTTGCACCCTTTACTACTAAGTAATCTAGTAACTACCATTTTTCCAACAACGAAGTTCAAACTCTCTATTCCTATTTACTCTTGCAATAAAATCTTCAGCCCTTTTATTCAATTCATCAGAAGCAGCAACAAACATACTTTGTTTGTCAAATCCATCAAAATCATGATCATCATCTTCTTTGGCTTCCCAACTTTTTGTAGTTTTCTTAACACAAACTTTTCTCTTCAACTCCATAGTGTTCTCTCCAACATGTTTCTCAAACATGTTCACAATATTCTCCTCAACATGTAATTTCTCAAACACTGTTTCACCTTTGTTGACATCAAAGCTTTGAAACATTGGCTTTGAAGTTTGAGTACTTTGAATATACTCATCATAGTAAACATCCGAATTCGAAGATGTATCCGAGGAAATGATTTTCGAGTTTATCATAAGGACAAATATTATGATGTTGCATAGGATAAACAAGAGCTTTGAACTCAAAAGAAGAGGAATCAAACTTGAGATATACACCAAGAGTGTACACAAATAGGGTAAACAAAGTGTGACACAACAAAAAAAACTACATATTAAAGCTATTAAGGAATAAAAATGTAGATTTTCTAGGAATTGGTGTTTCTTGTACCTCTTCATGGCTTGAATCTTCTTGATCTGGTTAAGATCCATTGGATTCAAGATATACCTTTGAAGCAAGATTGTGAGGTAAGGTAGCTAGGGTTAATAATGGAATATATGGAAGATTTTATTTCTATGATGATGCATTATATAGATAGAAGAAAAGGGTGGATTAGTAAAATTATTTAAATGCTACTTTATAATTATTTGATTTGATATAATGAATTGATAACTTTTTTTAAAGTCATTGGACATAGTGGCGTGGCGTTTATTGGTCACTTTTTCATTTCAAATCTTTAATAATTTTTTTTCACTTCAGTTTGAGTCTACCTAATAATGCTTTTTCATAGTGTTATTATTTATTTATTTTTATTTAGTGATAACTTCTTGTATAATTAATTAATATGAGATCAACTTCAACTATTTGTTGAGTGTGTTCTTTTTGAGATAATTTAAAAAAATACACTAGTTGTTAACAAAAAATAGTTAATCAAATGTGGTCCATTATATTGCTTATCTGATTGTGATTCCACATTGGACACTAATGATTTTGTTTGATGTTAATTAAGCAAAAATAACTTTGTCATAGGTAAGATGTTTTGTTTTACTTTTACCCTAACATTCATTCCTGTTAAGAAAAGAATACATATTTTTTTATTGATGTTGTTTCATAAAAGCCTTTTTCTTCTCTTTTGTTTTTATGGTCTTAGAGGGAAGAAAATGGAGATGATTTCGAGATAAAAGAAAGTCTTTAACTTTTTCTTGATTTCGAGATAAAAGAAAGTCTTTAACTTTTTCTTTTACATTTCTTCTTGAAGAAGCCTTATTATTGGGTGGAAAGGAGCAAAATGTAGTTGAGAGAATCAAGCATTGACTGTTTTAAGGCAATCTCATAGAAGAAATTCAATTACAAATTTATTATTATAAATCTTTAAAGGGGTTTATATTTAAAAAAGTATATATATATATATATATATATATATATATATATATATATATATATATATATATATATATATATATATATATATATATATATATATATATATATATATATATATATATATATATATATATATATATATATATATATATATATATATATATATATATATATATATATATATATATATATATATATATATATATATATATATATATATGTATAGTTTGGAGGTATACTACTAACAATAACAATTAGGTGTGAGTAGAATCCAACCCAATCCAATATAGGTGGGATGGGTTTGGGTTGACTCTCGGATTATCCAATCTACCCTAATATTATGAATGAATATGTGATACTATTTATTTATTTATTTAATTTATTGGTATATTTAGATTATTCTAAATTTTCCATAGATTTTTCCACTTTTCACGTCATAATTTAATATATGCACTAAGTAAATACTAAGTACACATTTGTTCTCTTACATCATGTTTTTTATTTTACATCCTTTTAGTATGTTTTAGGAAAAATAAAAAGGTGATGACATATTATCGGGATTTTTACGGATTTAGGTACGGGTTAGGGTCATTAAAATAACCCGATCAAAATTTAGGACAGAGTTAGGGTTAGTCATAACTCATCCCGAACCGTCTGTTGCTCACCCCTAATAACAATAGAGTTACATCAAATTTTTAAATTTGCCTCTTTTACTAATTTTAACACTCCTTTTCTAACATCTTAATATTTTACTGGATGAAATTATAAGAGCTCAATAACAATTTTTGAGAATGGCAAGTATAATATATTGAGCTCAATAACATTAAATGAGGTTGATATGTGAATTTCCTTCTACCGGATATTGAGCGTTGAAAAGTGAATATTTGTAGCACCATTTTATCTATACAAATTGCCATAGAAACTCAAACATATGTTTAAATATAGAGCCAAAAATCATTCTAAAGAAGCATATATATATATATATATATATATATATATATATATATATATATATATATATATATATATATATATATATATATATATATATATATATATATATATATATATATATATATATATATATATATATATATATATATATATATATATATATATATATATATATATATATATATATATATATATATATATATATATATATATATATATATATATATATATATATATATATATATATATATATATATATATATATATATATATATATATATATATATATATATATATATATATATATATATATATATATATATATATATATATATATATATATATATATATATATATATATATATATATATATATATATATATATATATATATATATATGCGAATAACTAAAAAAAATACGATTGTTAGTTAGTAAAGTGGCGATTGACGCTGAATTTAATAGGAAAAATTACGATTTGATCTCCGCAAATACGATTGAAAAAGACTGAAATCACTTGATGTCAGAACTGACCTCAAACTAAATTAAACGGTCTAGTGAAATGGATATTGATGGTGAAAACCAAAATAATAAAAAAAACAGCTCAAAGTTTTGAAATTTTCTAATTTAATTAAGTAGCATATTAGTTTTATGTTTTAGCTAATACTTAATGTTAATTTTGATTAGAGTTCGCATTACATGAAAAATATATATTTTTACCATTTTTTTTATTTCAATTGTACATTTGAAGTAAAATTTTTAAAATTTGACGTTTTTTTTAATTAAAATAAATTATTTTTCATCTCACTTGAAATTTTATTGAGTGGAAAAGTGACACAGATGATAAATTTAACTTTCAACGCAACAATTTTGTATTTTATTTATATTAAAAATTGCACATTCCTTTTTTTTATTTTAAAATTAAAAATATATTACTATTCAACTCAGTTGAAACTCTCAACCGAAAAAAAATTAGATGTATGTCATGGGTTCGACTCACAACACCAATATTTTTTTTGTTTTATTTATAATAAAAATGACCATTTTTTTAAATTAAAATTTTTTGTTTTATTTATAATAAAAATGACCATTTTTTTAAATTAAAAATAAAATACATTTCACCTTGGTTAAAGCTTTCAACCAAGAGGAAAAGTGACACAGATCATGAATTATATTCTCAACGTTAACAATTTTGTGTTTTATTTATAATAAATGGACGAATTTTGTTAATTAAAAATAAAATATATTTTATGTTAGTTGGAATTTCCATTTGAGGAAAAAAGTCACCTAATTTTGTTGCTTCAGAATATATAACACTCTATATTCATTCACTTTTATATAGCCTTAGATGAACTTTACCATCTATCTCCAAACTTTGTCTTCTATAACTCTATTTCTCTACTAAATCAAACTCAAAACTATCATTTATTCCATAAATAAAACTTGATAACATTATTTCTTCCATTAACAAGTTTCAGAACTCTATCATCTCTTTTCCAACTCGAACAAAACAAATAAAAAATGGATACAACTTAGCAATGTTAGTTGTTGTTGTTGTTGTTGTTTTGTCACATAAAATGTTTAATACTTTTTAAGATTTAATGAGTAATGATTCTATAGATTTGGTTTTTGTTTTTTTTGTTTTTTTTTGTTGTTGAGATTTAATGTTAAACGACTCTATTGATTTTGTTTTTCTATTGTTGTTGTTGTTGTTGTTGTTATTGAGATTTAATGTATAATTATTCTATTGATTTTATTTGTTGTTGTTGTTGTTTTATAGAAATATTGAATATTTTATGTTGTGATGAATGTTGTCAATATTATACAACATGGACGTGTATGTAAGACTAATTTAGGAATAGCTTCTCAATGTTGTATGCCAAGGCAAGTGACAAAGATGCCAAAATAGTATCTTAAAAAACCGACTTTGAAGATTAATGATATGATTCAATTTATCTAGTAGATTATCTGCTTGAACCTTGACATTTATCCTTAATACCATATTTTCAGTCGAGAAATGACATCAACTCCTTCTATTTGGTGTTGATAAACCAACAATAATATTTGGTGCTAATGTAATGCATCCTCAGTCAAGAGAAGACTCAAGTCCTTCTATAGATACAGTAAGCTTTGTCTTTTTGAATAGTTTATGTTCAAACTTTTTATGAAATTATATTTAAATAATACCTTGTTCACTTGTTGAATATTATAATGTGATGCCATCAATGGAATGGTCTTGGGTCACAAAGTACATGAGAATTTTTTATGCACAAGTTCATCGTGAGTAAATACTTAAAATCTCATAAGGGAATTGACATAATAAAATGATAAGGTAATATGTTAAATTTGTGTGTTCCTCGTGATGAAACATAATTGATTTTTTATTTTAATTTTCAATGAGCTATTAATGACTTTTTATAACTTGTATGTTTTACCACTCTACTCTGCTTTTGACATGTTGAGCTTAACTGAATGAAAATTGCTCTTGAAGTCGATAATCAATACTAAAAAATATATTTTGACTCGTAAACATTGGCTTTTTATTTATTAATTTATCTATTTCATAAAAGTATAATTATTTGCTTAGAAAAAAAAGAAATTGCATTATCATGAGAAAATATTGTAACCTAAAAAAAATGGTGAATGCTAAAAATATTGAAAAGGAAATAACACATTGATTGTTTCCTTTTCAATTTCTTTTTATCATTCACATTTTTTTTTTGCAATATCTTCTCTAGGTGATAAAATTTCTTCTTTTTTGGACAAATAGTTATGTTTTTTTTTTAAATAAATATATTAATAGAAAAAAAATTCTTATGCTTCAAAATAAATTTTGTTTAATCCAAAATTGGTAGAAGTACAGTATTGATAGAATATACATTAGGTTTCCCCTTAGAAAAAAGTCTCAACTAAGAGAAAAAGTGATCACTCACACATATTCCTTCAGTTAAAAGTCTCAACCGAGAGGAAATTTGGGAGCTACATCGCACCTCAGTTGGAACTCTGTTAAGTGCAAATTTTGACTTAAATTGTACCATCTTTCTTTACATTTTTCAACTCATTTCTCATGTTTTTTATAGATTCATTTCTTGTTCTTGTGTGATTTCTCAATTATATTGCAAATATCTTTGGATTCTTTGATGTGTGTGTTATTGTGCAAAATTTAGGTATAAAATATCAATGATTAAGACACTAAGGAGTGGACAAGGAAGCCAAAGAAATGAAGAGGAATCAGCATGTTCGTTGTGCGAACACCTGCGAGCAACCAGCGAATATTCGCTGGGCCAAGTCTTGGCGAAGCCCCAGCGAACCAGCTTAAATTAGAGGCAGTAGGAAAAGAACCCAAAGTTCGCTGGACGAAGTTGAAGCGAAGAGGTTCATTGTGCGAAGAAGTGTTCGCACATAGAAATCAGATATTTTTAAGGGCGGTTTAATTGTTCCTTAGGCACTTCAAGTGTCTCAAAGTAGACTTCGTTAAGAAAATAGGTTGTTTGCTAGGCGAACATCACATAATTTGTAAATACTATATAAGTACTTTTCTCACTTTTTAGAAACATATATTATAGTTTTCAGCATAGAACTTTATCTTCTTCATGCCAAGCACATTCTTGAGAGAGAAACACAAACCCTAAGAGGGAGAAGGTACGGTCTTCGATTTCTTGTAGGTTTTAGATGTAATCTTTTGATACCTTATGTATTTCATCTAATTTATATATTATGAACTAGTTTTGATTCAATATTAATGTTGTTTTTGATTTCTTATTTGTAGGTCTTGACAAAACCTTTTTCAAATCAATGATCTAAGATACTCATCTATCAATGAGCAAACTTTTGACATAGTCTTGTAAGTTGATATTCATTAGTATCACTTTTATTTTATTGTGTTGATTAGTAGCATGAGTAGGACCAATATGATAAAGTCCACAATAATATTTTTGACGCGAACGGTATTGTGAGGATGTGTGATAATAGAGATGAAAAACTATTTTCACTTACATTTGGCGAATTAGTTGAATGCATGTAAAAAGGTTTAAGCGTATGTACGTATTCTGATCGTGGTGTTTTATGTGAATTAATCATGAATCTGATATGGATGTCATCTTTGGATACTTGTTAGGTTATAGGCTCTAGACCTAGATTTTGGCTTAGCATTTGCGTGAGTATCAGTTCTTAATGCTCTGTGTTGTTGAGTTGCGTGAGACATCACCAATGAGACAATACGGTTGTTCTCTTGATTTTGCGTTAGACATAACCTCGGTTGTGGGTGATAAGTGATGATATTAGATGAATGATTAATTTGTGTTTAACTAATTATAAGAATGTATGTGTTATCAATTGATAAGATCCAATCCCAACGAGGCACCGTTTATATTTTCAGTCTTTACTTTATATTTTCCGTCTTTATATTTTCTGCCTTTATTTATGGTCCCTTTGATCTTTTAACCACTTTAATCAAAACAAGCTTAGATATCTAGAGACCGTTGAACGACATTATTTCCCTTGCATTGATCCCTATGGAGACGATATAAATCTCAGAGGGAATCCTTCCAATTCTAAATTTTTTCTTCTTGCCGTTTTACTGCAGTTCAAACAAACTCTCAACCAAGGAAAAAATGGGCATAAGTCATGGGTTCGAATTTCAGTGCCAACAATTTTGGGTTATACTTCTAGTAAAAGTAACAACTTTTCACTTTGTTTGATAATGTCCTGAGGGGAAGTAGTGCACGTTCCTTGACACCCTATGTTACCTCGGGCACCTGATCTCGGTAAAATCCCTTTTTCAACCAAGGTGAAATACTGTTTTTTTTTTAGTATTTTCATTTTTTTTGCACCGTTCATTTTCAAAATTATAATATCATATTGTCAAAATGTAATTAAAGTCTATGGGGTTAAGTTATTTTTTATGCAAGTAATTACTTAAATATCTTATATTATTGATTCTCTTAGTGTTTGTAATCCCTACATGTGTTGTTTAAATAACCATCATTTGTTCATTAGTGAATATACTCAAGGGTAACACAAACACAAGTGAATATGAATGTGAAGTATAATACACACATAATATTTTTGCTTTCTCTAGTGTGTGTGTGTGTGTGTGTGTGTGTGTGTGATTCTAACAAGTGGTATCTAGAGGTTCACACTCTTGTGTTCCAAAGTATTCATGATTTGGTTTCAGTTCTACTTTAACATCACATGTAGATTACAAGTTCTTTTAGGAATCTTGAAAATAGTTTTAGTGGGAAACTTCATGTTCTTGAATATATGGAATAAGTTATATTTGAGTTCCAATATGTGATGGGTATAATGCAAATAAGGTTGCAAGATCTTCCCAATGATGCATGATATTTTGAAGTTCTAGCTCTTAAAGAATAGAAGAAGAAAGTTTCAAGCAATGTTCTCCATCCATTAATGGGTTGATATGCTAGATTTCAAGAAAATTGAGAATGAAACTTCATCAAAGAAGATGTGAGAATATTTTAAGAAAGGTCATGTTGGTGATGATAAACTCAAGAAATTTCATTTAAAAACTTTGAGAAGAAAAAATTAGTTATTTCAAATGGAGAATTGTGAAGGTTGCTAAGTATTTCAACAATATCACGACGATCACTAATCATATGAATAATTATGGTGAAGTTGTTTCTTATCAAACTATGATGAACAAAGTGATGTGCACTACCTCCTTCACATTTTATTATATTATAGTAGAAATTATGGAATTACATAATTATTTATCATGAAGGTTGATGAATTGCAATGTTCCTTGGAAGCTTATGAATTGAAGGGGTTTGAAAGAACTGAAGAACGATTGACTGAGCAGGCTCAAACATCCAAAAAACGTTTGTTGGTTTAAAGTTGAAGGTAAAATAAAAATTCAATAAAGGTGGATCTCATCAAGATAACGCTAAGAAAGATGATAAACATGAATTTTATTCAAGAATGATAGTCCACGTCAAGATAGGAAAGGCAATAATCCAGTGAATGAGAAGAATATTCAATCTTATAAAGAAAAATGACTTGGACACTTTACAAAGGAGTGTATGATAAAATGTGTTCCTAGAGGAAGAGGAAATGTGGAGAATAAGCCACACATGGATTAGGCTGAATTGACTATAAATTAGACATTATCCTTATGATGACAACAAAAAATGATGAATTTGGAAGAACAAATTAGTGGTATTTAAACATAGTTTGTTCAAATTAGATGGTTAATTCATCAAGAATGGCTAATTTATTTTGACGATTCAAGAAAGAAGAAGATAAAATTTATTTATAAAAGAACCATTCCATTTGAGGGACATGGTGATATTTTGATCAAAGGAAAACAATAAAGTCAAGCACTCATCACATATGTGTTGTATTTCAAGCATGATGAGTAACTTGTTAAGCATGGATAAATTGCTTCAGAAAGGATTTAACATGCACCTTGCCAAAAATTAGATATAGGTCTGTAATTAACATCAAATAATTATTTTAAGAGCTCATATCTCTCAAAACAGAACTTTTAAGTTCCATATAAATGAAACACATTCTCTCAACATTTCTTCTAAGGTGATGTGAGACAATGCTTGGCTATCAAACCTCACATATGGACACATTTGTTTGGTAGAATATAAGTGTAGAATGGTCTGGAAGGGGGTGGGGTTGAATATACATTTCCCTAATAAAAAATGTTTTAAGAATTAGAGTTTAAAATCACGGGAGCGAAAGTTTTAAAAGCGTTTTGAAATTTTACGGGATTTAATTAATGTACATAAAACACAACGATAACAAAGTGATGATGATGAATTAACTAATCAACATTGTGATAATTAATTCAATTGGATTTAAACTAAGATGTTTGAATAGAATTTGATTAACTTAATCAAAAATTTAGAATTACAATTTTCCGAAATAGTTACTAGAAAGAAATGATTAGTAAACTAGATATAACATTATCTAAGCTTAAACATCAAATCTCTATGAACAATAAAAACCTAACCAATTAAAAACTAGAAAGAAAATAAAACCTAAAATGTGCAAATTCTATACATAAATTAAAAGAAGAAAGGATAGAGAGAATATACACCGAGATTTATATTGATTTTGTGCTTCGTCCTCATTTGCACTTAACTCAATCCATGATGATAAATCATCAGAAATTTCTCATTCATCCAAAATAGAAAATTTCCAAATGTCCTTTTATACAAGTGATAATCATAGATGCTATAAAGCTTAGATCTAAGAGCTAAGCTACGCATATATTATTCATGATTCTCCTTCATCTGCACACAACTCACTAGGCTACAAATCTTCCAAGATCTACATTCATGAATTGATCGACCATCTCAAAACCAAAGCACTCCAATATTCCATCTACAACAATCTTCACTCAATCCTTTTGAAATTTAATTGTGTCCATGTTTTACCTTGTAGAAGGATCTAGAAACTACAACACCTCTTGGATAATAACTTTTTCTTTTTCTTCACTAGATGTCAATCTAAAGAAATCCATATAGTTATTCTTCAATCTGAAAGCAAATTTTCATAAGAACATTAGAACACCTAATGAATCTCATCAAAACTAGAACTCACACTCTTTCCTAGAGTTGAGCAACACTCAACCATGGTGTTTTGGCTCGAGGTTGAAGGTGAAGTTTTTTAGAAAAAATCTCACATAACAACTTGTTAAAACTCAAGAAACCAACAGTAATCTTTTTTACTTCAAGGTTAATCTTGTTGAGCATATGACTCCATATATAAGAGTTTGCGGGAGTGAATTGTGTAGGTTTGAAAACGATGAATTAAAGTAAAATTCTTTAGAAAATCGGACTTAAAAACCATTTTTTAAAAATTAATGAAATATGCATCGGAAATTCAAAGTAAAGAAAACAATTGAAAAATAGAGATAAGGGAAGATAAATAACACAAAATAATAATACAGGATCGCCCAAAAAAACTTAATTATGTCCCTATGAATTATTCTTGATAATATTCATTATACTTGAAGGCTTTTAGAAGGTTATGCCCACGAATTCCCTTGTACAAGGAAATGAAGTTTCATGCTAACTTTTAACCAAATAGTAAACACGACTTGAAGTAGTTAGTCTTGAAAGAAAACAGAGATTTTATATAGGCGAATCTCAAACCAAGATAAACTTTTGAGTTGGTTGTCCTCTAAACTGAACTAGAGTTTTACATATACTGAACACGAATCAAACTGGGATATTTACTGAACTGATCTCAAACCTGCAGAGGTTTTTTAAGTTATGCTTAACTAGGAAAACAATAGAGACTTTACACCTAGCTGATCTTGAAATAATAAAGTTTTTAAGCGGGATGAGCTCAAGAACCATTGTGAATATTTTTACTGGTTGATCTTCACGAACCAAAATAAAAAAATTTCTTCAATAGTCCCCAAACCAATTGTATAGGCCCCTAAAACATTTTTTGGTGATTTAATTTAAAAAGTGATAGGCTTCTCAATTTTTTAGTGTACATGTGATTTAAAAAGTTAGAGGCTTTTCAATTTTTTAGTGAGCATGAGCTTTCATATTTCATCTCTTACATACTTTAAAGCTTTAAGTCTTAGAGATCATTTTCATTGAATTTACCATCATACAAGAAGTTTGATTCTTATTTATGAGGATTGGGAGATATCTAAGTTGATTACCATCATCTGAGAGTTTAAAAGGTTAAACAATTAATGAGCTTTGAAACATAAGTCTTCACCTGAAAGTCGTTGGACTTCAGTGTTGACTTTAAATAGATGTCTAGCTTGATTCAGAAGGATAGCTTGATCAACCATCTTGTGCATTTTGTATTGCTTGAGTTATCTTCAACTATTGATTGACTTCAAGTGTTGCCATCATCAAATTAAGTAATTACTATTTTATTTGCATTCTTTCTATCCATAAGTTTTACCATCTTGGATCACTTCTTGACTATACTTACAAGCACATAAATAAATATGAGAGAAAGTTTGTGCGATTGACAAAACACTCACTATATTTCAAAGATTATGAAATTTATGAACTAGAGAGGAAAAATTTTGTTTTTATGTGTTAGAGATAAAACACTAAAATACAATAAAAATGAAACTCTGATTCGAGTCAAGGGAAAAAATGTGATGTTTCAAATATAGTGAGAGAATGACATGAATTAAGATTAGAAAACTCAGATTTTGCGTCTTTCATTTGAGTCAAGTTAAAGTCTGATTCGAGTCATGTTTCCAATGAATAATCCAAAACAGAAAAACCTTGTTCATGGTTCTAGTCAAACCAAAGTTTGATTCGAGTCAAAACATCTATTGGTTCATGTTAAGTGTGGGTTTAATTTGAGTCTCATACCTAGCACCAAAATCTCAATTTTTAAACTTGCTCATGATTCAAGTCAAAACATCTTAAAGTATTTTGCGTTGACTTTTAGTCAATGTTCTGGTTTATGCGTGTAAAATACATTTTAATATAAAAAATTACCAAATCTTATATATGTGCAAAGAACTAGTAGTGGAGGACTAAATTTCTAGAATGATAGTTAATGTCTAGTTTTGTTTTCAATTTTCTTTCCATGGTTCTCTAACACCTAAAAATTAGATGGTTGAATTGTTATGATTTTTCTAAGAATATGACTTTCATTATCTCTCACTTTTATTGTGAATGAAATCAGTGTGTTGATAGTATTGCTAATATTATCATTTACACATTCAGGACACTCAATAGGGAGATATTATCCCTACTAGCATTTGTCATATTTTTTTCTAGAAATAGATATGATTTCTTTAAGTATAAATTATGTTATGTATGTTTTAGGCGTACTGCACTATTTTCATTTTAAATATGATTTTTCATAATGGTTTATTGATAAAGGTTTCTAATGAGATAGTTGATTTATTTTGTATCAACTTCTATTTGGGTTTTGACCTAATCCCATCAAATTCTATGTATTTTTTTTTATTTATAATTTTTAATTTTATTTAAAAATAGCCCAATTATATTAAAGGGGTGCTAAGATACTTGGGATGTTTTTTATTCTCTTAATTTATCATCTTCTTTTGGTTTAGAAAAAAATAAGGGAAAAACTAGTTTTACATATTGAAAAACTAAGAATCAAGTAAAAGATGCTATAATCAAGCCACTAAAAATTGAAAAGTTCAAATAAGTGAAAAATACTCAATATAATAAATATAGAAACTTGAATTAAGAGGTAATATTAAAGTCTCAAGTCTAAATGATTAAGTTAGTTAAGTTACTTTAATTGTAAATTTAAAGTGCAATATCCATAAATTAGTTTTGAGTTCTCTTTATTTCTTTTATATGTATAGTTCTAAACTTCTAATATATATGTATGTTAAAAATGATTTTTTATTTTAAAATCAACTTATTTATTAAATTATTATTAAGTGAAATCGGAATTATTGAAAAGATCCTAAATTTTATAATAGAGTTTTTAAATGATTTATATAGACTAAAAAATTTATATAGAATAACACCTTTCATTTTTTAAATTGGTTTTGTAAAGATGAATTAATTGAAAAATCTAATCGATTTTGTAAAGATGAAGTAATTAAAAAATCTAATAAACATCTCTTACATGATTTCTGTTAACGAATATGGTTGAGTCTAATTTAATTCTACAAAACTGTTTGGTAAAATGAGAATTACCCCACTTATAAACACATATTCATGTTATATATTATCCGATGTGAGACTCTTAACACACCCCTCACGTTCAGGACTGGACATCTGAAACGTGGAAATAAATTATAGGTGGTCTGATAGTGGAAACCTAATAGAAGGTGGTCCACCGGATCTTAAACGAGACTCTTAATACTATGTTAGAATTAAAGTTTGTCTTAACTCAACCCTACAAAATCGATTGATAAAGTGAAGGTGTCATTTTATATAAACTCTTTGTAGATTGTATCTTTAACCAATGTAAAATTTGGTTTTTTCCTAATACTCACTCTTGTGTCCACCACTTTTTTGTGTTTGATGCACATATATAAATAATGGGTGATACAAATCAATAGGCTCTGAATACAATAAATAAATATGCATGTTTCACTAAATTATGCAATTTCACTTGACAAATAAAAAAGTTCATACAATTTCAATTTCAATTTATTTGATTTCAGCATGTGTGAATACATTGCAAAGGTTATAAAACACAATTAAAAAAATATAATACTATGAAGAATCAATCAATCGAACCGGATGGGGCAAGAAAATATTAAAAGAAACATAATATCAAGAAATGTTTGAGAATTTTCTTGATAGCTTACTCATCTTTCTAGCTTTATTAGTCAGTGCAAAGATCCAATGACCTTCTGGATGTGTGGTGGAGCATTATTTTATAGTGTTCTGCAAAAGTTGCCAAAAAGTATTTTGTCTAGACAGTATGGGACCCTCCCCTTCAAGAAAGGTTAACCAAAGTCCATAGAGAAGGAAAAAAACCACTAAGTCATGTTTGGGGATAGTGACATGATTAAGATTTTTGTTGGAGTAATCTAAATCAATTAAAATACCATGGGGTGTTTGTTGAACTAGTTTAAGGTGAAGAGAATACTAGTTACTATGTGTGGAAGAGTTTCAAAGATTAAAATTTAGAGAATATTAAAACATTTAAAGATATAGGAGTGCACGAATTGGGTTGAATTGAGATTGTCTCTAATGTTAGATTTGAACTCATTTCATGTAGAAAAAAATTTAAATATTTAGCAAAAAATTTGTTTCACTTATTTTAAGTGGAGAGAATGGAATTAGGGTTAAGAGTGACGGAAAAAAAAAGGTATAAAAATCATTTTTTATAGAAAGAAAAGAGGATAGAAAATAATTCCTAGTTTTTTAAAATATGGAGATAAATTTGAAAAAATTATTTAATTCCCACGTTATTATAAAATTTTGTGTATTTGTGTGTTAATTTAGAAAAACTCTAAGTCTCATATTCCTTAGATTATATATATTGTCTAGCTTACTCTATTATATAAAGAATGCATTTGTTTTATTGTAAAATATACTAAAAATTTCTTTTTTGTTTTTCCTACCTCACTTTCTTTATTCTACGTTTTTTGAATTGTCGAAGCGACAACTTCTTCTTCTTTTTTTTTCTACTTGTTGAATTTTTTGAATATTTTCTTTAATTCTCTTTAGAGAATTATTTGAATTTCTTCTGGTTCAAGTTGATAAATTACTAAGTATTTTTTGGATTCTCTTAGGAGAAATGTTTTAATTTCTCCTTGTTTGAGAAATTATTAGTGTCCAAACGATTGTTATTTGAATTTCTCTTCGTTTGAGAAATTATTACGACTGGTTTTTCTACCATATACTACAAGTGATATTTATATTATATTCGACTGGTCTTTGTACCATATAAGGTGTCTTTCTAGACTGATTGTTTATTGTGCAAGTAGTAATCTTAAAATATAAAAATGTATTGTTTTATCCCAAAGGAATCATGGTTGAGACTGATTTGCATAACTTTAATCAATGATGCGAAATATCTTAAAGAGAGCGATCTAGTCCGCGAGTCGACTCGATAATTTCTTTGGTGGCAATTTTTTAAAATAGTAGGTTCATAACTTTAAGACATTTCTAAACTTCCATGGCTAATTGATCTTACCGAACAATCAGAACCTGAGATGGGTCAAGGAAAAACGTCTGTGATGTTGGGTGTGAAATAAGAGGAGGGGGTGTACCTGCAAGACACTCCGATGCTAAAGTAAGAAAACGAGCAAGTACATAATATGTGTGTTTCAAGGTGAAAACTTGGATACATGGCCCTCTCGAATGAGAGGGTTTTTATAATGCCCTCAGCGCTTGGCCATTGGTCCCTATTTTCGAGGCGAGATAATTGTTTCCCGAAGAATAGGTAACTTCCAGAAATAGTCGTTGGGACGGGTAGACATGCTTATAACTAGTCGTTGGCACGTGGAGGGGCGTAGTTACGGGCATAAGTGTCTTGGTTGTTTCTAGATGGTGGAACCATGCGTGACGGGCAGAGACTGACGAGGAGAAGTGTTGTGACCAAGGGTAAATAGGTCAGCCTCCTCTGTTGGAGGGGCAGAAAGGTAAACTTTCCCCCAAAGAGGTTGGACTTAGGCAATTGGGCCGTTCTAGGAGCATAAGTGGGTTGGATCATGCCTAGCCGTTAGGCCAGTCTGGAACACTAATGAAAAAACTATTGGTGATTTTATGGTGTCTGTCTCTGACAAACTATTCAAATTTGAGGGAAGACATTTCAAACGCTGGCAATAAAAATTATGATTTTTCTTAGCATGAAAAAATATTGTCAATGTTCTGACCAATGACATTTACGTCGTTCCTTCTATATCAATAAATAAACTAATGGTAAGAAATTGATGGATTCATATGGAACACTTGAAGGTGAGAAAACACTTAAAAGGGGGGGTTGAATAAGGGTTTTGAAATAAATATGGCAATAAAAACACAATGATTTTTATCCTGATTCGTTGAACTCAACTAATCCAGTCCACCCTATCAAGAGTGATTTGCCTTTCTCCACAAGGACTTAATCCATTATAATCAAACAGATTACAATGTCAACCACTAAGAACAACTGTCTTAGTCTTCTCAAAAACTACTGACCATAACTTGGTCTTCTTAAGGAACTTTTACAATCAAATGTAAACTAAACAAGTGTTTAAAATGCTTCTATGAAAGCTATATCACAATTGTGAATTATACACTTAAGATTAAGAACGAATGAAACTATTCAACAAAGAAATATAATTTGTATGAGAGCTTTGAGAGAGTTTTCAATAAATTAGTCAATATTCGTCAACTATAGAAAGTTGTTGAAGGCTTGCTTTTATAGACAAAGACGTCCAAGACGTTGCAAGCTTGAAGACCGTGTACTGCAAAGTAGTTGTAGCCTTTTGTCTTCACATGACTTAACCTTTCCTAGAAGTAGAACGTTTAGAGAAATCCTTTTTTCCTGAGTTCTTGTGTTTAGCGTAAAAGAGGAAAGAGTCGTTTGGAATATGCCAACGGATATATCTTTGAATAATCTTCTTCAACAAGCTTCTATCTCACAGCAATCAACATCAGAGCCTTGAGTGATCAGAGTCTTAATGTTATCAGAGTTTGATGTATCAAAGTGTTGCAGCAAGTGTGCTTCAGCGTGAATAACAATCAAAGCAGAGTTTGGAGATCAGATCCTCAGTACTTGCAGTGAACAGTACTATCAGAGTCTTCTGAAAAACAATGCTTGAAACTCTTCATACAAAGTCTTCAGCTACGCTTCAGATGCTTTTGTAGCTTCTGCTTCAGAGTCTTCTGTAGGCAGCGCTCAGAGTCTTCTAGCGAGATGCTTCTGACGCTCAGAGCCTTGCGTAGTTCAATGTTCAGATTCATTTTTGCTTTCAGAAGAATATTAAATTTAATATCTGCAACAAAAATACTTGAACAAATTTAGAGTATATAATTTCTTAATACAAAATTTCATTAGTGTTATCATCAAAACATAGAGATATAACTAATAACCTATCTGTGTTCTAACAATCTCCCCCTTTTTGATGATGACAAAAACATAGGAAATTTTGTTCAATAAAGAGATAAATATAACTCCCCCTGAGATTATGAATCTTCCCCTGAATTGAATACAAAGAAAGAATAGAAACTTCCCTTTTTGTATGAGTATTCTTTTTAGAATCAGAGCTTAATTTGGATGAACGTTTCAGAATCAGAGCCTAATTGGTTAAAATTTGATTTGGGGATCTCAGAGTTACTTTAATGAATTTTGTCAGATTTATCATTATAGTTCTGAAAGACTAAAAATTCATGTTAGTTATGATTTGATATGTCTGAATTCCATTCAGGTAAAATTTATTTGAACAATCAGAATTTCATTTTCTCCCCCTTTTTGTCATAATCAAAAAGAAACTTTTTAAAGACAAATAAAAGGAAACAGAGAGAAAAGATATAATCATATAAAGAAAACATTCATAGATTCATTCATTAAAATATTCAGATAGAAAAGACATCAGATGAAAAATGCAAACAAGTGCTCAAACATCAGATAAAAAACATAAAGCTAAGATTGTTTGGAGAGAAGCATCTACAGAAGGTGTGTGATCTCAGAAGAAGATTCTTCTTGCTTGGACATCCATTTCTCAATGTTGTCAGTCTTCTGATCTTGCTTTGCCATCCAGGATTTTATCTCAGATTGACCAGCTTCCAGCACAGCAATCTTGTCTTCTAAGTCTGGATTCTCTTTCTTAACTTCAGAAGAAGTAGAGGGAGCAGATTCAGAAGCAGGAGTAGGAGTAGAGTCAATATCCATTGCAGTTGTAGATTCTGGAGGCACAAATTCAGATGGTTGGTCCACAAGCATCAGAGCTAAAGGATTTTATTCCAGAGTGACTTCAGGAGCAGATCCTTCAATAGTCTCAGAAGTAACAGACACTCCAGAAGTTGAGGGTGCATCTTCGAGAAGCAATGTTGAAGATCTGTTCACATTCCATAGCATGGTTCTGCCAATCTCGGCGAATCTGATCTTCGCATCATCAGAGCAGATACTCTTCATATTTGAAGCAACAGTGTTGAATTTGGAGATGAAGCTATTCCAAATAGCATCAGAGTCATCTGAATTCATGCTTGAGAGGCATCTCTTCTTCACAGATTCTAAACTCATCCTTATTTCTTTCTTGAAAGTAGAAAATAAAACATCAACATTTAGCCTAGATTTAGGTTTAAGAAAGGCTTCCAGAGGTGATGGTTTGGATTGATCTGGTGGGGGTGGTATGGTAAAGGTTGAGATAATGAACAGAGGACGAGAATATGTTGGTTTTGATTGAGCAGGCATGAGGTGAAAGAATGGTTTTATTCTGCGTATGGATGGAATAATAGTTCTGGGATTAAAATAATATAGAATGAAGGCAGATTTCCTTGGTTTTATCACAGTGTTTGAGTTTTAATCCAGAGGGAAGGGGATCAAATGGTAAAGGTTTCAAGGAGGCAAAAGAAACAAAATCAAATGATCTTAGTTCATAGCCACGAAGAGATGGTGGTGAGTTAATTTCTGGTGGTAAATAAGATTCAGATGAATCAGATGATTCAGATGAATGATAGGATGTGGAAGAAATGTCAAAGAGAGTTGTCAAAGGTTGAATATCTAGGACAAAAAAATCAGGTAAAAAAGGTTCAGAGGGTTGGATAGGTTCTGGTTCAGGAATTTTTGGTTGAGGAACAGAAGATAAAATTTCTTCTGGTTCTGTTTGTTGGGGTTCTGGTTGTTGTGGAGTTGGTTCTTCTGGTGGTGTTTGATCTTGAGGTTCAGATTGTTCTGGTTCAGAGGTTTTTGGTTGTTCAGATTGTTCAAAAGTTATGGGTTCACTATTTATTGGTGGTTCAGATGATTGTAACGGTGTGGTATCAGATGCAGTTTGTTTAGAAGATGGAGGTGGTTGTATAGATGATTGAAATGGTACAAAAGTGGTTTGAGTTTGGAAAGATGGGGGTTCAGGAACAGAGCTAATTATTGATGATTCTATTGCAATTTCAGAAATAATAGGGAAGGATGATTTAGTACCTGTTTTCTTGATGTGTTTGATAGGAGCAGAAGGAGCTTCTCCAGAAGCTTTTCTTCTTCTTCTTCTTCTGAGGTTCTTCAGAAGTTTTCTACTTTTTCTGCTGCGTGCCTGCAGCTTCTTCTTCTTCTAAAGCATGTTTTATCTGTTTCTTATGTTCCTCATAGAAATCTGGCATAGGTGCACAGTTTAGAAATCCTTCTAGAATTGGAATTCCTTGTTCCATACATGAGCCAACATACTTGATCAGAACTTCCTTTGGTTCTTCTGCATAAAACGTTGGAAAATCATCTACAAGAATTCTTCGTTTGCTTACTTCTTCTGTATTAAGTTTGTCAGGAACAGAAATAAGTTCATCTATTACTTTCAGCCTCTGTAAACTTTTAGCATTCAGAACTTTTCCAAGTATGGATGTAAGTTCTTCTTTCAGTCCAGCCCCATGCAGATGCGCCATCAGACCATTCTCTATCAGAATGTCTGAAATCAATCTTCCACAAGGGATCCAATTTCTACCCTTTGCTTGTTTTGCCTTCATGTCTTCTCTGGATGCCTTAACATAATTCCATAGATGAGAGAAAAGCAGATGAGGCAGATCTACCTTTGTGCTCTGACTAAGACAGAACATGAAGTAAAGCTGATCATTATTCACATAGTCAGGAGAGTTTGTAGACTTCCTGTGATGAATGCAACCCATGAAGATTTTAGCCCAGATCTTGTAATTTGGCTTCAAATCTTTGAACTTGTTAGAGGGTTCTCTAGAAGCAATCACATCTTCATAAAAAGCTTCCATATTGACACGCCCAGTTAGACGAGAAACTCCATCAGTTTCTTCATATCCTATGATTTTCCTTATAAGATCCTCAGTAATCACAATTTCTTTTCCTAGAACAGATGACACAATGAACTTGGGATATGCATTAGCATGAATCCAAAATTCTTTTACCAAAACTGGATAAACTAGCCCAAATAGTCTATCAAAATACTTTGTCCATCCTTGAGCATCAATGATAGAATGCAGATTAAATCCATTTGCAGCCAATGAAGCAAAATCCACCAAGGATTCACACAAAACTTCCAGTTTTTCAATAGGTGTGAGATTTGTTCTAACAGGTTCCTTGAAAGGAATAGCACCCAGATTAGAAGATGATACAGCTGCCATGGTAGATTGGAACTGAGTAGAGGTTGATGAAGAAGTAGCCATTGTTGAAGAAGTTGAAGGATTAGGGTTACAAACGATTTTGGGTTTGGGAGAGAGATGAAAACAATGGAATAAGCAGAAATGCATACAAGTGTTCGTGAGAGTGAAAAGTGTGAAATGCTGTGAGTTGTGGAATTTATAGAGAAAAATTAGGGCACACAAAAGTCACATGTTCAACACGTTCACATTTAGCATTTAATAAAAAGAAAATAATCATTTCAAGCATTAATGATTCTGACAATTTGGGGGGAAAACGAGAAACCAAATATTCAAAACAGTACCTCAAATGTCTTTTCAGTATTGTGCACTTCATCTTTTCATATTCTAAGTTACACATGTTTGCTTGCATGTGCTTCTGAAAACTCTTTGAGAAATAAAACGTTAGCCAACGTTCAGATCCTCTGAGACTTGTCAGCTCAGATACACACAGAAATAATAATTCAAGAGTTTAAATAAATGACAGATGTAATACTTCAGAGTTTTAAACATTTTTCATCTGAGAAATCTGCTTCTGATAAATATTATTCTGGACAGAATTCCATACCAATATTTTTCAGAATAAACTTAAACCTATCTTCAGCAAGGGGTTTTGTGAAAATATCAGTCCATTGATAGTCTGTATCAACAAAGTTTAAGCTTAAAATACCCTTCTGAATATAGTCTCTAATGAAGCGATGTTTAATTTCTATATGCTTAGCTTTAGAGTGTAAAATTGGATTTTTAGACAAGCATATAGCAGAAGTATTATCACAAAATATAGAAATATTACTCTCAAAGATCTGATAATCTTCTAGTTGACTCTTCATCCAGAGCATCTGTGTGCTACATCCAGCAGCAGCAATATATTCTGCTTCTGTAGTTGATAGAGCAATTGTAGGTTATTTCTTGCTTAACCAGGAGATTAAATTACTTCCCAGAAATTGGCAACTTCCAGAAGTACTTTTTCTTTCTACTCTATCTCCAGTGTAATCAGCATCCCAGAATCCAACTAGTTTAAATTCATCAGATTTTCTGTAACACAAACCCACATTAGTAGTACCTTTCAGATACCTTAGAATCCTCTTAACAGTTGTTAAGTGTGATTCTCTAGGATCTGATTGGAATCTAGCACATAAGCATACACTGAATAAAATGTCAGGTCTAGAAGCAGTTAAGTATAAAAGAGATCCAATCATACCTCTGTAGAGTTTCTGAACTACTTTCTTACTTACCTCTTCCTTACCAAGAGTGCTTGTTGGATGCATTTGAGTCTTTGCTAACTTACTATCAGTCATGTTGAACTTCTTCAGAAGCTCTTTTACATATTTAGTCTGATGAATGTAAGTGCAATCTGGAGTTTGGTTGACTTGAATTCCCAGAAAGAATCTTAATTCTCCCATCATGCTCATCTCAAATTCAGCCTGCATACATTGAGCAAACTCCTTTCCAAGCGTAATACTGGTATATCCAAATATAATATCATCTACATATATTTGACAAATTAACAGATCTTTCTTAAATGTTTTACAGAAGAGAGTTGTGTCCACTTTGCCTCTGATAAAATTTTTCTCCAAAAGAAAATTACTTAATCTCTCATACCAAGCTCTGGGAGCTTGTTTTAAACCATAAAGAGATTTCTAAAGTTTAAAAACATGTTCTGGAAATTTATCACTTTCAAAACCAGGAGGTTGGTGAACATAAACTTCCTCTTCCATAATCCCATTTAAGAAGGCACTCTTAACATCCATCTGATATAGAGTGATGTTATTTTGTGCAGCAAAAGAAATGAGTAGGCGTATAGATTCTAACCTGGCCACAGGAGCATAAGTCTTTGTGTAGTCAATTCCTTCTTGCTGACTATACCCTTGAGCAACTAGTCTTGCCTTGTTTCTTACAACTTCTCCTTGCTCATTAAGTTTGTTTCTGAAGACCCATTTAGTTCCAATTATATTGAATCCTTTTGGTCTTGGAACCAGATCCCAAACTTCATTTCTTGTGAATTGATTTAGCTCCTCTTGCATTGCAAGAATCCAATCATTGTCTTCCAGAGCTTCTTCCACAGAAGTTGGTCCAATCACTGATACTAGACCAAATAAGGATGTTCCAGATGATCTGATAAAAGATCTTGTTCTGATAGGGTCATCCTTCTTTCCAATGATCATTTCTTCTGGATGAGAAGATTTGATTCTGGATGATCCTTTAACATTTGGTTCTTCAGAAATATTCAAATTATTCATCTGAGCAGCCAAGGGAGTTGCATCTGGCGTTGCTTCTGATTCCTTCACTTGAGCCTTATCTGCCTCTGAGTCTTCAGAGTCTGTGAGAATTACTTCTCTATCTGCAGAAATATCAAGCTGCTTTGGCTTTTGATTGCCAAGCTTATCATCAAATCTAACATGTATAGATTCCTCCACAATCTGTGTCTCAGTGTTGTATACTCTGTAGCCTTTAGAGCGTTCAGAATAGCCAAGCATGAAACACTTCTGTGCTTTAGAATCAAACTTGTTCAGATTCTCTTTAGTATTCAACATAAAACATACATATCCAAAAGGATGAAAATAAGCAATGTTGGGCTTTCTATTCCTCCACAATTCATAGGGAGTCTTCTCTCTTCTCCAGAAGAGGTCGTACAGACACTCTGTTCTGAATATAGCAAGCTGTGTTTATTGCTTCTGCCCAAAAATGCTTTGCCAGATTAGTCTCGTTTATCATGGTTCTGGCCATTTCTTGCAATGTTCTATTTTTCCTCTCTACAACTCCATTCTATTGTGGAGTTCTAGGGAAGGAGAAATCATGAGCAATTCCATTTTCATTAAAATATTTTTCAAAATATTTGTTTTCAAATTCGCCTCCATGATCACTTCTGACTTTAACAATTTTAAAATCTTTTTCATTCTAGACTTGTTTGCAGAAGTCAAAGAACACAGAATGTGACCCATCCTTGTGTTTTAGGAATTTCACTCACGTCCATCTGCTGTAGTCATCAACAATGACTAATCCATACTTCTTGCCTCTGATGGATGCAGTTTTCACTGGTCCAAACAAATCAATATGAAGTAACTCTAATGGTCTTGAGGTTGAAACAACATTTTTAGTTTTAAAAGAAGATTTTGAAAATTTTCCTTTTTGACATGCTTCACAAAAAGCATCTGAGTTGAACTTCAACTTAGGAAGTCCTCAGACTAGATTGAGTTTATTAATCTGAGATATACGTCTCATATTAATATGCCCCGATCTTCTGTGCCAGACCCATTGCTCATCATTAACAGACATAAGGCATTTTACATTTTGAACCTTAAGTTCTGAAAGATTGATTTTGTAGATGTTGTTCTTCCTTTTTCCATTAAAGAGGATAGAGCCATCCTTTTGACTGACAGCCTTGCAACATTTTTGATTGAAGATTATGTCATAACCATTGTCACTTAATTGACTTATAGACAATAAGTTATGTTTTAATCCTTCAATAAGTAAAACATTAGATATGGAAGGAAGGTTACCATTACCAATAGTACCAGAGACGATTATCTTGCCCTTCTGGTTCCCTCCAAATTTGACGTCTCCTCCATATTTAAGCTCCAGGCTTTGGAACATAAACCTTTCTCCCGTCATGTGACGTGAGTAGCCAGAGTCCAGGTACCATGATTGGCGTCTTGACTTTGCTTCTAAATACATCTGCAACAGATATTATCTTATCCTTAGGTACCCAGATCTTTTTGGGTCCTTTTGGGTTAGTTGCCTTAAAAGTTTGTCTGAACTTCTGTCTTTTTACAACAGGTTTGTTCTGACTAACTTTCGGTTTAAACACAGGAATGTTCTGATCAGAACGTGTGTGTTTAATATCATTCAGATGACCAAACTTAAAAAGAGAATATAAGGGAGTATTCTTAATGATAAGTTTATCAACAGGTATTGGATTTAAATCCTTTCCAGAGGAAGATTCATATCCAATTCCCTTCCTGTTGTTTCTGCTAACTCCATAGATCATTAAAGTCATCTTGCTTCTATCTATGCTTCTATCCAAAAACTTTTGAAAGCTATAGTAATATTCTTCTAAAATATTTTTACATTTTGACTTAGTTTCAGATTCAGAGTCTTGTTGAGCTTTTTCAAAATTGTTTTTCATTTTCAAATTATTTTCTTTGAGCTCAGCAACTTCTGACTTTAACAGATTATTCTCAGATTCAAGATTGCATTTAAGCTTCTTGCACTTGAGCTTAATCTGGTTATAGTTTTTTAGAACTTCTGATAAAACCTCAATAAGTTCTTCCCTAGAGAGATCAGAAAATACCTCTTCTGAGTTAGATTCAGAATCAGATTTAGATCGAGATGTTCCTTCATCCTGATCTTCCACGCCTGCCATCAGTGCCATGTTGGCACATTCTTCTTCTGACTCTGATGAAGATTCAGATACATATGAATCATCCCAGGTTGCCATCAGAACTTTCTTTTTATGCTCAGGCTTCCTTCTTGGCTTCTCCTTCTGAAGCTTTGGGCATTCATTCTTGTAGTGCCCAGGTTCCTTACATTCATAGCAGACAACCTCTTTCTTTCCAGATCTTTTGTGTCCAGAAGACTCTTTGCGTTGATCTGGTTTCTTGAAGTTCTTGAACTTTCTCTGTTTATGCTTCCAGAGTTTGTTGATCCTTCTGGACAGCAGGGACAGTTCATCTTCTTCTGAAGAAGAAGATTCTTCAGAACTTTCTTCTAAAACCTGCAAAGCTTTGACAGATTTGTTAGACTTTAAAGCAATAGACTTACCTTTTTTTTGGGTTCGTCTTCCTCTAATTCAATCTCATTACTCCTCAGAGAGCTGATCAGTTCCTCCAATGTGATATTGTTCAAATCCTTAGCTAGCTTCAGAGCAGTGACCATTGGTCTCCATCTGATTGGCAAACTTCTAATGATCTTTTTAACATGATCTATAGTGGAGTAACCCTTGTCCAGAACTTTCAAGCCATCTGTAAGAATCTGGAATCTAGAGAACATAACTTCTATAGATTCTGATTCCTCCATTTTGAAGGCTTCATATTTCTGGATCAGCGCCAGATCCTTAGTCTCCTTGACTTGAGAATTCCGTTCATGAGTCATCTTCAAAGATTCAAACATACCAAATGTTGTTTCTCTGTTAGTAATCTTCTCATACTCAGTATGAGATATAGCATTTAGAAGTATGGTTCTAGCTTTATGATGATTCCTGAATTCTTTCTTCTGAGCTTCAGTCATAGATTTCCTGTCTATCTTTTTGCCATCCCCATCAGTGGGGTGAACATAGCCATCAATAACTAAATCCCAAAGGTCAGCATCATATCCAAGAAAGAAACTTTTAATCCTGTCTTTCCAGTAGTCAAACTTTTCCCCATCAAACATAGAGGGTTTAGTGTTGATTCTATCTTTGTCTTCATATCTGTTGTTGTTGGATGTTGAAGCTTCAGCCATAATGTATCAACCAAAATATATCAAGAGTTTTCTCAACTGGATCTTTTCTGTTCATGGTGAAGTGATAGCACTAACAGAATCGGAGCTCTGATGCCAACTGAAGGTGAGAAAACACTTAGAAGGGGGGGTTGAATAAGGGTTTTGAAATAAATATGGCAATAAAAACACAATGATTTTTATCCTGGTTCGTTGAACTCAACTAATCCAGTCCACCCTATCAAGAGTGATTTGCCTTTCTCCACAAGGACTTAATCCACTATAATCAAACAGATTACAATGTCAACCACTAAGAACAATTGTCTTAGTCTTCTCAAGAACTACTGACCATAACTTGGTCTTCTTAAGGAACTTTTACAATCAAATGTAAACTAAACAAGTGTTTAAAATGCTTCTATGAAAGCTATATCACAACTGTGATTTATACACTTAAGATTAAGAACGAATGAAACTATTCAACAAAGAAATATAATTTGTATGAGAGCTTTGAGAGAGTTTTCAATAGATTAGTCAATATTCGTCAACTATAGAAAGTTGTTGAAGGCTTGCTTTTATAGACAAAGACGTCCAAGAAGTTGCAAGCTTGAAGACCTGTACTGCAAAGTAGTTGTAGCTTTTTGCCTTCACATGACTTGACCTTTCCTAGAAGTAGAACGTTCAGAGAAATCCTTTTTGCCTGAGTTCTTATGTCTAGTGTAAAAGAGGAAAGAGTCGTTTGGAATATGCCAATGAATATATCTTTGAATAATCTTCTTCAACAAGCTTTTATCTCACAGAATCAACATCAGAGCCTTGAGCGATCAGAGTCTTGATGTTATCAGAGTTTGATGTATCAGAGTGTTGCAGTAAGTGTGCTTCAGCGTGAATAATAATCAGAGCAGAGTTTGGAGATCAGATCCTCAGTACTTGCAGCGAACAGTACTATCAGAGTCTTCTGAAAAACAATGCTTGAAACTCTTCATACAAAGTCTTTAGCTACGCTTCAGATGCTTCTGTAGCTTCTGCTTCAGAGTCTTCTGTAGGCAGCGCTTAGAGTCTTCTAACGAGATGCTTCTGACGCTCAGAGTCTTGCGTAGTTCAATGTTCAGATTCATTTTTTCTTTCAGAAGAATATTAAATTTAATATCTGCAACAAAAATACTTGAACAAATTTAGAGTATATAATTTCTTAATACAAAATTCCATTAGTGTTATCATCAAAACATAAAGATATAACTAAGAACCAATCTGTGTTCTAACAACACTTAATAGTGTTGAAGCTGAATCAACTACATATACTAATGCGAACAATTTACAACTCAGGAAAAAATTAACTTACGGAAAGATAATGATTATCTCTACAAAACCGTATTCTGAATGGACTCGCATATGATCTATATGATTACTAAAGTAGTTGTGATATTGCAAAAAAATGTTTGGGAAGGAGAAGAGTAGAGGAAGAAGCTAAGGAGGAAACACACGCAAAAATAAACAAGAAAAGCGTTGTACGTCAGAACATTAGTAACATTGGAAAATATTTGAAGAACATTGTATAAATGTTAGTGATCATTAAAACCAAGAACTAAATTAACAACACATGTCCTAGGATCAATCTAGTCGATCCTGTGAGTGACCAAAGACATAGTAACTTTGGAGGACTAGAGGTTGTTTGCTATTTTCCACGGTAAAAAAATTGGCACGCCCGGTGGAACCACTGTTGTTGATTAGAATTTGTAGAGATATTTAAATTCTTAAAAAGTTCTTCATTTTTGGTTTTCTGTAATTTCATTGCATGAGATTAAGAAGTTGTAAAGTAACCACTGACAACGAAACTAGACCAAGAAGGAGACGTTTACGTGTAACAATGGCTAATCTGTCAAGTAGTAATGAACCACCCCCTTCTTCGACAGGGGAAATGACAACCACGTCCTCTGTGGCTGAAGTGGTTCCATCCATAGTAAGTATGACGGAAATACCGTCGAATGCTTATAGTGGAACTACCTTGTCCTCTGTGAGAACTCAGGGGCAGCCATTAACTCCTCCTCCAGTGGGCACTGGTTCATTCAGATCTTTTGTGTCTGGATTTACAATGCCCTTCAATGGTAGAGAACGATCATGCGATATGCCAACTTCAATGATGGCTAATTTGCATAATGTAACCGTAGTGTTCGATTACCTAGTGGTGAATACTTTTTTGCCAGTATATGGGTCTGGTTCTACAGTAAATAATATGAGTCGCAATAACCCACCCCAGGGATGGGATTTTCCACCCCAAATGCCTAATTTTACTATGAAATCTGCAGCGGTGTTAAGACAACAAATGGACAAAAGTAACCATGATTTGGTCCATATGCTAGCCCAACAAATGGGCACTATATTTAATTTGTTGATTTAGAACACCACTCAAATGAATCAGCAATCGGAAGCACATATGACTAGAATTGAAGATTTCCTTGGAGTTCTACAAGTCCCTTGACATATTTGAAAGGATGTGATAGTAAAAAACCAGGGGGCAGTCCTTGAAGAAGACCCCATAATTAACCAAGTTCAGCAAAATGGACCACGTGTCGAAGTAGTTGATCAAGGGGTTAGGGTCGAACCTCCTAAGGTCAAACAACCAGTCCCAAAGGAGCAGGAACCAAGAATGGTGATAGTTAATAGAAATCAAAATGTTGACGAAGTCATACATCAAGTTCAAAATGATGGTATGGCTGGAGATAATAATTTGGCTGCCATGGTCGAAAGGATTATGACACAAAATTGAGTAAATGTTGGCCTTCATAGGCCAAATTATATTTCCTCATTATCTGATTACATTCGGAAAACTTCTTTTCCTAGGGGATTGAAAGTCCCAAAATTTACAAAGTTTTCAGGAGATGCTAGTGAGTCAACTATCGAACATGTGGCGAGATACCTGACTGAAGCAGGAGATCTTGCCAATGATGAAAGCTTAAGAATTAAGTATTTTCCTAGTTCGCTCACTAAAAATGCTTTCACATGGTTCACTATAGTCCCATCGATTTCGATCCATGATTGGACATGTTTAGAGATATTGTTCCATGAACAGTTCTACATGGGACAGTCAAAGATCATCCTCAAAGTGCTAGCTAGCATTAAGCACAAATTTTTTGATTCAATCGACGACTACCTTAATAGGTTTTGTTTGTTAAAAGCAAGGTGTTTCACACAAGTGTCTGAATATGAGTTAGTCAAAATGGTCATTGGGGGGTTAGACTATTCCATCAGGAAGAAGTTAAATACCCAATGTTTGAGAGATATGGCCTAGTTGGTTGATAGGGTTCGACAGGTAGAGCGTTTAAAGGCTAAAAAAGCCATAGCAACTAGGAACATTAGGAGAGAAAGGGTAGCTTACGTTGATATAGATGGAAATAATCTAGAAGTGTATAGTGACCTGGTAGACTTCTACGAAAATGAAACTGACATGCCTGAACTAAAGCAAGAGACACCTTATTCTTACAAGGTCCTTGCACCTTCAAATGGGAAAAAACCCGTCGAGCCATAAAAGAACGATAAGTTCCCTAAGAAAACGTATACCTTCGACGTCACTAAATGTGACGAGATTTTTGACCTGTTGGTTAAGGATGGCCAAATGATAGTGACTCCTGGCGCTAAAATGCCTCCGTTAGAGAAATGAAAGAAATGTGGCTTTTGTAAATATCATAATTTTCTTGTCCATAAAACTTCACAATGTTTCCTTTTTAGAGATTTGGTGCAAAATGCTATTAAGAATGGAAGGCTAAAGTTCGGAGACAAGACAAAGTCTCAAATAAAGATTGATTCAGATCCCCTTCAAGTAGGAGACACACATTACACTAAGCCAACCATCATTAACATGTCGAAGCTTCAGAGGACTGCTGCAAAATTAAAACTACTGAAGGTTTCAAGAAAGAAATAAACGAGGCTAAAACTACTGAAAGCCTTATGATCGAAGATGTGAATGAAGCTGTTGAAGGCTTTATTGTCAAAAATAAGATTGAAGCTACTGAAAGCCTTAAGAGTGAGCATAAAATTGAGGCCACTGAGGGCCTTGACATCAAAGAAACAAATGAGGCTACTGAAGGCCTTAAAGTTGAGAAAATTGAGGTTGTTGAAGGCCTTAAAGTTGAGAAATTGAGGCTTTTGAAGGCCTTAAAGTTGAGGAAGTTGAGGCTGCTAAGGGCCTTGAAATTGAGAATGAGAATGAGGCCAATGAGGGACTTAGGGTTAAGCTAGAAGGTTTGAAGATCAATGATGGAGCCAACTTGGAGGTTCATATGGTCGAAGTAAGTGGTGAAAGACATGCTGAGGAAGAAAGGGCTCGTCGAAATGAGCAACAAATGACGCTGGTCTACTATAAAGATGATGAAACCTTGCTGGAATTCCTTCAACATTGTCAGAATAAGAAATATGAAGTTATGTTATGCCATCGGTGCAGTTTAGTGTTTGATAAAAAAATGGCTAAAAACCTTGAAAGAGTTCGAATAGCCGGTCGAAGGGGAAACTGGAAAGATACTCGCAACAATTTTACCTTTGACAAAAGGGGACTCCCTCAAAGAATGGAGCAGTGAAGCACAAGTATGCAACCAAATAAGCCTTCTACTTTTAAGCCAACTATTGATGCACCCAAAGGAAAATGGGGGAGACCTATTGAAAAAGGAGAAAGATGCCAAGAAAAGTGGCAGAGTTTCAAGATAGAGAGAGGATCTTCAATGGCCTATATGAAGGAGTTTCAGGTGTCGAAGCAACAAGCCTACTGGCCTAAAAACTACAAGGGAAAAAATCCAATGTCGAGGTCGCAATGACGCAGACAACAAAGAAGTAGAAAGGCTAAGAGGGAAGCAAACGAAAAGCGATGGCTGAATCAAGTACTAATGTGCCTCCTGAGAAAATTGGTGTCGAGTAAAAGAAACTTGTGGGAAGGAATTTTTTTCCCAATCATTTGGAAGATTTCAAGAGTAAGTCGAGGGATATAGCAAATGATGAAGACATGTTGACTGAAAATTTATTAGATACATAATCATAAGCTTTGTTAGACATAACTTGCAATGTGGTTTCTGTGCTACCCAGAGAATACGACCATATCACTGAGGTCGAAGAACTTGGTGATGTAATGGAAATTAAAATGGTCAATCATAAGCCAGTTTGTTATTATATTATGAATAATGGCTGCATTGAAGAGAAAGATGCCTTCTTCGAAAGTCCAAATGAAGCTATGAGGATTCACCTTAAGCCTCTTTTTATTAGAGGGAAGGTTGAGAATGTGGTAGTTAGTAAGATTCTTGTGGACGGTGGAGCGACAGTTAATCTGATGTCGTATTTTATGTTACAAAAGGTAGGAAATTTTGATACGGACCTTAAACCCCAAAATATGCTCTTATCAAATTATGAGGGAAAAATTGGATGCAATTTGGGTGTAATTCAATTGGAGTTGAGTATTGGAACAATAACTAGACCACAAATGTTTATGGTTGTCAAGTCGAAGGCTAATTGTAATTTGTTGTTGGGTCGAGAATGGATCCATGGCATAGGTGTGGTACCACCCTCAATGCATCAGAGGATCACCATATGGAGAAATGACGGCATCGTAGAGAATTGCGAGGTTGATCAGAGTTATTTCTTAGCTGAAGTAAATCATTTAGATAGATGGAACTTCGAAGGAAATTGGCAAATATTGCCCCCTGTCAACTTGCAGACTTTGTATTCAACCTTACCGATGCAGTTTCTTACTCCCTTCATTTAGACCCAACCTATGGGTTCCAATGGGATAGAGAGGTTGTTGGTCAAGACCTCGAATTTGAAGGGACATCGTACATCTAGCCAACTGGCTTGGGAGATGAATTTAATGAACATGTCTGAGTTAAAAACAATGGAAAGGATTTCAGCTTATGTAGTCGAAAATAGATTAAAAGCAACCATAGAGACCGAAGTTAAACATTTGGATGTCGAAACCAGAGAAAATGAAGGGCACCTTAAGGGGCCTGGCATAAACTTTGAACTAGAGCCACCTGATAAGGATGAACAAGAAATGCAAGGCCAAAGGCTCGACAAAATTTATGACGAAGAGCTTTTGGGATTCGAAAGAGACTCGTTGGCGCCCAATATAAAGATGCTAGTGCAGGATCCTTTGGAAGAAGTTAATCTAGGAAAAGGTACAGAAAAAAGTCCAACGTACATTAGTACATTAGGCCAAAGGGTGAAGTGATCCAGTTATTGAAGGAGTATAAAGACTGCTTTGCTTGAGATTACAACAAAATGCTAGGATTGAGTAAGGAGTTGGTGGAACTAAAGTTGCCCATCAAGCCTGGAAGGAAACTAATTAAGCAAAATCCAAGGTGATTTGCATTAGATGTTTTGTCGAAAATCAAGTAGGAATTTGAAATACTTCTCAGATGTAAGTTTATTCGTACAACTAGATATCTTGAGTGGGTTGCTAATAAAACTCCTGATATTAAAAAGAATGGGACTTTGAGGGTTTACATCGACTTCTGGATATGAATGTTGTGATCCCAAAGGATGAGTACGCAATTCTTGTGGCAGAGATGCATGTTGACTCCACTGCAGACCATGAGTATCTTAGTATGCTCGATGGGTACTCTATTTATATTTAGATCTTCATTGCTGACGAAGATGTGCCAAAACGACATTTCGATGCCCTGGGGCCTTAGGCACCTATGAATGAGTGGTGATACCTTTTGGATTGAAAAATGTTGGGGCAACTTATCAAAGGGAAATAAATTTGACTTTTCATGACTTATCAGTTCGCCATGACTCGCCCGGTGACGCTATTAGAAAATAGCTCGCCTTGAGCTAGCCAACGTTTGCCCGACGACTCAAGAAGAATCCAGAATCTGCATAACGGAAAAATAAAGGCAACCTTGGCCAAAACCTTAACCCACAAGTTCACATAGCATGAAAACACTCAATTAAACATGTTATAACATTATTAAGCATGCAATTCATCATGGAAACAACCATCAATCCAATTTCAACATAAAAACCTAACCCACCAATGTTCTCATATTTCTCCCCAAAAGTTACACTATCTAATGAAACTCACCTTGCAATGAGGAAGAAAAAATTGTTGGATGATGAAGATGAATGATGATGAGAACTTCCACTTTCTTCTTCTCCCACTTCTAGGTATTTCTTCTTCTCTTTCTCCTTTCCTCTTTCTATCTTTCCTTCTGTCTCTCTTTTTCTTCTTTTCCTTTTCTTACTAACTTTCTTCTTTTCTTCCCTTTTCTTTCTCATCCACTCATAAATATATAATATGATAATATTATGCAATGATATAAAATATCTCCATTTGATACTTTGTCATTTAACACCATTTGACCAAATATTTGATTACACATCAAAGAAATAACATCAAAGAAGTAACATCTCTATCATGAGACGTCAAAAACTAATGTGTGTCTAAGTTGAAACTAATAATTACTACACATCAAAGAAGTAGCATCTCCAATAACAAATTCTACTAGCGCCGCCTTTTTTATCTATATTTTTGTTTTGCTTTAAGTCTCCTTTGACAGATGCTAATTAGCATCCACTAAACACTATTGTTAGCTTCAAGTTTGGAGGCATCAGCCATGACCGTAACAACACATGACAAAAGGATGAAGCGGGGCAGGGCAGCTCCACCCTCGTCCTCTCCTAAAGTTGAAATAACAAACGATTACCCAACCCCTCCCCAATGGAAAATGGATTTTTCTACTCCGCAATGCACTCACATGCAAAAAGTTATAATTTTATTAATACATTTTTCATAGAAACAAAAATTAATATTTAAACTAAATATTTGATTATTTTAATAATAATTATAACACTTAATAGTTTTTATTTAATTTATATTTTAAAAAAACAAGAATAATAATTCTAATAAATTTTCTATATTAAAATTAAGAGAAAAGTAAATATATAGGAAAATCATTAAAAATAATGATAATAAAATAAATTTAATAGGTTGAGACAAGGGTGGGTGGGAGATAGGTACTAGCACCCCCGCCCTCACTCTTGCCCCCGTAAGTAAAATTGTATTCTCCTCGCACCTGCCCCCGCTCTGAGTTAAATTAGTTTTTTCTCGTTACATTCAAGGCAAGAACACCATATCTACATTCGGGGCAAAAACACTAGGTCTGGCAAGGACGGATTTTTTTTTTGCATTCCGAACCATATCTCTAAGTCGATGCTAATATCCCACTAGCATAAGGGTGAAAATAGATCAAACCAAATAACATGGTCCTACGATCTATCCTACACAGTCCTAGATCACACTATTTTTTTTTTAATTGAAAAGACTTAAATTTTTTTAAAATCTATTTAGTTAAAAAGACTAGGCTTCGGGTTATAAAAAAGAATATTTTAAATCTATTAGACTTATCTATTTAAATAAGTATGAAAATTTTTACTATTATTATTATATTGTATTATGTACTTTGAATTAAAATAAAAAACTAAAACTTAGTTATTTTGGAGAGTTTATTAAAATGAGCCGAAAACATGTTAGAGCATCTTTAGTGGGAGTATCTTAAGTGGGTAAACTAAGATATTTTTTGTGGGTCCAAAGTGATTTGTAGGATTTAAAAAATTTATAGTTGATTTGAGTTGTTTTTACTTTAATGATAGTTGCTTATAAAAAACTAAAATTTGACCCTATATTTTATATTTTTTTAATTGTGATTATTTTTTTATTAAAGTTACCATTAATTTAATTATTTTAAATAAAATACATAATAAGAGAAAAACTAACTTTGCATATGTTAGCTATATAATTGCCGGAAACTAAAAGTTAATGAACTAAATATCATGTCATAACTATTCCAATGCAAATTCTTTATAATCATCGTTAATTATATAAAATTTAATTATTAAAACCTACATTAAAGATACTCTTATGGACAATAAGTTGTTTTCACTAGTTCTTTTAAATAAATAATATCAAAAAAGTTACGTCGGTAAGTTCAAATAAGTTAATAGAAACAAATGTTTAATTCAATTGATATTTTAGTCTCTTAGTCTATTTAAGTATTATTTGAATTGCTTATTTATATATTTCAAAATGAAATAAGTTCTTATGTTAATAAGTCAACCAAACTTTCAAAAATGCTAGATTCAAACTTAAAAATAAATATATTATAGATTACATGTCATACTTAAACTTTGATTTTATTTTGCATGTCAAGCTTAGGCCTGCCTAAGTCTAATTCAATCCAATATATTCTTAACCCTACCTAATATAGTGTCCACTTTAGCATATTAGCGTCCACTATTGACCTGCTAGTATCCGCCGTTAGCAAATGCGTCTGAGAAACTTTCTTGTAATTAAAATTGATCGACCATGCATCGTTCTTGTCTATGGCTTCCATATGAATTGGCTCATGTATTTGGTTAAATATTAAATACTTTCATACATTGTCATCTCATATGAAAGAGGAAATCTAAGAGCGTTGGTTTAGTTTTTATGTTTTTGATTGAAATTATATACCTTAATTTCTTTTTATTTCCACCTTTATGTTTATATCTTTTTATTGCATATTCTACATGATTACTCTAGAAATTTGCAGGGCTCAATAAACTTTTATCATACTTAACGTATTCATGTGTTCGTTCATCCTCCACTGCGTTCATCTCCCATTTGCATTCATTCATTTTAAAGGTTTGTTTTGCATTCAATTCTTCCATTCTTGTGGTGCGAGAGGTAGTGTTGTGATTACTTGGAAAAAATATATGAAAAATAAAGAGATTTGTGCGAACTTAGTGGCTTGTGTGTATTCAATTAGAATTAGAGACCTTGGTGTCTTACCTAATGCCATGTCACAGCTTGGACTCTACTCCATTTATTCAACAAATCTGCCTACATACGGGGACTTGTCACTATGTATGACAGGGTGAAATTCCAATCTGATTTATTTTTCTGGTGTCCTTGTTTGTAAGTTTGCACATCTAGAATTTTGGAAAATGTACATGTTCTAGAAGCTAAGTATGCTAGTATGTACGTGTTCATTTTTATGGTTTTCTTTTTGTGTTTGTTTTTACATTTGATGATGCTCCTATTTTTTGCATTTCAATTTAGTTGACTTATTTTGTTGTGTGTATTTCAAAGTAAATTTAGGTTAGGATGTGTTGTGAAATCCTCAAGTATTTCACCAAATTAGGTTATATTGATTATCATGTGATTTAGAACAATGTTGTGATTTATGTTGGGTTTTAATTGTTGAACATTGATTGGCTTTAATTGAGTGATGGGATTCCTATCATAATCCAATTGTTTTTCATGATTATGTTAAAAAAGATCAAAGTCCTTTATTTTGGCAGGGTGGACATCACAACACTATCTTGAGAAACAAGTATAAGTCGGAAGTCTCACATTATTTTAAAAAATGAAGGTTTTACACTTTATAAAAATAAAAATAAAAACACATGTCATACTCTTATATTTAACCTAGCATTTGTGTCTTCCATTCATCATACAATTTCATTAACATTGGTCATTAAGTAGGGTGATTCATAAGTTTGAGTATGAGGAATAAAGATTAGGATTTTCTCTTTTACTTGCTTCACTAGGTCTTCACCAGGATTACTTAGGACTTTGTCTTGTATTCTATCTTGATACTTTGGTCCTATGCTTATTGCCTTTGTAATTACGGTTTGTTTCATTCTTATTACATCATTGTCCATTATCAGTATCATCTAACTATTGTGCATCCAAGTACAAAAATATTGTGCAATTGATTTTCTTTTTGTTCAAACATGTAGGTTGGAAAAAGTGGATTGAGGTGCTAATTTTTTCAAGCCAAGGCCAATGGGAACACAAAAATTATGGTACTTAAAGGCTCATGACCAAGACATGTTTACTATGGTACGACGGGTTCACTTTGGTCAGAGAAAGTCAAAGAAGATTTGTTATGGTCCATCATGGCTTAGGTGACAAGAAATGTACAAATTATCATTGTCCAAGACCTTCTTTTAAGGTGGATCTAAGCATGATCAACTTGGAATCAGGCTACTAACCAAAACTCAACCATTATTCTTTAGTTTTAATGAAGAATTCGAGGCATTGGAAGGTCATACAAGATCAAGGGTTCTGAGGCAAAGTTCATACAAGATCAAGGGTTGAATATTCAATATTCAATTATCAAGAGTAGAAGGAAACTTTGAGACACAGGTTACATAAAGACACCATTCATTCAAAATATCCATTTATCAATACAAAATCATCATCAGGGTTACTCCATTTCAAGTCCATACACAATTGTGGACCTAGGTCAACTACCTAATTCTATTCCTAAACCCTAGTTCTATGCTTCAATAGCAAGCCTCCGAAGTCTTCTTCATGTGCCTTAGAAACCTCATGCCATGCCTAGCCATATCCTTGCTCATCCACACGTGCTTATATGCCACACACAAATGTTTAGCATAACATTTCATCACATAGATATACCACACTTACAATACCATATACATTCATTCAAAACCAAATTCACAAACCAATTTCCATTTGGCTAGCCATAACTGAATTTCGATTTCATTCACAACCAAATTTCACATACACATACATCCTAACTAATTGTGAAATAAATAAAATTCAGCATCTAAGCCATGCCAACAAGGGGGTGCATAACTGATTTTCCATGTTGAATTAACCAAGACTTGCATTTTATTCACACCAATTGCCAATTCAAATTACATCACATAAAAACTAACAAATCTCGTGACAAAATTCCTGCACCATTCACAAACTATTACGCATAAAGGTTCATAACAACGGAATTTCAAACGGAACTTCAGCACTGCATCAATAAAATTAGTCGTCACTCAGATCAAATTGGCTTCTTCTTTTCACGATTATTCAACACTCATCACTGATCACTGACCACAACTCCATCCCAATTCTCGCAACTCTCATAATCTGCACTCTCCCTCCTCATAATTCATCAAAGCAACAACAAACAATCTAAGCAGACACAGAAGTAGAAAGAAAACGCAGAGCAAAGTAGGAAGATAAGTTCAGAGCAATTTACGTACCTGAGCAGTTCTGCTATCTTCATCCATCATCTCTGTGAGAAGGTATCTTCTTCATTTGGCCTTGAATTCGTTGCAGATTTGTAATTCTAGGGTTCCATTCATTTCGAATTCGGTTTGTGATGTGGAGTGAGAATTAGAAGAAATCAATAGCAGAATTAGATTGAGGAAAGCGAGGCGATGAAAATGATGTAACGAATGTGGTGGTTTGTGCTCCGCCGTCTCCGGCGATGATCTCTGGCGCGGTGGAGGATGGGTTACTCCGGTGAATAATTTTGAAGAGAGGGAGAAGATACACGTGATGAGCGTATGGAATGTAATGCTGATTCTTGAACCCCTTCATTTGGGCCTAAGAGTTCATCCAATCTACTCTTTACACCACCAGATCGTGTACACATCCCTTTGCTGATGTAATCAATTTCTTTTGGCTTGCCAAGGCCATTGCAATTGCTATTGGCACTGTTAGCTTCCACCAACACCCCCTCTCATGTGTGTATTTCTTTTTTTATCAAACAATTTTGCTATTCAATTTTGTTTTCTTAATTTCTTTTTTTTTTTTCAAATTATTTTACATCTTCTATTTGCTTTTAAACTCTTGATTTTCATTTTAATTCCATTTTTTAATTACGTGCTTAATTGTTTTTTTAATTCTTTTTCTCTATTTTTCTTCTTTATTTTTTCTCTTGCATTTTGTATTTTAGGAGATTAATTACTATTAATTGTCTAATACGTTTGACGCATATATTTCATTGTTCGCCCTCTTATAGTATGATCTTCATATAGATCGTGTTACGATTGCATAACATAGCGCTAGATTGTCCTGATTCGATGGATTAATCGTTTGATTATTAACTCTAACTTGTAACCATTAACCTAATTCACTAACTCCTAACTTTTATTTTTTGCACTTTACTTTCTTGCAAATTATTTCTCGCAATTTACTTTCTTGCTCATTATCATTCATTTATTTCATGCACTTTATGTCTCTGACATTTTATTTTCTTTGATCTTTTATTCCTTTATCTTGTTGTCTAATCCAAAATGAACAAAAACATGATAAAATGAAAAAGATCAACAAAAGAAACTTAATCTTCTTTTTTGTGAGACATAATGGACATATTGGACTTTCTGTATGACCCAAGTTTGACATGGAGTATTATGGACCAACTGAACTTTGTGTATGCCCTAAGCTTGACATGGAGTATTATGGACCCTCTGGACCTTATGTATACCTTAGCTTGACCTGGAGTGGACTTAGGATATTAACATCAAGATGGTTACTCATGGCACTACCCTAAAGCAAAGAGAGACATGTATCCTTTGATTCATATATCCATAGCTTAGCTTAGGACACTTTGCACACACATGGCTTTCTCTTGGGCTACCATACAATGAGAAATTTTATTTCTCGCATCAATATCCCTTGTAATTTTTCATGTATCCTCTCCCTCATTTGTTGTCCTTTTTCTTCCTTGCTTTCCTTTAGTTTGTTGTTTCTTGCTAGCTATCTCTAGGGACTAAGATCGAGCTCACCATTTCTTAAACAATAATAAAAAAAATCCTTGATCCAACATCAAGTGGCATTTTCTCAACACAAACTCAAAAACACTTTAAAATACAATTAGAATTGTGCACCACAAGCCTTAAGTAGTCGAGAAGGAGTGATAATGGAGTATTTCAACCCTCATTTTGAATTTTTTGAACAAAAGACTCTTGGCTTGGTTGTTTGAAGTATTCGCCTCCACTCATAGACTTTAGTGTTATTCTAATAGAAAACAACCATCATTTCAAAATCCTAAAATCATCATCAACTCATCAAACTCTTTTTGTGTTTTAGGGCATCATTCCAAAAACCCTTTGTTGCGGTGAGTGTCGGATATCAAGCTATTGTATTAACTTGAATTAAAAAATATTTAAGTTTACCACCGAACTTTGATTTATCCAAAGGAAAGTGAAAAAGGTCGAATAAAAACTCTATTGTGCAATGTAACAACAATGCTAAGAGATCTAAAGGTTCGGGGGTTGGTTATACTAAGGGAATGTATTAGCACCTTAAGTATCTATAGTACTCTATAGGAACCTCTTGTTAGTATTTGTGTTATGTTATTATTTGTTTGCTATTAACTATGAATGTTCTATGGGAAAATACCTAGAGGTTTTACTAAGTATGCTCGCCAAAACTTCGCAGTCTTGTGCCTACGTATCCTAACAAGGATGGAATAAGAGCATTCGTAGTTCACCTAAACAAGGGTGAAGAACACTTGATAGTGATCAAGGTTCAAAGGGGAAGGTAAGTGTTCATAACAATAACACTTACATAGAGTTTACAATTCTAACCTAAGTCTAGGTTGAAAAAGGTTAATGACTCTACAAGGTCAAAAGGGGAAATTGAGGTAGGATAAGCTACTTATGACATAAAGTCAACAAAAAGACATTTCCTTTGGATTTGGAAACAAAAGATAGCAACGAAGGATGAAGGCTAACAAGCTAACATCACTTAAGGAGATAATTTGACAATGTTAAAGTAAACACGCGCAAATATGGATGACATGAACAGGAATGATATTCAAACATGATATCAACTATGAGTAACAAAGATAACATTCAAAGGTGATGTTAATCAAGGAATCATACAAGTGACATGGTTCTAATAGGACCAAAACATTCATGTGACATGGTTCTAACAAGACCAAAACAAACATGGATGAAAACAAGGAGTCAAATGTACAACTAAGACAAGCAAGGATTAAGGTTTACTAACACCACTTAATTATGAATATAAGACCAAATATGGATAAGTCAAGACATAACTTAAACATGGATAAGGTTCAAAGTTCAAACAAGACATGTATAAGTCAAAACATTACTTAAGCATGATATCATTCAAAGTTTAAGGCAAACATGTATAAGTTAACACATTACTTAAACACGGTATTATTCAAAGTTCATACAAGACATGTATAAGTCAAAACATTACTTAAACATGAATAGGATTCAACGTTCAATGCAAACATGTATAAATCAAAATATTACTTAAACACGGTATCATTAAAAGTTCATATAAGACATGTATAAGTCAAAACATTACTTAAACATGGATAGGATTCAAACAAGCATGGATAAATCAAAACATCACTTAAACATGAATACAAATTTTGGACATGGTTCAATACATAGGTAACAATCTAGAGTACATGTAAATTTTTAAAGTGATCATATTCAAGGATTAAAACTTCACAAAGGTTTGCATAAGGTAAGCATACAAGTTAGGATTCAAATAAAGGCATGTTATCAAAGTTTAAGGCATTTATGAACACATAAACAAAGATGGACAAGCACAAGGGTTCACATGCACACAAATTTTCACCAAGGTATGAAAGAATCATGGCAAAAGTCAAGAGAAAAGTTTCAAAACCATACATGGGAAAGCAAGTCATTTACACATGAAAAAGAATGTATTTAAGTACATTAAACTTAAGCAAAACTCAAGGAAACATGTTATCAACATAGCACAAGGTTCAAACATGGTATACCACACTCACACAAGTCAACATGGCCAAGAGAAATCAGGGAATAAGTCAAAGAATTCAACTAGGTACCAAAATAAACCCTAAAATGTCCCTAACTTTAACTATACATGAGTATGTGAAAAATAAATATTTTATAGAAATTAAAAATACAACAATAAAATAGGCAACGTAAGGAGCAAATAGGAAAAAGAGTGGCTCAAAAAAACCGAAGGATCAATAAGTTATGACCTTCCAAAGTTGTAAAGAAAACTAAAATAAAAAGTGGTAAAAATAAATGTTTTGGCCTTGGAAGGGTTTAAACTCATGACACTAGGCTTGAAACTCAAAATTATGCCGTCTGGACCATTTACACACACATGATAAACCAAGGAAGTATAAATATATATTTTGAAAATATTTCAGAATTACAAAACAAAACAAAATTGCACAAAGTAGCAAAAAGGGTGGTCATTAGGACTTGAACCTAAGTCATGGCACAAGAGAAACAAGGCAAGGCATGCTGCTATCACAAGGGTGACCATTACATCCTTTAACTAAAATGAAACCAAATAATAATATATTAAGTCACATGGTAAAATGGAAAAGGCCACATCATCAACTTCTTCACCCATGCACGCTTTCTATTTCTTCTCCATCGTGTTTTCTTTTTCTTCTCCACCATTTTTTTCCTTTTTTTTTCAATCTTCCAACACTTATAACTCTCTTAATTTTTAACGAAATCAAAAGATATAAAAAAGGAAATTGCTTAAAAAAATCCCAGAAATCTAATGGTATTATTCTCATAAACTAAAACTCACTGTACAAGTCGCACTAATTCAAAAACCAGTCCTAAAACTTAAGGGTTTTTCTCAGTCTTTCTCCTACCATAACTCACTCAATTTTTAACAAAATTAAATGATATAAAAAAAGAAAATTGCTTAGAATAATCTCAGGAATCCAATAGTATTATTCTCACAAGTTAAAACTCATTGTACAAGTCGCACCAAGTTAAAAAAAACAGACCTGAAACTTAGGGTTTCTACCACTCAAAACTTCACATATATGCAAGATAAAATGCAAACAAGCACATGTACACATTCAATACATTAATGTCTACATTTTTGCTTTTGAAACCACGCAATAATAATGCATGTATCATGAGTTTAAAAGTTCAAGTCTCTTACCTATTGGAGCAACGTCCAATGCCTCTTCACAATGCTTCCAGAAGTGTTGTGATGGTGTAGTTAGCCTCTTAAAACTTCAATGAACTTGTTTGAATGAATGGTTTGGTTAGAAACTGCTTATATTCCTCCACTTGAATTCTTTTGCAAATATGGAGATTAAAATAGAAAGTGATGGTATGGATGATACATAAGTTTTTTTGAGGGTTTAAATAAATTATTTGTGATGTATACGAGAGTTTTGGATGGTTGGTTGAGGAAGAAATCAACAAAAATGCAAATTATGGAGTTTTAGTTTTTGAACTTTGCAAAAGTGGTGTTTTTTGTGAACTCGGGTATGGAGAGATTTGCTAGGGTTTTGAGAGTTGTTTCTTGTGTTTTTTAAGCTTAGATGATGCCTCTATTTATAGGAGATGTGAAGGGATTCAGGAGGCAAACTAAACTTGCATGTTTGGCATTTACTTTGGTTGAAATCAAAATGCTAGTTTCATGAAAATGTGGAGTTCCAAGATGAGGTGCAATGGTTGTAGGGTTGTTGGAAGCTTTTAGAGGTCTTGTTTCTGCAGAAGAAACTATCACAAGGCTCACACAAATTAGTTTATGATAAAAGCAAATTTACAAGAATGACATTACGATCTTTTTGCAAAACATGCTACAAATGGTAAGATTACTTGGATAATGCATCAATTCAATGTATAATGCATACAAAACTTATGTAATTTTCTGATCATGAAAGGATTTACAAGTTACAAGACCTGCAATTAAGGGGTTTAGATATTTGAAGTGGTTTTGCAACTTGTTCTTGACATGAACAATGACCTAAACTTTAAGTATAGATGGCCAACTTTGCATCTTTGAAACTCCTAGCTCAAAAATGGTATCAATGAGTTCTTGGACTCTTTGGAAAGCTTGAGACATTCTCTACAACTTTTATGTTTTTAGTTTTTATTGAATCAAAATGGATCATGGTGAAAACTGACTCACAAGTTGGCTACTTTTTCAAGGAAGATTTGTAGCAAAAAAATTTCTAAGTGTTGGAAAACAAATTTGAAAGAAATACCAACTTCATGGCCTTATAACTTGAAATTTAAGCACTTTTTGGAGATTCCTCATTATTGACAAAGTTGTAGTATGTGAAGAGCTCTTCAAAGTTATCTTTGGAGCAAATTAAATGGATGTTTGGTGAGGGAGTTATGGCCTTGGCAAGTTGGTTCCAAATTAGGGTTTTTCATAACTTAGAAAATTTGTAATTTCTCTTTTGTTGCTCTTTTTGCAAGTAACCTCAATTTTCTTGATTTTGCTTGATCAAAATCAATCACCAAACATATTTATAATGAAATTTGAATTGAGAAGCTTGTATTTGACCAAAAACCCTAAAGTCAAAGGTTTGACTTTGCACTGAATGACTTGTGTATTAAATGAATTTTCACTTTTTGATCTTCAATGTTTTAAATCTCTTAGGTTATTTGAATACCATAGATGGACTCCAAGGGTGTATTATAATGTCTTGAATCATGTCCCAAGGTTTGAGTTCATGCATTGATCAAAAGTCAAAGATGTTGTTGACTTTGGTTGACAAAACCCTAATTTATGGCCATATGAACTTGGATCTTGAAGAACTTGTAATGAAGCCATATTAAAATTGATATTTAATGAAGATATGTCTCTTAAGTGTATGAGAACTTTTTGATTGATGGTCCATCCAAACCTTGATTGATCAATCCCTTGAACTTCTTAGGGCAAACCCTAGTTCACAGGTGAGTAAAACGAACATGATTTAATAATTGGTTAGCTATGCATGAACCGTTGACCTAGAATGTTATGCAAATGATAGATGAAGTCTAGAGGTAAAATTTAGGGTATGACGCCCTTTTTCAAGGTAAAGTCAACCAATACACACTTATTTAATACCCTGAACTACGGAGCTCTGATTTTCTTATTGCACTATGAGGATATGTTGGTACATGATTGTGAGATCTTGGCGAGCTCACTAATTTTAAAACCTTTTTTTCCTAATTGCAAATAACCTTTAGATAATGACACTAATTCGCGCATAGACAACTAAGATGGTTCCCGTTAAGTACAAAGGATGTGAGGGGTTATAATACCTTTCCCTTGCATAACGAACTTCCGAACTCGAATTTGGTTGCGAGACATTTTCTTCACCTTTTAGGGGGTTTTATCGATATTTTTCATTTCCTCTAGAATAAATAAAGTTCGGTGGCGACTCTATATTTTTCGCGTAGTGACACCATATATCTAATATTTTAAAGTTTTAGGTAAATATGTGGCGTCTCTCTTACTTGTTTTGGTGAGTCTTTGACTCAATGTGGATGTTTCTCCTTCATGATGATCCATCAGTGGTATCAGAACCAATGGCTTGAGTAAGCGATCAGATCTTTGTATCAAAAGTCTTCCTGACATGGTGGTGGTCAGGAGGCATGTCTTATCGAAGTGCCTGTGACGTGGTAAGGGTGTCAACGAGTGGTAAAACATTGGATAACACACTATATTTTAGTACAACTTGAGCTTTTAACCATGGTGAAAGTGTCAACCCAATTTTTCATCTTTGCCATATGTTTTGGCTGACAACATTGAGAACTTTAATCACAACATAGGATAATAAATATTTCTACCCCAACAACAAGAACAAAAACAACAAAAACAAAATCAAAAATAAAAATAAAAATAACAACAACACCAAAACAAACCCAATAGAATTGTTAACAATAAATCTTAAAAATAACAGCAACAATGACGACGACAAAAAAAAATCAATATAATCGTTAAATATTAAATCTCTACAACAATAACAACAATAACAATAATAAAAATGAATTAATAAAATTGTTAAACATTAAATTTCAGTAACAACAACAAAAACAAAATCAATATAACTGTTAAACATTAAATCTCAACAAAAACAACAATAACAACATTAAATATTTTACTTGACACAATAACAATAACTAATGTTTCTAAGTTGAATCCATATTTTCCTTGTCTCGTTCTAGTTAGAGAAGAGATGATGGAGTTTCCAAACTCATTAATGGAAGAAATAGTATTTTGGGATTCGTTTATGGAAAAAATGATGTTTCATGTTTGGTTTAGTGAAGAAATAGAGTTTAACAAATGAAATATGAAGTTTGGAGGAAGAAGATGAAGTTCATCTAGCTCAAAAGTTAATGGACATAGAGTGTTATGTATCTTGGAAAAATAAAACTGGGTGACTTTTCACTATAGTTAAAATTCTCAACCATGGAGAAATGTAATTTATTTTTAATTTAAAAATTAAAAATTAGGAATGTGCACTTTTGACCACACTTGGAATTCCAACCTTGGTGAAAAGTAGCTTAAAAACAAATAAAAATAATAGTGTTGTAATTTAATTTCTAAAAAAATAAGTAATAGGTAGGTGTCACTTTTCACTACGATTGAAATTCCAATCATGGTGAACATTGGCTTTAAAACCCATGACAAGTGAAATTTTCCCAATGGTTTAAATTTCTAACCGTTGGGAAAGGTGTCTTAGAAATGAATAAAAATTAAATCTGGTGGTGTTAGGATTCGAAGCATGTCTCTAAGAGACTTTTTCCCACAATTGAAAACTTGGACCATGTGGAAAAGTGACTTAAAAATTAAAATGGAAGGAATGTGCCGAATGGAATAGATTTTATTTTGATGGATTAGTTGGTTGAGGTAATAGTTTGTTATAAAATATACATTTTATAGTAGTGCAATGGTACACGTGTATGTGAATGAAAGAGCTCCATGAACTCAGACTTGAGAAGAATATTATTGAGAAACAAGTGTGACTTAGAAGTCCCACAATGCTTGGAAAAGTGAAGGTTGAACACTTTATAAGTGAGAGGGCTCAGATACCCGATGCCTCAAGATTTTGGGTGAATATGTCATGTCTCTCTCACTGGTTTAGGTGTGTCTTTGAAGAGCATTTAATTGAATAAACACAACTTTACCCAAAATAAAGACCAAAGTCTCATTTCCTTGAAGCTCAACTGGTCAATAAAGAACGTAAAGGTTTTTTAACAAATGGAATATTTCATAAAGGAAACAATATGTAAAAATTTAAATTACATTTCAAAAACGTAAGGGGTTTCACATCAAATATGCTGTATAACTTAGGTGAAAAGTAAGGTATATTCCATTGGTCACACACGTGACCAGGATGAAAAGTAATGGGTATCTCATCGATCATACACGTGTTGGGGGTTAAAATTCTTTTCCACATGGGACAGATATTGGAACAACTTGTCCAACTTCTTGAACCAAAATGATAATATGACAGTAATAAAATAGTATAAAAAGTAGTAAAATACCACACGAGATTGGTAACTCAATTAGGTGATGCTAGAACAAGATTTGTTCTTGACATATTTTCTTTTAGTTTTGATGATAACTAAAGTATTTAAAGAACAATGATTTATTTGATGTTTATTTTATTTATGCAGATTCTTATTCTTGTACATAAATAATCAGAATTTGTTTTACTTAAGATACACTTGAAGTTGCTTCATTGCTAGCTTTTGGTGGCAGAGTCTAATAAACAATTGCTAGTGTGGTTTGACGAAGACTTTGAACTTAAGGCCTCAGCATTCAGATGAATTTCTACACTTAGTAATTGTATATCAGCATCTGATACCATTCAGAGTTAGTGATAAAGCTGTTGACTATCCGTACTACTAAAAGCATGATGTATTGTCTTATCAGCCTGTCAGCTCGAGTCTACAAGATTGCAAGGCTTAAGAAAAGCTGGTATGTTCTATGGATATCTGCTCCCAATGGCTCTATTAGTACAGAATCTCTTGAAGACTCAAAGGTTAAACATGTTATACATTGGATTCAAAAGTTAGAGAGGAAGGTATAGATTTTGAGGAAACTTTTTCCCATTTTGCTAGACCAGCAACAATTAGATTATTGTTAGCATATGCTTGTCCTTTGAATTTTCAGTTGTACTAAATGGACGCTAAAAGTGCATTCCTAAATGGATACATACTTGAAGAAGTTTATGTAAGTCAACCTCCAGGATTTGAAGACTTCAAACATTTTGATCATGTGTATAAACTCAAAAAGGTCTTGTGTGGATTGAAGTAAGCACCAAGGGTGTTGTATGATAAGTTAAGTAATTTTCTTTGTGAACACAGTTTCGAAAAAGGTAAAGTTGATACTACTCTTTTTATTAAAATAATTAACCATCATACTATATTAGTGCAAATTTATGTAGGTGACATCATATTTGGATCAACAAATGAATCTTTATATGAAGAATTCTCATCAATCATGCAAGAAGAATTTGAGATGTCCATGATGGGTAAGTTGAACTACTTCCTTGGGTTGCAAATAAAAAAAAAACAAATAATGGGATATTCATCAATCAATCTAAATATTGCCAATAGCTTCTCAAAAGATTTGACATGGACAATTGTAAGGCAATGACTACTCCTATGGGATTCGAAACTTATACTGATCAAGATGAAGTTGGTGTTTCAATTGATGTCGCAAAGTACCAAGGTATAATAGGGTTGTTATTATATTTGACGGCAAGCCGTCCTGATATAATGTTTAGTATGTGTCTTTGTGCGCAGTTTCAAGCCAACCCTAAAGAATCACATATTGCCTCAGTGAAGAGAATCATGGAGTATCTCAAAGGAACAATGAACATTAGCTTACGGTATCCTAAAGGTAGTGTGTGTGACTTGATTGGTTTTTCTGACTCAGATTATGCAGACTGTAAAACAGATCGAAAAAGAACAAGTGGGACATGTCATATTCTTGGAAACGCTCTTTTATCGTGGTCCTGCAAAAAGCAAGTATGTGTGGCTCTTAGTACGGATGAAGCAGAGTACATTGCTGTAGGAAGTTGTTGCGCTCAAATTCTTTGGTTAAAATAACAACTTAGAGACTACAACATGAACCTTGGACGCATTCCGTTAAAATGTGACAATACAAGTGCCATAACCATAACTAAAAATTCATTCATGCACTCAAGGACAAAACATATCAACATTCGACATCATTTTCTCTGTGGTCATGTGCTTAAAGGCGATGTTGAAGTCTCATTTGTGGATACTCATAATCAACTTGCAGATATATTCACAAAACTGCTTGCAAAAGTATATTTTTACAAAATAAGGAGGTAATTAGGCATATTGGATAAAAGCAATGTGTAAAGAATCTCAAAGTTCATTGGTTGGCTTCAATAACATTCCTTCAAAAATTTATCAAAGGTACATGATATTTTATCATCATTAATTTTTTAAAGAATTTCACAATTTCATTTGTGAAATTATTTTCTATTTTTTATGAATAGTTAGTTAATTTTTATTATTATTTACGTATTTGTGATAATGTTAGGAAGTTTTTTTTTTAAGTGCATGGAACCAAGAAACGTGCCAAAACAGTATTTTTTTTAAATAAATTTAACATGGTAATCAGTTACCATTTTCAGTAATCGATTACCAAAATGGACGTTTTTGACATAGCTTATGTGGTAATCGATTACCACTATCTGGAAATTGGTTACCACACGAGTTCCAGCACTATATATATATATATATATATATATATATATATATATATATATATATATATATATATATATATATATATATATATATATATATATATATATTCATTCTTTTTAGCATTTCTTGTCATTTGTGTTTATCTTTTCCTTGTGGCATCTGAACCCTAACTATTACCCACTCCAAAATTCTTCCTCAAAATCTTCATAGTTTACCATCTATAATCAATATCTAACTTTAAATTCAACACTCATTCCATCTCAAATCCTAAATTTCTTTCGAAAACCCCAAAATCTCAAAAACCCTTTTTTTTCTCCAAACTCTTTAATGGTTGGCTACCAGAATCTAAGAATAAAGAACCCATCAATTGGAATTTTTGCAAGAGAAGTGGAAGATACTGATATGCTAGATTTATCACGGGTTTTCAATAATGAAGTTCAAAAGAAACGTTACTGGGAGAAGTTCCAAAAGCGACTTTTTATCACAACAAAATATGGTATTCTTTCATACTTTAATCGACTATCCTTCCCTGATAATCTTGAAAAATGTAAATTGAAAAAGTGTGTTGAATATTCTGGAAATATTTATCTTGAGCTTGTGAAAGTGTTTTATTCAAATATGACTATGTTTGCCAACTCGTTGAAATCATGGGTCAAAGGAGTTGAAATTACTATCACAAATGCTAGACTTGGCTCCATTCTAGGGATTCCATCTGAGGGAGCTTTAGTGAATCTTAATGAAGATAAGGACTTCAATAAAATTGAGAGTTGCCTTTCTATGTGTCGTGTATCTCGCAAAAAATCTCTCAACAAAAGGATAAAGACAGATGAAGGAAACTCAAGAGGTAAACTCATTCTCTATTCTAGTAATCTTCATCTAAATAAGAGAATCTTGCACTATTTTCTTGCTTATGTTATTACTCCTAAAGCTGGAATTTACTCTCAAATGACTGAAAATGAAGTGAAATTAACACTTGCACTCAAAGAAAAAGTAGCGGTAAACTGAGCTTATATCATCAAAAATTACATGTGTGAATCAAGAGTTAAGACATGAGATCTTCCATATGCTCGAGAGATTAGTAAAATAATTGAACAAAGTCTGGTAGTTTTAACTGGAGAAAGAGTGGTTTCAGTGAACAAGTTTGATAACTTGATTGATGACGACGTTCTCGAGAAAGTAGGAATTGTTTGGGATGGTACCAAGTATATTTCCAAGTATGAAAATCAACAAGCATCGTCTTCTACAGGTCCTTCCAACCTTGTTACTAATGAGATGTTGATGGAAAAGTTATGTGCCTTAACCAACAAAGTTGAATCCACTGCAACAATATTTGATTCTACTAAAGCAATTATTGGCCAAATTGGAACAAGAGTTGACAACCTTGGAAACCTAGTGTCTTCGAACCACAACTTCATGTACAACGAAACTGATGAACTTTACTACCAGTTTGAACATCTCAATTTAAATAGTGAGGAGGATTGAAACCGGGTCATGATGCCTTTTTTGTTTGATCTTTAGTATTATGTCGTGTCCTTTTTATTACTAGTTAGTATGTCATGTCCTAACATGTTTAAAATGCTATTAGGTTACTTTATATATTGGTTGGCTAACACTATTGTGGTTATTTTGACTATGTTATAACAATGTTATGACTATGGTATGACTATGCTATGAAAATGTTATGTATGATATAACTATCTTTTTTTCCTATGTTTTATGGCTATGATTATGAGCAGTGAAGGTTATTATGATTAGTATGAGCATGAATCTTGTTTTTCTTCTTTTTGATAATTCCCAGAGGGGGAGAATAGTAGTATTGTATTTTTGTATACATCAAAGATTGCAGGATTTCACCATAGTTTCCGAAAAGGGGAGGTATATGACTTAGGGGGAGAATTTTCTAAGTTTCATAAAAAAAACTCAATATCAATGATTTTTTCATCATCAAAAAGGGGGAGTTTGTGAAGAAATGCTTCTCCATGTATTTTTTGTTTTGATGAAGACATTGTGTATCAAAGAAGAAGAAATATGATCTTACAAGGTTATAAAAGCTCTCAAGATTGCTAAAGGTATAAAGTTTTAAATTAAATGTGTGATACTCTTAGAATGCTCGAAAAACATGATTCTTAAAGCATATCATTTTTGTGGCATGCATTCACATTGAAAAGAATCGGAAAACAAACTTTCTCATTTGAAAATGCATTCTTTTTCAATCCTATTAGTAACAGATTACCAGTTTTTAGTAACAGATTACTAGTTTTTGGTAATCTATTACCAGCAGAAAAAAATTCAAAAATTATAACTATTGGAGCATGGTAACCAATTACCATTTATCAGTAATCGATTACCCTGCAATATGCTGCATGTTTTCATCATTTTAGGAACTGTTTTTTGTATGGAAATGTTATTTTACCATCCCTTTTCATATACAGCTATTCATAGAGGTTTTACAACGTATATTTAAGCCTTTCAAGTTAGAATTTTTTTCTTCACCTCTTCCATTCAAACTTTTACATAAAATTCAAGCATTTATACTTGAAAATTTTTCTGCACAATTTCATATTAATCATCAAAAGTTTATGACCAATAAAATTGTATTATACTTGAATTATTCATTGGAAGAGAAGACCAAAGTTCTGCATAAAAGTTGGTTCAAGTGCAACAACATCATCATATTTCAAAAATACTTATAAAAATTCATATTATTATTGAATTCCTTGTTGTCCAAGATTGTTGGAAGCAAGAGAGTTATTAAGGGAAGATTGTTCTCTTAATGCACTTTGTGTAAATCATAAGGGGATTGTACTTATTTATTTGTTTAGGATCTTGCGTATAGTTCTAGGATAGCTTGTACAAAGTCTAAACAAGATAGTAAAATCTCTTACCGCGTAAGAGGACTGGAGTACTCTCGGATTGTGAGGAGAACTAGAATATATCGTTGTGTCTTTTATCTTTCCGCACTTTACTGCTTTCATCGCTTACTAACCAAACTAAAAAATTATAAGACTTATGTATAAGTACCTAATTCACCCCCTACCCTCTCGCGCTTAGGTGCAAACTCTAATTACAATTTTTTCAGCACCCATATAATAACTACCCCATTAAATTATATTTATCTATCCACTACAACTTTAACTCCCATTACAACTTTAACTCTTCAATTTCTTTTTTAATTAATATAATTTATTTATTTTATAATTGTTTTGACTTTTCAAATCCAATTACAATCTCCATTCATTCTCTCTCTTAACTTTATTCACATTCTCTCACAACTTTTATAGTAAAATCATTCTTCACTTTTAATATAATTTTTGTTTTGTTTTTTCTTCTACCATTGTTTTCTTTCAAGAATTCAAGTTCAACATCAATTTGATTTTGTGACTTTGTCTACTACCACTACCATTTGAATAATTTACAAATAACATTCAGAGTTATGTCTTTTCTTAATCAATTTTATTTTTATCTTTTATTTCTCTTTAACATTGTAAAATTGTAGAAATATTTTTTTATTTGGTGTTTGTTAAGAAGAACCTTGTCAACTATGAATATCTAATTAAGATTAATGTTCTTTTTTATTTTTTTTTGATAAATTTTTATATTTTTTAGTTTGATAGAAATGGATAAATATTTTAAAAAGAAATTTACATCAGAGTCTCAAGAAGTTGAAAGTAGAAAGTTACCAACACCTTTAAGGTCAATTATGAGTGGAGAAAAGAGATTTTTATATAAGTTGATTTCAAAAATCTTTCGGCTGATCCAGGAGAGAGGAAACAAATTTCATGTTATCTTTCGGAAGTTTAACCCTAATTGATTTTTAAAATTTGGTAATTGGTTAGAATACAATGTGTCAAAAGATGTTATATTTTTGTTTATGTTGTTATCTCATGAGAATATTGGAGAACAAAAAAGTGGTGATGATTTTTCAATTGATGTTTTTTCAAATTGGAAGAAATAGGAAATGTTGGATATACATGTTGGAAACGTTAACAATGCTCATAGTCAAGTTTGGAGAAATTGTGAGGCGTTAATAAATCAAAAACAACATATTGAATTTGTTATCAGTAAACAGTCATACTTAATGAAAAGAGAATATATGACTCATTTGAATTCAACAATTGATTGTATTTGATACCTAGTGAAGTAGGGATTGGCATTCCGCGAACATGATGAGTCGGTTAATTCAAAAAATTAAGGTAATTGAGATTATACATTTAGTTTCCAAACATGATAAAGAGTTTGATATGATTCTAAAAAATGCTCGTGGGCGTCTTAAATTAGTGTCACATTCTATCCTTTTGAATATTATGACAGGTACAACTTGTGAGACCACAAAAATTATTATCGATGATGTTAGAGATGATTTCTTTGTCATTTTAATTGATGAATCTCCATATACATCAACTAAGGAGCAAATGTCTATTGTTTTACGTTGATAAAAAAGGAAGTGTAATTGAGTGATTTTTTGGTCTTGTTCATGTTGTAAATACAAGTGACATGTCTTTAAAATTAGCATTGGAGACACTGTTTGCAAGACATAATTTATGTTTGTCAAGAGTGCGTGGACAAGGTTATGATGGAGCTAGTAATATGCAAGGTGAATTTAATGGACTAAAAAGTTTGATCTTGAAAGAAAATAGTTTCGCTTTCTATGTTCATTGTTTTACTCAACAACTTCAATTAGCACTTGTTGTTGCCAAAAAGCAAGTTGATATTGGTTGTTTTTTTAGTTTAGTTAACAATGTATCTAACCTTTTTGGAGATTCATGTAAACGTCGACACATTCTTAGAGAAAGTCCAATGCTTAAAGTTCAAGAAGCTTTACAGATTGGTGAAATTTTTAGCAGTTCTCGCTTGAATCAAGAAAGTACGCTGAAACGAGCCGGAGATACAAGATGTGACTCACATTATGGTGCACTACTTAACTTGATCTCTTTGTTTACTTCAGTGATTGATGTCCTTGAGTTTATTGAAAAAAATGGCTCATCATCAAATCAACAAATTGAAGGATGTCATTTATTGAAGTCTATACAATCTTTTGAATTTATTTTTAACTTGCACATGATGAAAAATATATTTGAAATTACTAATGACTTATCTCAAGCATTGCAAAGAAGTGATCAAGATAATGCCATATTATTAGTTAGAGTTTGCAATAATAGATTTGCAATAATAGATTGTAAAGTATCAGAGATAATGGTTGACATACTTTACTAAATGAAATATCATTATTTTGTGAGAAGCAAAATATTAGCATTTCAAATATGGATAATGCCTTCATTACACAACGAAGATCGGAGCGTAAAGCTCAAAAAATTTCAAATATACATTGTTAGTTTTTTATAGACAACTTAACGATAAATTTATTGAAGTAAACATTGAGTTGCTTCTTTGTGTAGAAAATTTAAATCCACAAGATTCATATTTTGTATTTGATAAAGAGAAGTTGATTCACTTGGCTAAATTTTATCCATCGAAATTTTCTCATGTGGAGCTTATGGTGCTTGATAGTCAGCTTGAAACTTTTATCATAGATCTTCGGTCTTATGATCAATTTTCAAAGTTAAATGAAATCATCGATCTTTCAAAAATATTTGTGAAAACTAGAAACCATATTGTGTATCCAATGATACATTACTTATGAGGTTAGTTTTGATTTTACGTGTGTTAACTCAACAGTTGAAAGATCTTTCTCTGCCATAAATTTTGTAAAAAAAACTCTATGCAATCTCAAGTAATTGAATGATTGTTTAATTACACATATAAAGAATGACAAATTTAATAATATAAACAATGAATGAAAACATCATTAAACATTTTTAAAATATGAAAACTCGTAAAAAACAATTATAAGCTCTTATGTATTTTAAACGTTTTGTCGTTATAACAATTTTTTGTTGTTATAATATATATTTTGGAGTAATTATCTATTATTTTTTAAGCCCCACTAAAAAAAATTTCTAAATCTGCCATAGATAAGAACCCATTGAAATCCTAACCATCTAATCCCAAACCACATCTTGCAAACAATAACAAAAGCAATTAACCCTACTTTATTAAATTCCCTTTGAATTCAAACATACACAAAAGCATGATGTATTTATTCTACAAAGCACTAACCTATATGACAACAAAAATAGGTTTTATTTGCACTTTGGCAAATTTGAAAGCAACCTAAGTTTATTCATATCTAGTGTGGGTTCACCTCGTTATTAAATGTACCGATTATTCTTAATACAAAAAAAACAAAAACGAAAGAGTAATTAACATTACTTAATATGCTTGTGTGAAACAACAATGCCATAATTTAAAACTGTGGCAAAAGCCATACATCATAAATTGAAACAAACCCAATTAGTATTAATCACTTTATAGTAACTGTTTAATTAATTCAGTCATCAACCATAACTCATCCCTTAGCAATATCATCTTCATCATGCCTCAAGAATCATGATTCATTCACCTGTTCCCTCACCATCATAATTCTCATCAGAAATTAAATCAATTATCATCAATTTTTTTTTTTAAAAAAACTAATTAAATTAACCAAAAAAAATCACAAACTCACTTTCTTAGAGGTGATGTATTTTCGAATGTGTGGTCTCGCAAACCTTTCATACAAAAAAGCAGCACCTTTGAATTGCGGCAAAACTAGCCATGCCACCAGAAATACTTTCGCAGTATAATAAATTGGTACCCTACAAAATATAATTTATATTCTCTTAAATATAATTTACCAAAAAATTAATTAATTTTTTTATTAATTCATAATATATAATATATTAAAAATCTTACCACTCTAAGAGAGACGCAAGAACCATTTCCATAAGAGTGAGAAACGAATAAATAATCCAATAAGCAAGCCATTGTTCATCATCTACCTTAGATGTGCTCTCTATAGCTACAACAGAAGCATACCTATAATAATATAAATTAAAAAAAATTAATTAATCAAAGTTTATGTAAATTAATATCAACAATATATGTAATAACTTATACTTACAAAGGATATAATAACATCAACACAGGCCTGCAAAAATAAAATACATTAATTAGTAATATATAGTAAAATAAATAAATGAAAAAATAGAAGATTTTGTATATATGTACCCAGCAATGGAATTAAGTTGGGTGATAAAAATCCACAACTTGCTCATATTTTAGTGAGAAGAAAAATGAGAGAAAACTAGGGTTAGGGATGAAAGGTTGAGAGACAAAGTAAAGTAAAACGTTGGAGTTAAGAAAAGAAACAACGTTGGTAGGTACATGGAATAAAGAGGTAGTTACATCTTATATATATATTGGTTCTAATTAAGAATAATAACATTTAAAATTATTTATTTAATTAATTAATTTGGTAAACCTAGTTTTCATTGCATTGATGGGAACGTGACCACGTGAGAAAGAAGAAAGGAGAAAACATGGTATCGGATTATTGAGAAACTTGTCATGCTTAATTTAGATACTTTGTTTTTTATTATTTAATGAAAATTAAAAGATGGGTAGACAAAATAATTATTTTTAAAATTAGGTTAATAAATAAAAAATAAAAAGAAAGGTTCTTTGCTCAATGTACATCACTAGAACCCACTTGTGAAGGTTTATCAGCAATAATAAAATCTGGTCGGTTACACATGTCACATCATGGTATGTCTACTTACTTTTTTGACAGAAAAGTTGTGTTTCTTGATTTTGATGCATACCGACATAGATTAATTTTTTATTTTCTTTTATGAGCCCGACAAGTTTCATTTGAGTTTTGAAAATTAAATAATTATTTGAAGTTATTTTAATAATAAAATAAATTTTATATTTGATAGAGTACTTATATAGATTAAGATATAAGTAGATGTGAGACATCAATTAAATTCCACACTATGTATCATTCAATTTAACTATTAGGTTAAAACAAGTTTACATGATCTCATTAGTTAGTCCCGCATTAGATTTATGTTCTTTTTCTTTTTCAAATATTACCTTTTTTTTGCTATATTATATTTTTTTATTATAAAAAACGGGTGCAAATTATATATATATATATATATATATATATATATATATATATATATATATATATATATATATATATATATATATATATATATATATATATATATATATATATATAAAATAAATTTACATCTTATTTAATAAAAGTTAAGTATAAAATAAATAATGTTTCATATGAAAGTCAACAAATTTATATCATATTCTCTTTAAATAAAGTGTAAAAATATGATATATTATTCTCTGTTTTAATTATCACTAAAGTAAAATATATCATAACTATATTATATTTAATTTCATTTTATACTCTATTTCATTCAACTAAATATTTTTGTTTAACGTTGGACATTCAGTAAACAAATATCTTATAACGTGTGTATCAAAATTCGATTTATTTTTTAATGTTATTTTAAATAAAAAAATCATTAAACTAAATATTTTTATATAGTATTCATTTGGTAAACAAAAAACACAACCAAAACAAACATATTCTAACATCACCATTTATAAGTCTTACATCAAAATCATATTATCTAATACTAAAAAGGCATACATCGAAATTATATTATCTTTTATAAAAAAATCATAACTGATCTTACCGAACGATCAGAACCTGAGATGAGTCAAGGAAAAATGTTTGTGATGTTGGATGTGAAAGAAGAGGACGGAGTGTACCTGTAAGGCACTCCGATGCTAAAGAAAACAAGTAAGAGAGTGAGCAAATACAAAATATGTGTATTTCAAGGTGAAAATTGGATACTTGACCCTCTCAAATGAGAGAGTTTTTATAATTCCCCAAGCGCTTGGCCATTGGTCCCTATTTTCGGGGCGAGATAATTGTTTCTTGAAGAGTAAATAACTACCAGAAATAGTCGTTGGGACAGACAGACGTGTCCATAACTAGTTGTTGGCACAGACAAGGGCGTAGTTACGGGTACAAGCGTCTTGACTATTTCTAGATGGTGGAACCGTGCATGACGGACAGAGACTGACGGGGAGAAGTGTTGTGACTAAGGGTAAATAGGTCAGTCTCCCCTGTTGGAGGGGTATAAAGGTAAACTTTCCCCCAAAGAGGTTTGACTTAGGCAATTGGGTCATTCTGGGAGCAGAAGTGGGTTGGATCATGCCTAGCCATTGGGCCAGTCCGGAACAGTAGCCTCCCAAGTCGTTGCTACCGGACACGGTAGTGATGACTTAAGGATGGTTTGCTTCCCGGGTATAGTCGTTGTGAACCCCCCTGTGTTCAGATGAACACTTACCCGACACCATGAATATTGGTGTCGGGGATCTTGGGATCCGGGGAGCCCAACGGTTGATGGGATCTGAAGAGTGAGGATGCCACGTGTGCCTCAAGTCGTGTGCTGCATTAAATGCGTAATGATGACTAAGTTAGGGTCATGATGATGCCTTACCCGCGCGTGCTCGTGCACATGCCTGTCATTTGCCTATAAAAGCGAGAGGGTGCGTTTATTCAGAACTTTCGCTTCTCTTTCTTCTTGCCCATTTCTTCAACCGCCGCTCGTTACCTTCAAATTTGTTCTGACCACCGTACGACGTCCGAACAGAATTGCTTTAGGTCTAAAACTTCTTCCTCGACCGTGTAAGTACATCGATTCTTTGTTTATTCCTTGTTTTTCTAATTTGATGCCTTAGATTGCATGTGGTTGGGACTAAAATGACTTAGTTATAGGGTGTATTTAGCGGTGGATGTTGGTGGCAGACGGTGGCGCGCCCATCTGTCTGTTGTCGGTGGTGTAGTTGTTGTTTTTAGGAAGGGCAAGTTAGCAACCCATAAGTTCAATTGATCTCGAGGTAGGGAAAACACGGCGGTGCCACTGCCAGAGGTGCCATGGACTCCGGTGGTTTCCCCGTGGTATTTCTGGGTTTTGTGACTAGGGACTATGCCCGGATGCGCTAGGGAGAACTATCGGGCATCTTCCTCATTTGTTTAGATGCGCCATTTGAGTAGGGCTTAGGTCGAGGATCTTGTCCTTGGACCTTTGCGTGCTCTTTCACTTGACTAGCAGTGGAAGGGTGGATTTGATTTTGTCATCGAATTCAATTTTTTCATCTGCTTTTCAGGTAAAAGAGATGTCGCGCAGGGACGAAAAAGAAGAACATCTTAGAGATTTGTCTGAGGACAGCTCCTCGAAGGACACTGAGACAGACGATGACTCCTTGTCTCCTGAGGTCGTGGGGACGTCTGCTGCAAGGTCATCGGTGGATGAGTGGAAGGTGGCCGAGTTAGTGCATCTCTTTTCGCTTCTTACGTCGGGGACGCATTCACCACGGTGGGACCGGAAGGAGAGTGGATGGTCCATTTTCCTTCAGAAGATGAACGAATTTTCTCGGCCTACGGGGAGCGATTTCCCATGTACGAGTATGTTTTTAACTAGATAGGGTTGAGATTTCCCTTCATAGACTTTCAACACGCCGTTTTCGTGCACCTTAACCTGACACCCTCTCAACTGCACCCAAACTCCATTGTCTTCATGCGGACATATGAGCTGGTGTGCGAGTATCTGCAAATTGGGGTCACCCTCCCACTTTTCTTCACCATCTTTTATCTTTAACGGTAGGTGTCGGGGAGAAAGTTTGGTTGAGTTTCTTTGAAGTAAGGGAGGAAGCTGTTCAAACCCTTCTCTGAATCTATCCGTACGTTTAAGGAGATATTCTACGTGGTCGAGCCGGTGTCGGAGAGGGATACCGATTCAACTTTTATATAGGAGGTCTCCACGGACGAGAACAAGGAGGACCTGATAGATGAGGAGGGCAAAATAGTTGCCCGGAGGCTGTTTATTTTCCCTTTTTACTGGAGCGAGGCTCACTTTACCTGTTCAACTGACGAGTACCCAGTTGCTCATCATCATTTGGTGGAGGATGATCGGGCCAGGTATGCCAAGTTGGTGGCCTTTGTAGACGACTTTCTTCTTGCCCAGTGCGTGACTCGCATCGGGCAGGTTCTATATGAGGAGGATGGGGGCTGCAGGTGGAAGCCCGGTATATTAACACCAAAGAGCTCCTCGAGTGCAGCACTCGTGAGGAGACTCTTGAACTTTTGGGTAGTTCTCGTTTTCTCTTATTTCGCCCGAGATGTTTTCTTTCCCGTGCTTACATGCTTGTTATTTTTGCAGGTAAAATGTCTTCAATGCAGGAAAGGATGTTAAAACATGCCTAAGGGAAAATGAAGGGTGGCACTGCTCTAGGGAAGAGTCGCCTTGGTTAATAAACGGTTCCCCCTCAAACGGGGTCGGGGACTTCATCCTCTTCTCCTCCGGCTACTCAGACGTTGCCTCTGCCCATGACCTCGAGGCCCCAGCGTGCCCGCACAAACGATATCATGGACTTCAGCCGGGAGTCTACTAAAAGCAAGTTCGAGCTACCTCCCTGCTTTCTGTAGTACCTCGAAAAATGCGATCCTCGCGATGGCCGTGGAAAAAATATTCGAACAAAGTCGCCACCGAACTTTATTCATTCCAAGGAAGGAATAAGAAAATATCAATAAAACCTTTAAGAGACATAAGAACATGGTCATCGCAACCAAATTCTAGGTCCGGGAGTCAATTACGCAAAGGGAAGGTATTAACACCCTTTACATCCGTTGTACTCAACGGGAACCTCTTGATTCGATCCATGAGAGAAGTTAGCTAAGTTTGTTTATCTTCTAAAGGATTTGCTTATAGGGGAAATGAGTGGTTTTATATTAGGGTGCTCGCCAAGGATTGGGGCCCTTGTGCCTACGTACTCTCTCGTGCAATGGGAAATTCAGAGCATCGTAGTTCATAGGACTACGGGTAAAGGTTTAAGGTAAAAAGGAAAAGGTAGCTCGCTAGGATCTTGCAATCCTATGCCTACGTATTCACATTGACAAATGAGAAATCAGAGCGTCCGTAGTTCGGAAAACTACAGTTGGTTGGTTTGTGCTTTAAATGAAAGAGGGTTTAGGTTGCATTCTAACTGCTAAATGTTGGCTTGTCTGCTCGCTAGGGGAGACTGAAGCACTAGTTCATATGCGCGGAAGAAGACACTAAACAATGTTCTTTGGGAAAGTTGTTTTGTATTGTGGATCGCGCGAGGGCGAGCAATTGGTGTATTGAGAAGGTTCAATCGCACGGGGGCGAGAAAAGAGATTTTATCGTATTGGATGTTTAGCTAGAGGTAACGATTACTTGAAGCTTAAGAAAGGCTCATCAGGCCCAAGTAATCGAGAAAGTGAGTCAAAGGCTTGACTCTCCCTTTCTCTTTTCAACCTAAATTGTGAAAGAGTTTCGATATGGTTTGAGTAGGTTAATCGGGTGGCGATTACTCGAAACTTAAGAAAGGCTCCTCGAGCCCAAGTAATCGAAAAGTGAGTCAAAGGATTGACTCCCTCTCTTTTCCATCTTATATTATGAAAGAGCTTTGATATAGTTAGAGTAGTTTATGAATGACGATTACTCGAGACTTAAGAAAGGCTCATCGGGCCCAAGTAATTGGGAAAGTGGGTCAAAGGCTTGACTCTCTCTCTCTCTCTCTTTTTCATCTAAGTGTTGAGAAAATAGATTTGATTTCGTTCATCATTTTAGAAGACAATTGTTCGAATTTAAGGAAGGCTCCTCGGGCCCAAACAATTGATGAGAGGAATCGGAGACTCCATTCCAAACTCCCTTATCATCTCTATTTGAAATATGGTCTAAGTATGGTTAAGTATATTGATTTGATTTGAAGAAAATACTCGATGTTGATTGAGGTTTGAATTTGCGTACGAGAGAGTGTAATAGTTTGTACTAGAATGTAAGGAGATTATAATGGTTTAGGGTAAGGTCGATGGCAAGGCGAAAACGCTCGACTTATAAGAGATATGGTTCGTACTTTAGGGTTTCGATAAATAAACAAGAAATTAAATTGGGTTTTAATCGCGTGTACTAGCAAAGTGGGCTAGTATTCTAAATGACCAACTAGAGATATTGATCAAATAGGTCTCACTGTAAGGAAGCCTAGGAGTAAGCTTTGAATTTTGTGTATTGTGACCAAAAGGTTGATGACAATGCTTTGAAAGCACTCTACTTACAAGGGTGGAAAATGACTCGACCTTGGATCGAGAATTTAGTTTTAAAATGGTTTAAAGCATCAAAACACAATCAAAAAAATGAATAAAGTGTGTACATCTGAACGGGAGCGGGATACATGTAAGTTACGTGGGATTGCGAGAAATAAAAGGTCTCATTGCCAGGTAGCCCAAGAGGAAGTCGTGTGTGTGCAAGGTTTCCTAAACTAAACCATGAGCGAGAATCAGACAAGAATTTCCATGCTAGGGTTTCTGTACAAAGCCCAAGTTTCGTTGCTCGAGAGGAGTAGCCACAGACCACCAATTAGTCTTTTAGGGTTTCAATCTTATTAGCGTGTTTTTTGAATAGTATGAACAATATATGAACAATATGAATATGAACAAGATGATAAATATGCCAAGATGATATTCACAATTTTCTATGAACAATGATAATAAGATTAAGATATATTGACGAAAAAGTAAATCGAGAATATATTGACTGAAATTAAAGTTAGTGGTTAGTCGTTATTGCTTTGTATCGGGTTAACTGTAGCGCTAAACCGTCGTAGCACGATCTATGACGAAGATCACACTATAGGAGGCCGCGTAAGTATGATATTTGTGCTAAAACACGATGGAGAGATGATATTGAGGATCATTCTCTAAAGAAATCGTGCCACACGAAAAGAAAAGGTGACGGTCTCGTCTTAATCACAAACTTTTGTCGATTAATTGAGAGTAACCTATCACGATCCCAAAGTATAAAAAATAATCTTGATGATCATTTACTACAAATTTTGAATAATGAAGGTTAAATGACCTCAACAATCGACATTTGCGATTCTAAAGACTTCATCGACCAAAAATAAAATCAAGCAGAAAGTCAAAATGGAAATAATAAGGAGAAATAAAACATATATAAAAATTATTTACCAAAAAACCTAAACAAATCTAAAACAAATATTATAAACAAAACTAAATTAAAAAAAAACAAAGAAGGAGAAAAGGGGTGCGATGGAAAAAAAAAGGTGTATGAACATTTTAAACTAGTATGAGCTTTGAACTAAGCCCATCATCAAAATAATACACGGTCCCCTTTTTATAGGAAGTTTTACCCCATACCCCTACACTTATACCTATACCCCTACATTAAAAAATTTTGGACCAAAATATCCTCGGATAAAAATTTATTATTTTTTAATTTATTTAATATTTTTTTATTTGTTTACCGGAAGACTTTTTGGAAGTCTTCCGGTTCACATTTTTTTAGTATGTTTACCGGAAGACTTTTTGGAAGTCTTCCGGTAAATATTTTTTTTCCTTTATTTACCGGAAGACTTTTTTGGAAGTCTTCCGATTCATGTTTTTTTTAAATTTGTAATTAATATTTAAGATTTATTAATTTTATATAAAGATCAATTTAGTAAATTTTTAAATATTATACTTAAAATATAAAAATTCTATAAATAGAGAATCATTTTCAGAATATTTTCTATTTACTATAATTATTAGAATACTAGGATTAAAATCATTTATTTTAAATGATCATAATAGTAGAATTTTCTCAAATATCTTATTAATCTTAAACATTAATAAATAAAATAAATTTAAATATAAGATATAAGTTTACATTATTCAATATATTTAATCAAATGAAAACATATGTGATAAATAAATAATGTATTTTAACTTAAAATGATCACAATAAGTTAACTTGCAAAATAATATAAGTAATAAATTAATAATGTATTTTATTTAAAATAATCACAATAATAAAATACGCAAATAATGTGTTTTATTTATAGGACTGATATAGTTTTATTGATTATTTAATTTTGAATACTACTATGAATATAGTATTTAATCTATACTTTAGAACTCACATAATTATAAATATAAAAAATATTGTTTTATTACCCATATTTTTATTTAATTAAAAAAAATAAGAATATAAATTTATTATTTGTTTTTCATTTTTGTTTGATCTTTTTAATTATTTCACTTTATTTAATATTTTTAATAAAATAAATAATATATTTTATTTAAAGTAAGCACAGTATAGAATATGCAAAAATTTATAAATAAAAAAAAGATCAAAAGAAAATATAGTAAATAGAAAATATTCTATTTATAGTAAATTGATCATAGTATTCTAATAATTATAGTAAATAGTAATTTGATCTTTTTTTTATTTATAAATTTTTTGCATATTCTATACTGTGCTTACTTTAAATAAAATATATTATTTATTTTATTAAAAATATTAAATAAAGTGAAATAATTAAAAAGATCAAACAAAAATGAAAAACAAATAATAAATTTATATTCTTATTTTTTTAATTAAATAAAAATATGGGTAATAAAACAATATTTTTTATATTTATAATTATGTGAGTTCTAAAGTATAGATTAAATACTATATTTATAGTAGTATTCAAAATTAAATAATCAATAAAACTATATCAGTCCTATAAATAAAACACATTATTTGCGTATTTTATTATTGCGATTATTTTAAATAAAATACATTATTAATTTATTACTTATATTATTTTGCAAGTTAACTTATTGTGATCATTTTAAGTTAAAATACATTATTTATTTATCACATGTTTTCATTTGATTAAATATATTGAATAATGTAAACTTATATCTTATATTTAAATTTATTTTATTTATTAATGTTTAAGATTAATAAGATATTTGAGAAAATTCTACTATTATGATCATTTAAAATAAATGATTTTAATCCTAGTATTCTAATAATTATAGTAAATAGAAAATATTCTGAAAATGATTCTCTATTTATAGAATTTTTATATTTTAAGTATAATATTCAAAAATTTACTAAATTGGTCTTTATATAAAATTAATAAATCTTAAATATTAATTACAAATTAAAAAAAAAACATGAACCGGAAGACTTCCAAAAAGTCTTCCGGTAAACAAACGAAAAAAAATATTTACCGGAAGACTTCCAAAAAGTCTTCCGGTAAACATACTAAAAAAATGTGAACCGGAAGACTTCCAAAAAGTCTTCCGGTAAACAAATAAAAAAAATATTAAAAAAATTAAAAAATAATAAATTTTTATACGAGGATATTTTGGTCCAAAATTTTTTAATGTAGGGGTATAGGTATAAGTGTAGGGGTATGGGGTAAAACTTCCCTTTTTATATATAAAAAACAATCAGAAGGGAGGTGTGAAATCAGACGGGTCTTAAGCCCAAAACTACATGATCAAACAACATTGTGAACAGATCTACCACACAAACTAAAGGGAAAACAGGGTGAATAGCTTCATAAATGCATTAACAATCCTTCTTTTATATAAAAAAACAAAAAGCTCAGGTGACGACGAACACATCTTGTGCCAACCTTCATCACGAAAACAGTCTGTCTCATCTCTCTCGCTCGAACAGGTTCATGGTTTTTCAAGTTTTGATTCATTCTCCTTCTTTTTGGTTCGAGTTGGATGGTGATTGATTGGGTTTTTTTGGTTGAAAGGAGGTTTTCAGTGAAGGACATGTATGGAAGAGGAGTGGTTGCAATTTGGAGATTTTGAGGATGGATGTTGAAGAATCAATGAAGGTTTGGGAGAAATTAATTATTCTGAAGTTTGGATTTGGTTTAAGGTTTTTTGTACGTTGTTGATGAAGAAGGAAAGGGTTCCTTCGGGTTGAAGAAGGTTAAAGAAAAAAAAGGAAGAGAGATTCAGTGAATGATTTTGTGGAATTTTTCAGGGTAATCTTGGTTCTGTAGAACTTGAAGGAGGAAAGTGAATTGATTAGCTTTTATAGAGTAATACGAGGGCACCTTAGGAGTGAATTGATATGCAGCCTTGACTTCTTCTTCTTTTTTGCCTTCAGCATTCGCTTGAATCCTCATGTCGCCTAATATCACTAGAAATAATTTACTGCAATAGTTAAGTCTCCATCGACCCCACTTTGTCTAACATGATGGAACCACATGCTTGGTTGGGTTGGTTCTTCCACTAGTGATGTATCATTTTGGGAAATAAATTTTGTCATTGATAGGTTGAACTTTGAGTAAAGCAAACGCTATCAAGAAAGCAAGGCCCGAGAGTATGTTGACAGCAACTGAGACACCAATGTCTAGAGTAGCCATTCAGAGGGAGAAAGAGAGGTTCTAGAGAAAGAAAGTGGACAATAAATGGTTTGTGTGAAAGGTAGTGTTATGTTGTAACATGAATCATGACTCGGTTTGGGAGCACCACGACGATATTGGAGCAGAATGAAAACTTCAACATGGAGATTATAAAATGAAGCATATTTGTACAACTTGCCATGAATTTTGTCACTTAGGAAATTTAAGCTCCGTGTATTATCTTGGTCTTGCAACTTGTAATGCTTTAATTATGTTCATGGAACTTGTAGTGACATGGTGTGTAAACTTGCACTCCAATTAGCATGGTACCTTGTTTTAGAACTATCTAGAATCTTGAGATTGGAACACAACCCATGAATTATGGTGATATAAGCCTTGTAAAAAAAATGCAACTTCAAAATGTTTTTACCGCTCGCGACATGAATACTTTTGCATCCAAGCTACAACTTCATTTACTTTGAAAATGGCGTCATGTATCCATCGTGACCTGAATTGTACTTGGCGCCATACTTGAATCTTTATTAACAATGGTTTGAATTTCCAAACTTAACAATTGGACATCATTGAAAACACGACTTTGTCACACCCTAATTTTTGACCTTAAGATCCCACTTCCTTGTGTGTTTTCTTACGTTGTTGGCTTTATACTTTCGTATTCATGTTTATTGCGACTAACAAGTTTGTGCAGGTATGTCAAGTTTAGTGATACTGTTTCTCTCAATTTAAGCGTCCTAGGCCATCTCTGGAACTTTTTTAGAAGGCGTTTTGTCATCATCAAGGGTGGTTCAAAGTCTCAGGACATCATTTCTAGAAGGGCATAATTCGTTTATACTTTGAATTTTATGATCTTCCAAGATTTGGCAGTGTATTTGTGGTCCTTGCGCTAGAGGATTGAGTTCGATTTATTCGAAGTGTTCTAGTTACCATTTTCAAGCCGTTTTAATTCGCAAGACAAGATCACAGTGGAAATGTGGCGCGTTAGGCGTGTTGGGTTTGATTTCAAGATTTAGCCAGGCGGTTCATTTTGTTAAAATTTCTTAAGACGTGAAGTGAACTTTTGGTTGCGAGTGCTTGAGTTCTTTTTGGTTCAACCGTGTGCTTTGATATTAAGTTCATAATCAAGATTGTTTTTTGGATTACAAGATAGATCTTTATTATAATCAAATTGGCTTACATTTTATTTACAAGATATATGAGTTACAAGTTACTATTTTTGGTTACAAGATTTTTGGATTACATCAAGAAGTTTCTAACTAAATCTTAAGGACTATCCTAATACTTCTAAAATTCAAGGACCTTCAAGCTTTCGTCTTCATCTTTGCCATCTTCTGTACCTGCAAAAACAATGGAGAAAGCATTTAGTAATTCAAATGATTCCGAGAAAGAAGAAGACTTTGTTTTTTTCCTACGACCCTCAGAAAAGTATCATCATTGGGTCAAAAAGGAAGGGCAACAATTGAAATTGCTACCAGCTTCCGCATCAGGCAAAAGAAACAAGGCAATGTCTGTTCAAAATAATACAAGTAAATTTTCGCAACAAGGAAGAGGAAGAGACACGTTTTTTCCAGCACACCATCCAAAGATCCAACTTTCCAAAATCAGCCGTCATCATCAAATGACAACAAAAGTCCGAAAATGGAAAGAAGTTCAAAACCAAATCCAAAATCCGAAAACAGGTCTATTTTTTTCACCATCAACAGCAAGTAACGAAAATGGAATATTCCAAAACGGATCCAAGATCCGAAACAACACAGCCAACATCAATAAGATCCGAAAATGGAAAATATGCTAACGAACATCACAAATAGAACACAACCATTAAAACAAATTTGGATGTCATCCTCAACAGCAGATCCGCAAACGTATATTACAACAATGGACAGTAACAACATTAAACGAAATGGCAACTTTCCATCAAACAATCTTTTTTTCCTGAAATCATCAGCTTCGAATCAAATGAATAAAGAAGTTTTTAAGATTTTAAGAATCTTCCAAAACAATATTAGACAAGTCAAAAACGAAAATGAAAATAGTTTAAGGATTTTTTTGAAATCTTTCCAAATCCATATCAGACAAATCAAACTGAAAGAGGAAGGTTTTTAAGAGCTTTGTCTCAAAACGTTGTGAATCTGAGTATTTATAAGAAGAAGAAGAAGAAGAAGAAGAAGAAGAAGAAGAAGAACATCAAAGGCTCAGACATAGAAAAATATCATCATCGCCACACAAGAAACCCAAAATCGTTTCAAGTCCGAAAAATCCCAAATCACAGCGAAATCGAAACCGCAAGCCACCAAACGTTCACGATCCAACAAGAACGAACCACAACACCGTTCACAAAACCAAATCAAAACCCAGACGTTCCAACATCAAAACTGTGAAACCCACAAGTTCGCGAATCAATCAACCAAACCGGCTCAGAACAAAGGTTCCTCATCGCTGGATAATCAACATCGTAAGCGGCCTCCATTAACCGTTTTTGGGTTATTTGTTTGTGTTTTCTTTTTCAGGATTAACGAAGAAGAAAAGGTTAGTCATCGTAGAAAGAGAAGAAGAAAGAGTTCATGGCGAAAGAAGATGAGAGAAGAAGAAAAGGAGATCGCGACATGCAAGAGAAGAGAGGAGAAAAATCATAGCGGAGAGAGAAAAGAGAGAGGCCAGCGGTGCGGTAGAGGAAGACATGGTTTAGTTTTAGGGTTTCTTTTCTTTTCAGAATTTTTGTTTTTTATATATATTGTAATCTAATGCACACCCACCCATGCGGTTACCATACACCCTCACACACATCACCACTCATCGCCATATTGATCTCATCGTGCGGTCCATACTTTAACCCTCATTGTGCACCCTCTCCATGCGTACCCCACACGACCACATGCGCCCCTTTCTAACCCTTCTTTTCTTTTTTAAAATTATGTTTTAATTAATTAATCATTTAATCATTAATTTTAATCATTTAATTAATAAACCTTTTAATCTACCTTTTTTTTTAAATATAATATAATTAACTCTTTTTTTTTTTACTTTATTTAACTAATTAATCTAATCTTTTTATAATTAGCCTTTTATTTAAAACAACTAATAACTCATTTATTTAAATCCCCCTTTTTTCTTTTAAATTAATCAACTTTTAACTTATCTAATTAATCTAATCTATTTCTATTTCACCCTATTTATTTTATCAATTTATTCACTTTTTTTAAATAATGATAATTGTTCACACAAAAAAACCTTTTTAATAACTTGCATTTTATTAATAACTAAACCATTTGCATACTTAATAAAAACCTTTTTCTTAATTTAATTAGTATATAATGACAACAAACTTTTATATAAAAAAGAATCTATTTCATAATTTAATTAGTTTATAACCAAATTTTTTTACTAAAACAAATAAACTAATTCACCATTTTCTTAAAATCAATATCACCTAAAATTTAATCAACACGCGCTCTCGACAGCTTCGCGTTCTAGCACCGTTTTATTTTGAATATTCATGATCCCGCGCTTGGCTTGTATTTTATGCATTTATATTTGTCTGTATGGATTTTATTTTACCGTTATTTACTTTTATCTCATGTATGTCCAAAGGAAGAACCTACGCATGACTTAACAATTTGTGCGTATTGCACCTCATATGCATCATTACTCCCCGCTTAATCCTTGATCCTTTTCAAGTCGATCAACTTAAATTTAGATCCTACCCTTAAGGAGGACCGTTTTATCTTTTACAACTTAGATAAACCATATACAATTCAATCAACTATTCTCCATACAAGAGAATTAGACGTGTCACACCCTCATTTTCACCTTTAGCCTTTCATACCCTACATTCGTCATACATTGTTCTATTGCATATCGAGCATATGGGTTCATAAGGTAAAGATCAGGTTGGTTCATTCCAAATAAGAAAATTTGCCAATCATGAGCTACATGGAAGAAAAGGTTCATCATCTAAGGTTTGGTTCAAGTTGGAAAGTCTACTCATGTAGATTCCTTCAAGGAGAAGTTACTTGAAAAATATTAGGATATTCAAGATCGATATTCCTAATGAACATGAAATGCAAGGCCTAATTCAAGATTACTTCATCCAATTTTGTTTCAAATTCTTGATCAAGTGGAGTTCAAATTTGCAAAGCATGAGTCAAGATCACAAGTTCATAATTCAAGACTTCATTCATTTCAAATTCAATGGCATAAGGGAGACCCATTATTCCAAATTCAAGATTAGATGCAAGAATATTACAAAGAGAAATTTCATGATATTACAAGAATGCCATTTGTTACAAAATTTCCAACTCTAAGTAATGTTTAAAAATTAATCTATTTCTAATCTTCATTCAAGTTTCTAGTCAAATTCATGCTATGGTACCCTTCATGCCCCCATCAAGTCCACATGATCCTCTTTGTGCCTACAGACATCCAAGGAAAATAATTAAGATACAACTCAACATTGGAACATGTCAAGATCAAGACTATGTTTGCTTAGCCATGGGTAATTTTAATGTGATCCAAAACAGCCCCATGCAAGAAGTGACAATTTGCATTATGTCACAAAACCATTACATGTCACAAGACCAAGGAAATAAACTCATGTTGATGCATCTACACATCAAATATCAGAATTTTAAAATTTTGTCCAAAGGTTAACATTGACTAAAAGGGGTTGTCCAAGCACAAGCCAACAAATGGGTACAAGATACAAAGTGTAGCAGAAAAAAGATAGCATAGGCAAGTAGTGCAGCAAAAATGCAGCATAGCAACATACATGGAAATGGAAAGAAAGATAGTGACATGAGGAAAGTGGCAAGAGACATTTCTCCATGAAAAAATCTGATGTTTTGAAAGAAGAGAAAAACCTAATGTGCTGAGATAAAAGAGGAGAGGGGGCTGAAAACAAAAGGGGGCATTCATTACACATTGACATAGAGAGATATTGAGAGCAAAAAGGCATTGAAAAAAAAATCAGAAAAAAGAGAGTAAGAGAAAAAACTGAAAAAAGAGTTTGAAAAGAAAACCTTGAGAGAACAAGAGAGGAACAAAAAACCAGAAGAAGGAGGTGGACCATAGAAGCACATCCATCAAAGGCCATTGGTGAAGGAAGATAGTAGCTCTTGGGTATCCTTCTCTTCAAACCCTTATCTTGTTTACGTTTTTGCATGTTTATTTTCATATGTTTTTCTTGTGTTGTATAACTGTAATAAGGTCTTGATATGACCAAGAAATATTGTAAAAGAACAAAGAAAAGAGAAAGAACATAGGTTAGTTTTCATAGCGACATGAGTTAAAAATACTCATGTGTGCTGTCATGTTTGCTAGCAAGTTCGCCTAGCGAACTTTGCCCCATTTCTCCTCTGTTTCCATAAAAGAGGCATATTATGGGAAAAACATCATGAAGTTCGCCTAGCGAAATTCTTGATGTTTTCTTGCTGTCACGCTCGCTGACACCTTTGCCTAGTGAACTTTTCCCCCTTTCGCCTCTGTTTGCGTTCGCTGGGAAGTTCGCACAGCGAACTTCTGTTTGTTTTTCTGGGCAGCTTCGCTGCAAGGTTCTCCTAGCAAACTTTGCCCCCTTTTGCTTCTGTTTACATTTGCTGGGAAGTTCGCCTGGAGAACTTCTTGCTGTTTCTGGGCAGCTTCGCTACAGCCTTCAACTAGCGAACTTCCCTTAGTTTTTCTAGTTTTTTCCCAAATTTTTTTTCTCAAGGAGTTTGCGTTTTTTTCCGTGTTTTGTGTTGTTTCAAGCCGACTAACTCGATGTGGTTGCATGACCATTGTATGTGGATGTTGTTACGGTCATTTTTGACTTTTGGTTCTAAAAACTATTTTCAAAAATAAACTCTCAATTTTATCGAGCCATCTTCACCCTTGTAAGTCGACCGCCTAAAAATAACATCAACTCATCAAACTTCTTGTTGCCTTAGGGCATCAATCTGAAAATCCTCTTTCAAGGTATAAAATCAACCAACAAACAACCATTTCACAAGCCTCCGAACTACGACGCTCTAATTCTTTACTTCTTTTAAGTGAGGATACGTAGGCACAAGGGCCACAATCCTTGGCGAGCACATTAAGATAAAAACCAACCCTTTTTTTCCTTAAGCAAGCAAACTTTTAATAAAAACACCCATTTACGCTAAATAACCTAGAAGGTTCCCATCGAGTACGATGTATGTGAGGGGGTACTAACACCTTCCCCTCGCATAACCGACTCTCGAACCCTAAAACTTGGTTGCGATGGCCATGCTCTTTCCCTAAAGGTTTTATCATTATTTCCCTTTCCCTTCTTGGGATAAATAAAATCCGGTGGCGACTCTGTGTCATTTTTCATGTAGCAACAAGACGTGAGTCATCTTGACCATCGAGATATAATTCTCCTGCCCCATAACGCAATCGTGAGATGTAAAATCTTTTTCGCTTGTGAGAGATAGTGGCATGCTCGTCGATGAAATTCGAGTGTTTGAGCCCTTCTCTCTAGACGATGCAAAGACCATCTCCTACAAGTTGTGGTGGTTAAGTCGAGTGTTCTCCCTCGAGATGACGACTCGTCTTTTCTCCTAGAATCAATTAACAAAACCTTATCCCTTTGGAACTTTGACCAACAGTTAGTGGTTCCTCAATCCCTTTTAGGGGAACTACGAATACTCTGATTCCATTCCCGTCAAGATATGTAGGCACAAGATGCGATGTCTTGACGAGTATACTTAGACATAAACCACTAGGTCTTTCACCCTTAAGAAGATAACCCTTAGTAATAAACACACTAAAACAAGAGGTTCCTGTAGAGTACTACAAAAACTTATGATGTCAGCACCTTCCCTAAGTTTAACCAACCCCCGAACCTTAAACTCTCTAGCTTTTGCATTTGCATTGCATCATGGGTAATTCGATCTTTTTCCCTTCCTTTGGACAAATTAAAGAACGGTGGTGAACCAATGAATTAAGATTCAAGTTAATCCAATAATTTGATATCCAACTCTCACCGCGACATACTTAATCCCAAAATATAGCCTTGAATTATGAAAACATGGATCCATCACTCAAACATGACTTTGAAAATCACTTGAGAAATTAATTGTGGCTTCCCCCGTCACTTGTAGCACATTCCATATGCCTTTATTATCGTTCAACCACAACTTGAACATAATCCTTGATTACAAGATAATTGTATCATGCACATCATGGATAAATTATTTATTAATCTCGCAAACAATGCAAACTTGGATAAAAACACATCTTAAGGATGTGTGATCCCTTCTTTGGAGCTTGAATGGTGTTCCTTGAACAAATTTACAACCAATACAACCAAAATTTAGCTTGATAAATCCTATAGCCTTAGGGTCCATCCTGGAACACGACTCCAAATAAAGTAATGCTTGTAGTCAAGTTGAAATAAGATTCAAAACCACTTGAAAACCAATGATCTTGCTTTGAAATGAATCTAATTGTATAACTTATACCATCGACCATGTCATAGCTACTTGACCATGAAAATGAGGGCACATCCTTTTACAGGAATTCGCCATATTTTTTCCAAGGGCCTATGATCACGATGGACACGCACAAAAACCTCTATGACCTAAATCCTAAAGGATCATGGCCAAAGGCTAGAGGATCCTTTTGAGAAAGGTCATGAAACAACACAAATGTTTGGTATGGTATGGTAAGACAAATTTGGGGTATGACACTTTCATAATAGGAAACTCTTCGAGGGGTTCTCTATGTTCATTCCTCGGGCAAAATCTCTAAAGCTCGAGGAAATGGACCGTCCCAGCAAATGGGCCCTACTTGCCCAGGATGCCTCTGCCTTAATAAGGGTCCTGGAGATGACCGTGGTATACACCAAGGACGACTCTCCGCTAGAACTTGAGCTAAAGAGGTCCCAAGCTGTGGTGGCGGCCCTGGAGGAGAAGGTCAAAAAGCTTCAGGAAGAGAGGGAGAAGGAGCTCGAAGATGCTGCATGTAAAGGTCGCGAGGAGGTGGCTCTGAAGAGGGACATTGTGGCTACTAAGTCAAAGGCTGCCGAGGATCTGGTGAAGAAGTTGCAGACCATGGAAGCCCCTGCTGAGGATGAGCCCGAAGAGATGAAGAAGCTGATGACTCGATCAGAGCTGGTCGCTTGGTTTGCTCAATCTGCCGACGACCTAGTGGCCATTGGCGAGGAGGCTTTCCAGAATGCAGTGGACCAAATAAAGCTGGTGAACCCTGGGGTCGAGTTAACTACGGAGGGCACAAGGTTCCTATATACGGTCAAAAACGGTCAGATAGTCGTTCCAGATTTCCTCTGGTTTGCCGAGGGCGGGGATGACCAGGGGCAGGCGTCGCAAGAGGAAGCTCAACAAGAGGAGTAGTTTTATGCTTTGGCATGCGTGCCATTTGATTATCTGTATTTTATTGTAATTTTATTTTTTGGGGCTTGGTCCCCTTTTTATTGTACCATGCACATTTGCGGTCCTTTGTGGCCGTGTTATATTATATGTACAAGTATGTTGTATGTTTGTATGTTTGTTGAATATTTTCTAAGTGTCTAGCACCATCCAACGTGACCGTAAGAGGCACTTAGTAATTTGTACTGTTCCAGGTATGCTCGAAGGACGATGTTCGATAGTGCGAGGAACTGATCGAAATGTCTGGGTTGTTTCCAGGAAGAGGGCGGAGCTCAGGCCACGATTATGGCCTGAGTTCGCGGTGTGAACTTCCCATCGCAAGCTGGGGGTTCTTCCGTTCATGGTAATGTGATGATGGAGGGCTCGGTCGAGGAACCACCGTCGAGCATGGGTAGGTATATTCACCAGGCCCTTGCTTAGATCCGTTTGGTGGTGCATCGCTTGTACCTGGGTGTGCACCTATGGTCGGTCACCGTGCCCGCCACTTGGGCAAGACACGTCAATAGTGAGGCCTTAGCTGTAATATTGTTTCAGATTTTTGGTGTTCCATGGCCGAGCTAATTCTTCCCCGGTTAGATATTTCAGGTAGTAGGCCCCGTTCCCCATTTTTGCTCTAACGCGGTAGGGCCTTTCCTAGTTTGCGGTGAGCTTGCCCTCTCGGGAATCTTTGTGATTCCTTCTTAGGAAGAGGCTGCCTGTTTGGAATTCTCGTCGGATGACCTTGGCATTATGCCTAATTGTTATTTTCTGCTTGAGTGAGGCTTCGTGGAAGGCTGCCCCTGTCCGGACATCTTCGACGAGGTCGAGTTCTTCCCTTAGGGCCTCGCTGTTCGTTTTTTCATCCAAAGGTGCTTCCATTTGTCTGGTCGACACATGGGTTTCAATAGGGATTACTGCTTCTGTCCCGTACACTAAGCAAAAGGGGGATTCCCCGGTTGACGAATGAGGTGTAGTGCGATAGGCCCAGAGCATGTTGTCCAGATCCTCGATCCACTACCTCTTTGTTTCGTCCAATCTTCATTTGAGACCCCGTAAGATTACTCTATTCGCTGCTTCGGCTTGCCCGTTAGTCTAAAGGTGCTCGACGGATGCAAAATGTTGTTTAATGCCTAGTTGAGCGATGAACTCCTGAATGTTTTGTCCGTGAACTGTGTCCCATTGTCTGTGACGATCACTTGAGGAATGCCGAAACGGGCAAGGATATTTCTCTTATAGAATTGAAGTATATTATGGGCCATCATTTTGGCCAGGGCTTCAGCTTCTATCCACTTGGTGAAGTAGTCGACGCCCACTATTAAGTATTTATTTTGGTTGGAGCCTACGGCGAAGGATCCCAGGATGCCCAGGCCCCACCAAGCGAAGGGCCATGGGGAGGATATTGCCTTCAGCTCGTTGGGGGCGCCAGGAGCATGTCCCTGTGCCGTTGGCATTTGCCGCATTTATTCACATGTTCTTTCATGTCGTTTTGTATGGTTGGCCAGTAGTAACCTGCTCGTAGAGTTTTCCTTGTGAGGCACCTCCCACCTAGGTGCTGGGCGTTGATTCCTTCGTGGATCTCACGCAGGACGTGGGCGGCCATCTCCTCTTCGATGCATTTGAGGAGAGGTATGGAGAATCCTCGTCTGTACATTTTGTTCTCGACCAGAACATAGGAACACGACCTACGCCTCACTATGATGGCCTCCTTTGGATCGGATGACAACTTGTTTTTTACCTCCTTGACGGGATGCTGAGGGCTCGTCGGATCTGGACGGACGAGCATTCTCCTTGTGCCTGGAATCACGGGCAGAGCTGGAAGCCTCTTTTTCCTCATACTGAATGTACGCTTGAGCCTTGAGGAGGAAAGCATTCAGTGTTGTCGGGGGCCGGAGGCTGACAACTTTAGTGAAGTCTGTGCGGGGACGGAGCCCGCGTTCTAGCAGAAACCTTTTCATGTCATCACTGGTGGAGACTTGGACAACCTTCTTGTTGAATCTTTCAATGTAGGCTCGTAGGGGTTCATCTCTGCCCCCAATGATGGCCTCGAGGGAGGCTTCGGTCTTTGGATATCGGCGAAAGGCTGTGAAATGTCTGGAGAAGAGTCACCCCAGCTGCCTCCATGAGGTGATAGAGTCGTCAGGGAGTCTTTTGTACCAGGTCATTGCCCTCTTCCTGAGTGTGGTCGGGAATAATCTACATTTGATGGCACCCCAGTTTGCACTCTTCACTTAAGACCTACCCAATGACACTTCAGCCTAACACTAGACCAGAGTTACCAAGTCACTCCCCCTCAATCACAGCAGTGATATCAACCAATTCAAAGTTACAAATGGCAATGAAGTCACACTTCAAACACACCTTGATTTTTCTTCACAGCTTTGATCAAGTGACACAACACACTTGCTTAAAAGCTTTAGAGTGACACACTTAACATACAACTTAAGAACTCTAGACAAATGCAGTTATACAATAGATAATTGCTTGGTTAACAAGTAATCCTAAGACACATAAACACATGTGAAGAACATAATTCTTCACTCAGAAATACACGTTCTCTAAAACCCTGTCAAGAATTGTCTACAAATAGGATTGCTCCTTCTGTATATATAGGCAGCATATAGTCCTTGGGCCTTTGTACATAAGTTAGGTTTACCCAAGATAAACCTCTCTTCATGAAGTTGCGCACGTCCAATTGAGTCAGGGGCATTCCATGTTATCCTTAGCAATGCCTGATATGTCGCCTTAGATAACTAGGCTTCCTAAAATGTTTCCTGAAGTATAGCCTGAGCTAATAACAAAAACTAATACCTGCGCGCCCTGATGTCATACGCTTGATGTCATAACATTCAGTCATGACATCCAATTTAAGTGACTCTTAGCTATTCAAACTTACCCTGCTGAATACTTATTATGTATGTCATAACATCAGTCATGACATTCATACAACCATCAATGTTTTGCCACAAAATGCAGCCAATCAAAAGCATCTACAAACTCCCCCTTTGGCAAATTTTTGGCTAAAACACTCTGTTACCATATCAGAGATTACAAGCAGCAGAAATCAAACCATACATGCATGAAAGCTACTAGCTAACAACACACACAGTTATCTTACCATATCAGAGTCATCTTCACACCCTAAGGACTACCTGCTAGTCCATACTACAGGTATCATAATCATCTGTGGATTAACTTATGATACTCCCCTTCAACTGATGCACAACATATCAGTGCACACATAACCTGCACATACAGTAGTCACACATGTTTATCCAAACTGCACTGGATTATGGATGTCAGGACATTCAGGATGACATCCTGAAGAACACAGTCACCTGTCAGTCACAACTTTCCGTGAAACATTCTGTGCTACTCCCCCTGAAAAGATGCACATCTACATACATTCTGCAAACACACTGCAGAGACACACATATCTAACAACTATCCTATTACTAGGTTCCCTCAAGGAACACACACATACATTAGCAGCTTCAGTCAAAACTCACACACTTCTTACATACATTCCTACACACATTAGGAACTCACACAATAGCAACTGCATCCTGTTATCACACCTGCAAGCATGTTCAGTTTAAACATGCACAGTAGCAACACCTGTATCACACTTAGAGCAGCAACAACAACCAAGTCTTCCACCTGTGAGATACACACATACACATCTAGCCCTGCTGTTACTACCACTTCTCCCCCTTTTTAGCCACAAATTTAGATCAAAACTAACTAAATAGTATAGATCAAAAAGTATGGAAGTGCAGATGTTAGGGGTCATTACAACATAAATCTCATGAAGAGCAACACAAATATTTCAGCTGTCAAATAAATATCAAAATCTAAACAAGGAAACACAAAAAAAAAACTAGTTTCACCATCAGCACCAGTAGCACACCATCATCAGCCCAAGCAAACCAGCAAGCCATCACCACCGCCATATTAATCTTCCTCCTCAGAAGAGCTGGAGTCACTATCATCACTTGCCTCCTCAGAACTGGCAACAACTTCATCTGATGCAGCATCATTGCCATCAGACCCATCATCCTTGTCCTCATCATTTTGAGTAGACTCATTATCTTCATCTTGCTCAAGAGCCCTGATCAACCTTTCAAGTTTTTGCTTCCTTGTTTCCAACTCATTGCAAGTTTCTTTTAGCATGGCAATAACCTCAGCCTTTCTTGTCTTAGAGCTCCCTTTGGATGTCTCTGATGATGTCATGACAATGTCAGGAACACGTGTTCCTTGAAACAGCTTATGATGGAAAGACAATGGGCTTTCCCTCTTGCATGCAGAGTCATTCTCTTTGAGGAGATTGAGATACTGAGTCAAAATTATTCCACAGATAAGAGAAGGAAATGCTATGGGGCCTTTGATACTATAGCTGCCTGCATGCTTCATGGTCTGATAAAAAATATTGGTCCCATAGTCAAATTTGGCTTTGCTTCCAACAGCATAGATAAATCTCCCAAGGATAGTTGCCACAGTTAACTTGTGATTTGTGGGCACCCAATTAGCAGCAACAATCTTGTGTAGCATGGCATACTTGACACTCATCTTGCTGGCAACTAGCTTTCCTTTTGATGGCCAACTTTTTACCTGGTTGGCTGTTATCACCTGCCACACTTTGTTGTCAGAAGCTGCTATATCAGGTTGTGCTGCATCTGATCTTCCCAGATAGTTGTTGATGGTTGTTGAAGAAAAAGTGACACATTTACCTCGTACATAAACCTTGCCAAACTCATTGGATTTCCTATCAGCACACTCTTCTAACAAGTTGACTATGAATTCTTTGACAAGTAACTCATAGTAGTGTGAGAATTGAGTGACTGTCTTCAGCAAGCCAGCATCATGGATGAGATTCATGATCTCCTTATTTTCAAGAGCATTCTAAGCCAGCTCTCTCTTCAAAGCCAACCTCTTCTGATAAACATATTTCCATCTGTTTACACTAGATGAATAATGGAAGGAGACATTGTCAATGGGGACATCTGGAACATTAGCAGCCAGTTTGCTAGTTGTGGGTTTCTTTTTTGGTTGGATGTCAGTGACATCACAAGCAACATCTGACTCAGAGTCTGATTCAGAGCTAGTTTGGGCCTTCCTCTTCTTTGGAACAACCTTGCTCCAAGCTTTGGTAGGGGCAACCAGAGTCCTCTTAGTTCCAGCCTTCTTTGTAGGTGTGTTCTGCACAACAACTTTCTTCCCTTTCCTAGTCATGAGCCTTTTGGCTGTGCTAGGGTTGATTGTGGCAATCAGATCATTGTTTGAATACTCCTCAAGGTTTACAATATCAACATTATCCTTCTGAATCTCATCAGCATCATTTTTATCACTTTGCATGTGATCGTCCTTATTTTCAGAGGCTTGGCTTGTCAGTGTCCTTTTGAGAAGTTGTTTCCAAGGTTTCAACATCGTGAATGACATCATCTTGTTCATCCAGATGAGGAGCAGAACCCTCAGCGTTAGAGGGAATAAATATTCTTGGCACATCATGAGACTCACTCAGAGCCCTGGATACCGAATTGGCAATGGTGTTGTGGATTTGCCTAGCTTCTTCCCTATTGAGATCATCATTAGGGATGGAGGTTATAGAGTGAGAAGCCTGACCTGTGACTAGGTCTTTAGGTCTTCTTGCATGTGAAGACCTTGGTTTCTTCACCAACAGTCCTTCTGGAGTCAGCATGCGCAGAGGAGCTACCACAAGAACCTCGTTAGGGTTGTTAGAATTAGGTCTAGCATCAACATCTGTATCAGCGATGATGTTCATCCTTTTGGAAGGGGGATATTTTGGATGTTGAGACATTCTTGGAGACTTTGATCGCGAGAGAGAGGGTTTTCTGTGCTTGTTGGAAGAAGTATGGAAGATGAGGAGTTTGTATGGGCACCAAATGAAGTAAGCGTAATGTGTGAGGGTGCTAGAGGGGTAATATTGCACAAGAGGAGGGAACTTAATATTTTGACCAATCACCATATGATTAATTTTCAAAATACAATTCCCAGTTAACATTAATTTCTATAAACTCTCATAAATGCACGTCCTCAACTTGCTTTGTGAATTTTCAAATTGAGTGGCCTTGAGACCCTTGGTAACCATGTCAGCACTATGTAGATCAGTGTTTCCAAGCTTCACACAAACCTTTCCAAATTGGTGCCTGTTGTCCCTATGTCTGATGTTTCTAGACTGAACTGAGTTCCTATTGATGTTACTCTTGATGTCACAGTACAAAGTCATGACATCCTGAGTGACATTGCTTCCTTTGTGATCACTTGTCATGGACTCCATCAAATTCCAGTATAACAGGTCTAAGTTTCTATGATGTTCATCTTTTGGATGTCCTTTCTTGACTTGCCCACCAACCTGCCATTTTACACAACCTGTTCTATCATCTGGAGTTAGCTTTGAATTTCCTCCTACTGCTTCCTTGGATATGCTCTTCTTCATTCTTGGAAGATGTCCACCCTTTTATTCCACAGTTTATCCTCCTTTTCTTCTATATTCAGGTTACTTTTAGGATCCCACAAGTAAAAATTGTTCTTAGCTCTAGACCCTCTCATGACTTCCTCACCTTTTTCGTTGGTGATAACACATTTACCCCTAGTAAATTTGACATTGAGACCTTGGTCACAGAGCTGACAGATACTGATAAGATTCAAAGTCAGTCCTTTAACCAACATGACATTCTCCAGTTTTGGAACACCAGGACAATCTAGTTTTCCAGCACCTAAGACTTCTCCTCTAGCTCCATCGCCAAAGTTTACATGGCTTGAGGAATGAGGTTTGAGGTTCATCAAAAGATTCTCCATTCCAGTCATGCGTCTAGAACAGCCACTATCAAAATACCAATCCTCTTTGGTTGGCATCCTAAGAGATGTATGAGCTACTAGAGCAACCTCTTTGGCAACCCGTTGTTGTTTCTTGACCTGAGCCTCCTCTTTGGGTCTCACTTGATGATGTTTATTCGCATGAATACCCTGTTTGTATTTGCCTAGATAAGGGTGACTAGGAAATCCATGTAACCTGAAGCATAAGGGTTTAATGTGTCCAAGTCTTCCACAGAAGTAACACATATACCCTTGGAATTTATTCTTGATCAAGTTCCAGCTTCTGTTTCCCTGATGTTGTGACATTGGTCATGACATCCGGTTTGACCTCTAATTCTCAATCTTTGGCTTCTTGGACCCCAAGATGGGTCTTTATTCACCAACAAATCCCAGACCAGACTTGTTTCCTGCTTTATGACCACTCTGTAGTATTTTTCTAGAGTATCAGTCCCAGTGTTCAGCATCCTTAAGGATTTTGACATCTGATCTAGTTTAGATTCCAATAGGCTGACCTCACTTTTGAGAGAGTCTATGGTTGCCAGATGATCCAGTTTCTCAGCCTCTAATTCCCTTATGCTTTTCTTCTGTTGCTCTCCTTGCTGATATATTTCTGCACTTCTGATGCATAACTTCTTATATGAAGCTGCAAGTTCATCAAAGGTCAGCTCATCTTCACTTGAGTCACCATCAGATATGCATACACCGTTCAGAATAGTGACATGTTTGGCAGATTCTTCATCTGATTCACTCTCTAAGTCTCCATCAGACCAAGTAACTGCTAGGCCCTTCTTTTGCTTCTTGAGATAGGTGGGGCATTATGCTCTAATGTGCCCATATCCCTCACATTCATGACACTTCACTCCTTTGCCTTGGCTGGGCCTTTCTTCATTTCTTCCTCTTCTGCTGATGTCAGAAGAAGTGTTCTTGTCATTAGGCCTAGACTTGTGATCTATTCTTTTGATCAGTTTGTTGAATTGTCTTCCAAGCAAGGTTATTGCTTTTGACAGATTCTCCTCACTTTCACTATTGTCTTCCTTAGAGTCTTCTGCTGTATTTGAGACAAGGGCTATGCTTTTGTTCTTCTTCTCAACCTGATCACACATTCCCATCTCAAAAGTTTGGAGAGAACCAATGAGTTCATCCACTTTCATGTTGCATATATCCTGAGCTTCATCAATAGCAGTGACTGTCATGGAAAACCTCTTAGGTAAAGATCTTAGAATCTTCCTCACAAGCTTTTCTTCAGACATCTTCTCTCCTAAAGCACCTGAGGTGTTGGAAATCTCAAGGATATTCATGTAGAATTCATGAATAGTTTCATCCTCTTGCATTCTCAGATTTTCAAACTTGGTGGTCATCATTTATAATCTTGACATCTTGAATTTAGAGGTTCCCTTATGAGTTGTTTTGAGAGTATCCCAAACCTCTTTAGCCAGTTCGCAATGATGCACTAGTCTGAAGATGTTCTTGTCTATACCATTAAATAAGGCATTCAAAGCGTTAGAATTCCCAAGAGCCAAGGCCTCTTGTTCTTTGGTCCATTCTTCCTCAGGTATTAACACAGATAATCCATCCTTGTCAGTCTTCACTGGATGTTCCCATCCTGGGTTTGCAGCTCTCCAAGCCTTGTTGTCTAAAGACTTCAAGAAGGCTATCATCCTAGTTTTCCAGTACTCATAATTTGAGCCATCCAGAATTGGTGGTCTATTTGTGAATCCTATATCCTTGTCCATAGTACCAGAATTCATCTTCCCTAGATCTCACCCAGAAAATAACAGGCAGGGTGCCTGCTCTGATGCCAATTGAAATTCTAGGTACCCAACAATGGATGTTATCACGGATGTTATGACATCCACTGTAACACAGACTACAAACTTAATGACAAACTGTAAATGAAAACAATAAATAACACAATTAATTGTTTACCCAGTTCAGTGCAAACCACACCTACATCTGGGGGCTACCAAGCCAGAGAGGAAATTCACTATTAGTAGAATTAATTCAGAGTCAAACAACCAGTTTGCACTCTTCACTTAATACTTACCCAATGAACTTCAGCCTAACACTAGACCAGAGATACCAACTCACTCCCCCTCAATCACAACAGTGATATCAACCAATTCAAAGTTACAAATGGCAATGAAGTCACACTTCAAACACACCTTGATCTTGCTTCACAGCTTTGATCAAGTGACACAACACTTTTGCTTAAAAGCTTTAGAGTGACACACTTAACATACAACTTAAGAACTCTAGATCAATGCAATTATACAGCAGATAATTGCTTGGTTTACAAGTAATCCTAAGACACACAAACACACGTGAAGAACAAAATTCTTCACTCACAAATACCCTGCTGAATACTTATTATGTATGTCATAACATCAGTCATAACATTTATATAACCATCAATGTTTTGCCACAAAATGCAGCCAATCAAAAGCATCTACAGAAAAGATATTGAGATTACTCACTCCTCAGTTTGATTACATAGTTATAGCCATAGAAAACTTTAAAGACAATAACACCATGAGAATTGAAGAGCTTCAAAGTAGTTTAGAGGCACAAGAGTTATGTCTGTCTGGAAGAAACTCTGAAACAAAGATAGAACAGGCTCTGATAGTTTCTTCTAGAAAGAAGAACTAGAAGCAAGCAAGGGTAGAGAACAAGAAAAATTATGGTGGTACTGTTTAGAAGTCAAAACTCTCCAATTCTGGTAAGAAACATCATAATGTTCATAAGTGAAAGGAGAAGTTTGATAAGAAAAAGGTTCAATGCTACAGTTGCATTAAATTTGGCCACTTTGTTGCTGATTATTGGTCAAACAAGATTAGCAAGGGTGAAGAAGACAAAATGGCTAGAAGAGATTTTGATGATGAACCTGTGCTATTAATGGCATCTGAGAATGTAGGTGGATCAATGGTAGACTAGTGGTATATGGACACTGGCTGCTTAAATGCCTAACTGGAAATAAGCAATGGCTGGTTAATTTTAATTATGGTAAAAGGACCAAGATCAGATATGTTGATAATGAGTATCTGAATGCTAGAGGAATTGGAAATGTTATAGTGAAATGGAAGAATGGCAAAACTATATTGATCAAGGATGTATGGTATGTTCGTGGTATGAATAGCAATATGATGAGTGTAGGTTGGCTGATTAAAAAGGTTTTTCAGTTACCATAAAGGACAATCTCTTGAAGTTGTATGACTGTAATTAGAAGGTGATTATACAACCAGAACTGGGAAGAAACAAGACATTCAAGGTTAATGTTACAACAACGGACACTTAATGCCTTAGTGCAAGAAATGCTAAAGGGGAAAGTGAGTTGTAGCATAAGATATTGAGGCATCTGAACTATAAAAGCTTATGGCTGAAGGTGAGAAAAATACAGAAGAAGGGGGGATTGAATTGTGTTTTGCAAAAGTTAGATTTACTTCTGAAGCAGAGTCTTGATTCCAAAATTGAGTTCAAAATTTGGTAAGGTGCAACAGAAATTAAGACAGAAGTAAAGTAAAATAGCAAATAACTAACAGTAGTTATCCTAGTTCCTCTCCCAGCTGAGAGTACTCCAGTCCCCTTGCCAAGCAAGATATTTTCCACTATAATCAACCATATTACACTTGCTTATACACACTTGTATAAGACTTTTATTTTTGCTCAGACCTCTTGTCCAAGACTTCCCTTTCTTAGAGCTTGTGTCTAAGACTTTACTCTGCTCAATCAGCTCCTGACCAAAACTTCTCTTTCTTAGATCGCCTGCCTAATACTTCACCTTGCTTAGAGCTCGTGTCTAAGACTATTACCTTTCTTAGAGCTTATGTCTAAGACTTTTACCTTTCATAGAGCTCGTGCCTAAGACTTTAATCTAAACAATTAGTTTAGAGAAGGAATAACTTACAAAAGAAAAACACTTGATAAAATATCAGAGGTGTTCAAGTAATACAACACATTATTACAAAAACACTTAACAAGCCTAGCTTTTCTAAAGGTAGTGCGTGTATATCTTAGTTGTATTTGTAGCATTATTTCTTGAGAGATCTTCAAATCTTCAGTTCTTGTTTATAGCCAAGGAAAATAAAGACGTTGGAGATCTTCAACGGCTACAAACAGAACCAAATCTTCCAGTACATCTTCTTTTCAAGTAAAGCAAGTGTTGGGACTTTCAGTCACAAGAGTATCTGTGAAACAAGGCCTTTGTCCAAAGGATGCAACTCTAATTCAAGTACAACACAACCTGTAGAAGATAAACTCAATAAATCTTGAGTCCCGTGTTAGCAGAACTGATATGACATTACTTAGCATCAGAGGCAGCATAACACGCTTCTGAGCTGAAGTGTACTAGCAACAGCTTTTTTGATCTGACGTTCTTGCAATAGTGTGACCAAAACTGAACCAAAGCTATTTTAGTGTCAGAACTAGTTCCATCAAGTAAATCTAATCCTACACACACAAACTGGGTAGTTAGAGATTCTAATTTTTTTTCAAATACTTGTTATCATCAAAACCTTGGAGGATTTATGGCACGAACCAAACTTGTTTCAACAATGGCATCTAAGTTCAAAGAATCTTGTACATGGAATTCCTAATATTGTGGCACTAGATAAATCATGTCATATATTCATGAGAGACAAGCAACCAAGATTTTTATTCTTATGAGAAATTCCTCCAAGAGAAACTCATGCTTTAGGTGTGATGCATTCTAATGTATGTGGTCCATTTGAGGTACCTTTACTTGGATGGAACAGGTACTTTGTGTCATTTATGGATAAGTTCACAATAATGACATGGGTAACACTTATTAAGTTCAAACATGAGGTGTTTGTTGAGTTTAAGAAGTTCAAAGTGGACAGAGGTTGAAGATCCTTAAAACCAATCGTGGAGGTGAGTTCAACTCGACAGAGTTCAAGAAGTTCTTTGAAGAATATGATATTGATCATGAGGTGACTTCTCCATACACTCCATAACATAATGGTTTTGCTGAAATGAGAAATAGAACTCTGCTTGACATGACAAGGATCATGATGAAGTAGAAGAATCTACCTAAGAAATTGTTGGGTGAAGCATTCGCCACATTAGCATATGTGTTCAACATATGTCCAACAAAGAAGTTAAAGGAAGTAGTTCCTATTAAGAAGTGGACTAGAAGAAAGCAAAATGTCATCCATTTCAAGGTGTTTGGTTATGTATGTGACAAACATATACCATATGCTACTAGAAGAAAATTTGATGACAAAAGCAAAGTCATGTGGCTTATAGGTTACCATAGCACATGTGCTTATAATTTATTGCCCAGTCACAAACAAAGTTAAAGTCAATAGATATGTCTGTTAGCTCCTAAATTCGACACCTCAGCTAGAAAGAAGGTATTCAAGACAAAAGGGTGGAGAATAACTTGAATGCAAGAAAATGGTCGAAAGAAGGAAAAGCTAAGTCGAAGAACTCAACCAGAGGCCAAGAATTCGACCACCTGCTGATACGAATGGTGTGTCGAAGTATTTAAAATTTGAATGTTAGAGGGAACGGTTTTACTTGTGGAAAATTGAGGGAGACACGTGTCACCTTATGAATAATGGATCCATGCATTTGAGACAAGTGGCAGAAGGAGATTATGGTGGAGGTTATGAGAGGTTATTTTTTTGTTACTATAAATAGAGTGTCTTAGACATATCCAAAGTGTGTTGTAATTTACTATTGTACAAATTACTCTTGAAACTACTCCAAGTATCCGAGTGTAGAGAAAACGAGTATTGTAAGAGAATGTACGTGATGTAAACACACCATCTTTTAACTTAATGCAATTTACTTGTTTTTACTTTAAGTTTTACAAAGTCTTTTATTGCCTTTATTGTCTTTACCTCTTTTCCTCCTTACCTTATTTCTCTTCTTCCTATGCAATTCTTTTCTCTTCGTCCTCAATACAAATTCACCTTTACCAACAAACTTTCTTCTCTTTTATTAGAAGCCTTACTTTACCTTTAAATTAACCCGTAGTCGAATAGATGTTCTTTTAGGATTTTGTTTACCCCAACCCTGTTCGAGTGTGGAACTTGAATAAATTCTTAAAACCAAAAATAATTCTTTTAGCACATGTCCTAGGATCAATCTGATCGATCCTATGAGTCACCAAAGTTAGATTTGGAAGATCAGCGGTTGTTTTCCGATTTTCGAGGGAAACCAAATGGCAGCCCAGTGGGACAGTGCTAGAGAATCTATTTTTATAAAACTAAACTTATAAAAATCCTGCAGTTATATTGGTCCCTTTTCGCAAGAAGGTATATTTTTATGTTACTGAGAAGTGGCAAAATTACCGCTATAAACGAAGAGATGCGATCAAGACGAAGCAGTAAAAACATGGCTACGGATACAAACCATCCAGATAACTCCAACTAACCAGGAGACAGTTCCATTGAAGGAATAAGAAACGAGGGAGTTCCCCCTCCGACGCCGTCGACTGGAGAACAAACGGTGCTTTCTGTGAGGCCAATGTCGACGCCTTCAGCACTTGGGATAAGATCGACAGTGATAAGGCCTTATACTCAGCCAGTGTTGGAATACATCGGTCACCAAACGTTGAATCCTCAGATTTTGTTAGGAGGAAGTTCGACGTCCAAGCACTCCTGGTTTTTCACAGTCACCAAGAAACCCCTCATATGAGATGCCCACTGCTATGATGCAAGGGCTCCAAAGTGCACCCCCTGTATTCTCAGATCAGGCGATGGCTTCACCACTACAAGGGTCAGGGTCGGGTGTGAACATGGGTCGAAACCCCCAGAGTTTAGGGTATTCGACACAAGGCCCCAATTTGACCAACACCTCAGTTGCTTGCTTGAGGCAGCAGATGGATGAAAGCAACCTACAGATGGTTCAGACTTTGTCACAAACTATGGGTGAAATATTTCAACCATTAATCCAAAATACAACCCAGACCAATCAACAATTGGCAATACAATTAACAAGATTGGATGAGTTCATGGGGGTACCTCCCTTAACCAGAAACCAAGCCGCAGTAGCGGATGCCCCGCGAGATAACCTGTCGAATATGATAGAAGTCGACGTAGGAAACCAAGGAAGGATAGTCCCTCCGGTAGTCGAAGAGCTTAGGGAAGAGCCCGTGCAAAACCAACCCCGTGGCTTGGGAGAAAGAAATCCAGGAGTGGTGGTTGTGAATCGAAACCAAGACACATATAATGTAGTCCAGCGTGTTCGTCGAAACAACATAGCCGTAGACAATAATCTAGCGGCCATGGTCGAGAGAATTATAGCCAGAAATGGGTTAAACACCGGTTTTACTAGGCCAAATTACACTTCACCTATAGTAGACTATAACCTTCAGGCAGAGTTACCTCCTAGGACGAAAGTACCTAAATTCACTAAGTTTTCAGGAGATACGACGGAATCCACCGTTGAACATGTGGCTCGTTACTTAATTGAGGCTGGAGAGATAGCAAACGATGAAAGCCTTAGGATAAAATACTTCCCAAGTTCTCTTACTAAGAACGCCTTCACCTGGTTCACGACGTTTCCCCCTAACACGATATGTAACTGGACCTAGTTAGAGCGTTTGTTTCATGAACAGTTCTACATGGGTCAGACTAAAATTAGCTTGAAGGAACTAGCTAGTGTGAAGCGTAAGTTCTCTGAACCAATAGAGGAGTACCTTAATAGGTTCCGTTTGCTCAAGGCCAGATGCTTCACGCAGGTCCCTGAACATGAGTTGGTCGAAATGGCCGCTGGTGGTCTCGACTATTCTATTAGGAAAAAGTTGGACACCCAGTACCTAAGGGACATGGCCCAATTAGCCGATCGGGTTCGGCAACTCGAAAGACTCAAAGACGAAAAGGCTAAGTTTAATAAAAATAAAAAGATAGCTTTCGTCGAATTTAATGAGAACGTCGAAGGTCTGTGTGACGAGTCCATGAGTTTCGACGACGGTGAAGTGGATCTTGCTGAACTCAAGCAAGGACCACCTTACTTATGCAAAGTATTAGCTCCCTCACAAGGGAAGAGTTATGTCGAATCTGAAAAGAATGATAGGTTCCCAAAGAAAACGTATACCTTCGACATCACAAAGTGTGATGAAATCTTCGATTTTTTAGTTAAGGATGGACAAATGATAGTGCCTCCTGGCGCCAAAATGTCGTCCCTAGAGCAAAGGAAGAAAAGAGGGTTTTGTAAATATCATAACTTCTTGGGTCATAAAACATCTCAATGTTTTCTTTTAAGGGACCTCGTTCAGAATGCGATCCAAGAAGGACGTCTAAAGTTCGGAGAGAAAATTGGTAGCCAAATGAAGGTCGACTCAGATCCTCTGCAAACGGCAGATGCAAATTACACAGAGCCAGTCGAGGCTAACATGATCGAAGTTTTCGGCGGTTACGACTTCTCAATCGAAGTAACAGAGGCTACTGGCAATCCCATAGATGAAGCTGTGATGGCGAAAGTTACCATCAGTTTCAGACAGGAGAGTTGTGTCAAAATGGAAGTTGATAGCTGTGACCAGAGGGGTGAAATCAAAGGCCCAAGCAACAGGAACAATCTGGGTTGGGAGATAGTGACCAAGGAAACAGCTGATGACTTCGTTAAGATCGATGAAGCCACCAAAGGCGTGGAGTTAAGCTTGAAGAAGCTTAACCTGGCCAAAGAAATTGAGATTAACATGGTTCAAATCACTCAACATGAGGAGGTAGCGGATAGTGAGTCAAACTACCAGGAAAACACACAAGGGAAGCCTATCCAGAGCAGGAGGAATCCATCGTTTCTTTCCTTCACCGCTGCCAGGAGAAGGGTTCTAGTGTGATGCTCTGTCCCTGATGCAGCGCCATATTCGACAATAAGGCTGCACAAAAGTTGGAAGGGACACGAAGGTTGAAGCAAGAAAGCGAAAGGCCAAGATTTGACCCTCGAAGAGGCCTTCGGCAGAGATCTAACCCTCGCATAAGGCCTCCGATGAACAAGCCCACTAGCTTCAATCCCAATGCTGAGGCCACTGATGGAAAATGGACGAAGCCCAATGAGAACAAGCAGCAAGGGCAGAAGAGATGGAAAAATTTTGAAGTACAAAAGGGATCTTCGTTAAGCTATCGAAAATAATTTCAGTCTTCGAAGGCTGCTCATGTGTCAGAAAATTACAAAGGGAAAAATCCCATGTCTCGATCCCAATGGAGACGTGAGCAGGGAAGAAGGAAAGCACATAGAGAAGGTGCACATAAAGACCAACCGCAGTCCAGCACCAATATTCCCACAAAACAGGAGGGTCGAAGAGAGGCTTTTGGGAAGTCACCTGTAGGAAGAAAGTTGTTTCCAACACAGATTGAAGAACAAATAAAGTCGGTCGACGATGAAATGACCGATAACTTTGATGAAGATTCTGATGATACGTTGGATATTCTGGTCAACGTAGTATCAGTAATGCCCAGGGAGTTCGACAGGGTTTCAGTAGTCGAGAACTCAGACGCCTATACGGACTGGGAAATAACGGCTCATAAGCCGGTATGCTATTATGTAATGAACAACGGCTACGTCGAAGAGCAAAATGCTTTCTTTGAACGGCCAACGAAGGCGATCAAAAACCATATGAAGCCTCTTTATATTACAGCACAAATCGAGAAGGTCCCAGTCAACAAAATACTGGTGGACTGCGGCACTACAGTGAACTTGATGCCGCATTTCTTGCTGAACAAAATTGGGAAAAGTGAGACAGACACCAAGCCACACAACATGGTGCTATCAAACTATGAAGGGAAGGTGGGTTCGACTATGGGGGTCATTCAGGTCAATGTCACGGTCGGAACCATCACCCGTCCGACTGTCTTCATGGTGGTGGAGACCACTGCCAATTATAATCTATTACTTGGAAGAGAATGGATCCATGGAGTGGGGGCAGTACCCTCATCGATGCATCAGAGGATTGTTATCTGGAGACCAGATGGTATTGTCGAAAACATCGAAGCGGATCAGGGATACTTTAAAGCACCTATAAATCAAATTGATAGAGGACAATTTGGCAAACATTTGGCCAGTATAGGGCCATGTGAACCTGCAGACTTCGACTTTACACCTAATGACGAAGTGTATTATTCGTTATACCTGCATCCCGTCGAGGGTTTCCGATGGGACAAGGAAGTTCCAGGCAAAAGGTTACCATACCTTGGCGAACTTCCCGTAGACCCCACTGGCTGGGGAAGTGAGTTCGATGATGATGACTGAAGCCGCAACGCTTCAAAGGATTTCGGCCTACGTGGCCGAGACTAAACTACAAACGGCCCTGGAGGCCGCTAATAATGAAATGGCTGAAGGAGCCAATGAAAAATCCAAACAAACAGGTCCAGTTGGGTATTTCGACCCTAAGATTCAATATGAGGGGCAGAGACTCGACGCCATATATGATGATGAGCCTTTGGGTTTCGAAAAGGATCCTTTGGCCAGCGATGTCAAAATGTTGGCGCAAGATCCACTGGAGGAAGATGACCTGGGAGATGGAGCAATTAAAAGGCCAACTTATATAAGCGCCAGCCTCGACCCCCAACTTAGGGTCGAAATCATTCAGTTGCTACGAGAGTACAGGGATTGTTTTGCTTGGGACTACGACGAAATGCCAGGTCTAAAGAGAGATCTAGTCGAGCATAGGCTACCAATCAAGCCTGGCAAAAAACCAGTCAAGCAGAATCCAAGGCGCTTCGCCCCTGAGATCCTCTCAAAAATAAAGGAGGAAATCGAAAGACTCCTCCGATGCAAATTCATCCGTACGACCAGGTACGTCGAATGGCTAGCAAATATTGTACCAGTCATAAATAAAAACGGGTCGTTAAGGGTCTGTATAGACTTTAGGGATTTGAATTCAGCAACCCCTAAAGATGAGTATTCAATGCCAGTGGTAGAAATGTTAGTCGATTCAGCTGCTAGCCACGAATACCTTAGCATGCTGGATGCATATTCTGGTTACAACCAGATTTTCATTGCTGAGGATGACGTTCCTAAAACAACGTTCCGTTGCCCAGGGGCCTTAGGCACTTACGAATGGGTAGTGATGCCTTTTGGCCTAAAGAATGCTGGGGCAACGTACCAGCGGGCGATGAATTCGATTTTTCATGACTACATCGAGTCCTTTATGCAAATTTACATTGATGACATTGTGATAAAATATGTGTCAGGAAAGGCTCATGTGGAACACCTGCGCAAATCCTTCATGAGAATGAGGAAATTTGGACTCAAGATGAATCCTCTCAAGTGTGCATTCTGTGTGCAAGCAGGAGATTTTTTGGGTTTCGTAGTCCACAAGAAGGGGATCAAAATCAACCAAAACAAAACGAAGGCCATCATGGAAGCGAAAGCGCCATCCAACAAGAAGGAACTTCAGTCCTTGCTGGGCAAAGTAAATTTCCTAAGAAGGTTCATATCGAATCTCAGCGGAAAAACACAAGCCTTTTCGCCATTGCTTTGAGCCACTAAGGAGAATTTCGAATGGACGAAAGATCTGCAAGAGGCCTTCGACAAGATCAAAGACTACTTGACTCATCCTCCAGCCCTTGCACCTCCATGTCGAACCAAAAACATGAGATTGTACATAGCAGCATCAGACAAAACTCTAGGGAGCATGCTTGCTCAAGAGGATGAGAGTGGCGTCGAAAGAGCCATTTACTACCTTAGTAGAGTTTTAAATGATGCAGAAACTAGGTATAGTGAAATAGAGAAATTATGCTTATGCTTGTATTTCTCATGTATGAAGTTGAAGCAATATATAAAACCAGTTGATGTTTACGTGTCTTCACATTTTGATGTTATTAAGCACATGTTGTCCAAACCTATTTTGCATAGTCGAATCGGTAAATGGGCATTAGCATTAACTGAGTATTCATTGACTTATAGACCGTTGAAAGCGGTCAAAGGGCAAATAGTGGCAGACTTTATTGTCGACCACTCCATAAATGAAAATACCCTGAACTTTGTTGAACTAGAGCCTTGGAAGCTATAATTTGATGAGTCTAGCCATAAGAACGGGACAGGCATAGGTCTATTGATCATTTCGCCTGACAAAATTCCAACAAAATTCAAGTATAGGGTCGAGGGCCTATGTTCTAATAATGAGGCTGAATACGAAGCTTTGATCGCCGGACTTAAAATTTTGTTAGAATTGGGGGCAACCCGAGTCGAAATAATGGGAGATTCAGAGTTGGTTGTAAAACAGATAACAAAGGAATACAAATGCGTTAAAGAAAATCTCATCATGTATTTCGTAATAGCTAACATACTGCTCAAAAAATTTGAAGTCTGTACCATTCGACACATACCACGAATACACAATCAGATAGCCAACAATCTGGCGCAAGTTGCCTCAGGATACAGGGTCTCGAAGGAGAACTTATAAGAGGCAATCGAGGCCAGAGGTAAGGTGGTGTCCGTGGGCTTGAGACCATCAGACTTGGAAGTCACTAAATTTGGCTACGCCGACGAGGAAACCTTTGAGATTTTTACAGTCGAAGGTTTGACAGACAAAGATTGGAGGAAACCTCTGGTCGAATACCTTCAGAACCCTTCATCGACTACAGAACAAAAGATAAAATACCAGGCGAGGCCATTCGACTCTCCTCTCAGCAACTACAGGCGAATGCTCATCAACTTCACCTTTGTTGGGAAGACTGTGCTCAAACGTGGCATTAAGCCACAGCTGAAGAAGCCAGAAGGGGCCCGACAACAGCAGGTTGCCATGACTGTCAGGACCTTTCAGTTTACCCGCACCTTTGCCTAAGGCTTCGTAAAGACTAGCCAGGATCATTTCACTGAGGCAAACGCCTCTCTTCACATGTAGTTGGTTGGCCAGGACCAGATACTTTCTCGCCACCTGCAAAGATTTGGTGCAAAACACACAGCAGGATAATGATAACACGAAATCATATAGATATTTTTATGCATAATTCAACTAAAGTTTAACCGTTTTCGATCCGATTGCGGGTTATTTCCGTGTTATTTGTCTGATGTTTTGCAGGTATTCAACGATCACGTCTAAACAAGGCAACATGAAGAAAAGAAGCAATCTCAGATGAAATACGGACGAAAAAGGAGTGAAAACATCATGAAAAGCGCAGGAAGCTGTTTTTGCTGATGTGACGACCGTCACAGATCCATGACGGGCGTCACACGGGTGACGACCGTCACACCTTGTGACGACCGTCATGCAGGCAAAAACGCCCCACTTTAATTACACGTTAAAGAATCAGTTCCAATTCCCACAAAGTGGACCATGACTCCCTAAATTATCTGCCTCAAAGTCCACCAGCTTCAAGGATAACCGTTGGAATTCACTTCTATAAAAAGGGAAGAAAGGGACCTCAGAAGGGGGCTGCATTCATACCACAAAGTGCTGCCAAATTTATTTCCAGAGCATATTTTCCAGCAATATTCTTATTTGTTTCTCTTTACCTTTCCTGTATTCCATTTTTCATTCTTCTGTAATTTCTACTTTCACTGTACGATCAAATTGGCATTAGAGATCAGAATCCTGCCAACATCTGTGGAGGATCTGCCCAAAGGCCAATTGGAATATTTACAGGTTTCTCATTTCAATCGATTCCAGTTTTATTATAATGCAAATCATTATTTATTGTTTTTATTTATATTTTATCTTTCCCAAATCCATGTCTAGCTAAACTTAGGTAATCGATATGTAGTAATAATTCGAATGGGATTTGATGACAACTGGTTGAAAAACTTTCTTTTCAAAAGTAACTTATGGTCTGAGTGTTTACAATTGATTTACTGAATAAACTTCGTCGCGAAAGCGAGAACTTATTTAAAAGTAGTTTTGCCACGAAAGTGGGAAATTAATTAAGATACGAACCAACAAGCGAAAGCTGCGGTAAGGTCAGATAGTAAACACTAGGCATTCATTTTAATAACAGCGAAAACACTTTAAAATGAATTAGAACTTAGAGATTTCCAAAAAATAATTTTAACCCCGAGCGGGATACGAAAGTGTACGTTTGGCCCTTAGGATTATGATTAGAGTCAATAACCATCGTGAGGCGAGAGTCTTCAAATCACCATTTTCTGCTTAAGTAAACTTTGAAAATTATTTCATACACCAGTAGCTTATCAAATCCCTGAAGAACACAATTACTACGTATCGATTCAATCATTTATAATCTAAATAGTATTCTTAGTTCCCTTTTAGTGACAATCTTATTCCCTTAAACATATTCTACCTAGCTAAACATAGTAACTCCCGAGAACACTAGTTTGATTACGAGTCCCTGTGGGATCGATATCTATTATTACTACGCGATAGATTGTGCACTTGCAGTTAGGTTGTATTAGACATAGAAAGTCACGATCAAGTTTTTGGCGCCGTTGCCGGGGACCCGTTTAGTCAATAGTGTAACCTTCTGTTACGCCGTATAGACTAGGTTAACAATTTTCATTTTTCCTTTACTAGTTCTGTCGATTGTATGCCAAGTAATCGCCCGCAAGGCGATATCGTAAAACCATCAGTCGCAGAACTAGAACGCTTCTTACATTTAAAAAGTCGAATCATTGAGTACCAACTCAAACATAACACTCCCGAACCTCTCACTCCCTTTCCTAAATCAGAAGAAGAAGAACCAGAGATGGCTGAAGGACCTCCAAACAAACCGCTGAAGGCATACGCTACACCATCCCAGATGGAGCCTAGAAGTAGCATTGCTGCCCCAGCTATTACCCGAAATGATTTTGAGCTGAAACCATCATTGTTGTCGGTTGTACAACAAAACCAATTCTCAGGAAACGCAACTGAGGATCCGAACGAACATCTAACGAAGTTTGTACAATACGCAGACACAGTGAAAGCAAATGGAGTAACTCCAGACGCGATAAGACTTCGTCTTTTCCCATTCTCTCTTAGAGACAGAGCGTGGACATGGTTACAATCTTTACCATCCAACTCCGTTACGACGTGGGAACAATTGAAGAACGTCTTCTTAGCGAGATATTTTCCGCCAAGCAAAACTGCCATGCTTAGAGCTCAAATCAACGGATTTCGACAGAAAGATACTGAATCTCTTTACGAAGCATGGGAACGATTCAAAGATATGATGAGAACATGTCCTCACCACGGTCTAGAAGACTGGGTGACAATCCATACTTTCTATAATGGGCTTCTATACAATACTAGATTGACAATAGACGTTGTCGCGGGCGGTGCACTTATGGATAAGCCATACGATGAAGCCTATCAACTAATAGAAAACATGTCACAAAACCATTGCCAATGGGGAGGTGAACGCACTCCAACTGAGAAAACCACAGCGAAAGGTTGGATGTACGAGATCAGCAGCCTTGAAAAGTTCAACGCTAAAGTAGATGCTCTAGCACAGAAGATAGATAGTCTGACCGTTAACCCCACTGCAACTGTCGCTGCAGTAACTCCAAATTGCGAGTTATGCGGAAGCACCACTCATAATGCACCCGAATGCCCATTCCTAGCCGGAATCCCACCAGACCAGGTAAATTATGCTCAAGGAAATCCCTACACAAATACCTACAACCCAGGTTGGCGAAATCATCCAAACTTTTCTTACAAAAGCGAAAATGCATTGCAAATGCCTACTGCTCCGCCAGGATATCAGAAACCAGCTGCTCAGAATACACCTAGGAAATCAAACCTCGAATTGATGATGGAAAAGTTCATAGCAACTCAAGCTCAAACAAACAAAGAATTCCTGAATCAAAACATACACACTAGCGAGCAAATTAAACAGTTGACAGGAAAAGTAGACGCTTTAGCCACCCACAACAAAATGTTAGAAACTCAGATATCACAAGTGGCTCAACAGCAAGCCTCTGCTGCCGCACCAGCTGGCATATTTCCTGGACAACCCGAACAGAATCCAAAAGGCCAAGCAAATGCTGTGATACTAAGAAGTGGAAAAGAATTGGACGAACCGATCGATCCGAGGACCGAAAACTCAGCCATGCAACAAAAACCAACTGAACAAGCAGAAAAGGAATCCGAGTTAGAGAAGAAGGAAGACAACGAGAAGGAGGATACCGCAAGTGAAAAAACTCAAGCACCTCCAGCTCCATACAAACCACCTATCCCTTATCCGCAAAGATTAATAAACTCCAAAACTTCAGGACAGTTTAAGAAATTTGTAGAGCTCCTTAAACAGCTGAATATTACTATTCCTTTCACAGAAGCGATAACTCAAATGCCGTCATACGCTAAATTTCTCAAAGAAATCCTGTCGAATAAGAGAAAGATCGAGGATAATGAAACAGTTACACTTACTGCAGAGTGTAGCGCTATTATTCAAAACCGCATGCCTCCTAAATTAAAAGACCCAGGTAGTTTCTCCATACCCTGCGTCATAGGAAAGTTCGTAATAGACAAAGCTCTATGCGATTTAGGAGCCAGTATCAGTGTTATGCCTTTATCTATATGCAAAAAGCTGAATATGGGAGACCTCAGACCAACCAATATGTCTGTACAATTAGCTGACAGATCAGTAAAATACCCCGTCGGAATACTGGAAAACGTTCCAGTACGCATAGGACAATTCTACATTCCAACCGACTTCATAATCATGGACATCAAGGAGGACACTGTAACCCCAATTATCCTAGGAAGACCATTCCTAGCTACAGCCGGAGCGATTATAGACGTGAAGAAAGGAAGGCTAACATTCGAAGTAGGAGAAGAAAAGATAGAGTTCATTCTCACCAAGTTCTTACAAGCACCAGCAATAGACGATACCTGCTATTTAGTAGACGAAATTGACGAATGCATAAGAGAACTTGAAAATGAAGAGACCACATATTCAGAAATAATAAAGATTCAAATACCCGATATTTCTGAAGACGATAATTGGCGTAAACCGTACAAAGACGACAGCCTAAGCGAAAGCTTAGCACTGACCCCAAACCATATGCCAGGTCCGAAGAACCCATCTTTAGAACTAAAAACACTACCCAAAAACCTTAGATATGAATTTCTAGACGATGAACTAAAAAGACCAGTGATAGTCAATGCCGACTTAGGACAACCAGAAACCGAAAAGCTATTAGAAGTCCTAAAGAAGTACCCCACCGCGTTAGGCTATAACATAAGCGATCTAAAAGGTATAAGCCCTTCGATCTGTATGCATCGAATTACAATAGAGGAAGACTCTAAAACCTCTCGAGAGCATCAGAGGAGACTGAACCCCATCCTGAGCACTGTAGTCAGAGATGAAGTAAAGAAATTGCTAGATGCAGGAATCATCTATCCGATCTCCGATAGTGAATGGGTCAGCCCAGTTCATGTCGTACCAAAGAAAGGAGGAGTCACAGTAGTTAAAAATGAAAAAGGCGAATCAATAACAAAAAGAGTCGTGACTGGAAGCAGGATGTGCATTGACTATAGAAAGCTTAACAAGGCTACACGCAAAGATCACTTCCCGTTACCCTTCATAGACCAAATGTTGGAAAGATTAGCCAAAAATTCATATTTATGCTATCTAGATGGTTACTCAGGATTCTTCCAAATTCCCATCCATCCTGATGACCAAGAAAAGACTACATTCACCTGTCCTTATGGTACTTTTGCTTACCGCCGAATACCGTTCGGACTCTGTAATGCTCCAGCAACCTTCCAAAGATGCATGATGGCAATCTTCGCAGATTTCATAGACAACATCATGGAAGTATTTATGGACGATTTCTCGGCATGTGGACAAAGTTTCGAAGGATGCCTACAAAACTTAGAAATGGTATTAGAACGTTGTGTAAAAGTAAACCTCGTCCTAAATTGGGAAAAATGCCATTCCATGGTCCGACAAGGAATAGTTCTAGGACACGTCATATCAGATAGAGGAATTGAGGTAGACAAAGCTAAAATAGAGATTATAAAAGATCTCCAACCTCCAAAATCCGTACGAGAAATACGGAGTTTTCTAGGACATGCCGGTTTCTACAGAAGATTTATAAAAGATTTTTCGAAAATCACAAAACCTCTGACCGGCCAGTTGATGAAAGATGCTGAGTTCGTCTTCGACGACGACTGTTTAAAAGCATTCGAAACATTGAAATCAGCCCTTATCACCGCACCAATCATGCAACCACCCGATTGGCGACTACCGTTCGAAATCATGTGCGATGCGAGTGATTATGTCGTAGGCGCAGTTCTAGGACAAAGGAAGGACAAGAAACTCCATGCTATCTACTATGCCAGTAGAACCTTAGATCCTGCCCAAATGAACTACGCTACCACAGAAAAGGAACTTCTAGCAGTTATATTTGCGCTTGACAAATTCCGTTCTTACTTAGTAGGAGCAAAAATTATCATATACACAGACCACGCTGCCATAAGGTACCTAATAAGCAAAAAGGATGCCAAACCAAGACTATTGAGATGGATCCTGTTATTACAAGAGTTTGACTTAGAAATCAAAGATAAGAAAGGAACCGAGAACGTTGTTGCAGATCACTTATCCCGAATAGAAGGCATCAAACACGAACCAGTACCGATAAATGACGATTTCCCGTACGAACGTCTGATAGCCAAATTAGAAAGTGACACACCCAATTCAATCTCGGAAGATCCAGAATTCGAAAAAGCCGTAGAAGCCGTCTATGCACAAGTCACATTACCTTGGTACGCTGACATCGTTAATTACCTCGCTGCAGGCGTGCTTCCACCGGATCTTACTTATCAGCAAAAGAAGAAATTCTTCCACGATCTGAAACACTATTACTGGGACGAACCTCTACTCTTCAAGAGAGGGGCCGACAACATATATCGTCGCTGTGTCCCAGAGGAAGAAATAGAAAATATCATTTCCCAATGCCACTCAGCACCATACGGTGGTCATGCTAGTACATCCAAGACATGCGCTAAGATTCTCCAAGCCGGCCTATTCTGGCCTAATCTCTGGAAAGACGTTCACATCGCTGTGCAAAAGTGCGATCGATGCCAACGAGCTGGCAACATCTCACGACGCGATGAAATGCCTCAGAAAGGAATCTTAGAGGTAGAAATCTTCGACGTCTGGGGAATAGATTTCATGGGACCATTTCCACCTTCTTTTGGTAATAACTACATACTCGTCGCTGTCGATTACGTGTCTAAATGGATAGAAGCCATAGCTGCTCCAACGAACGATGCACGAGTAGTAATCAAACTCTTCAAAAACACAATCTTTCCTAGATTCGGTGTACCGAGACTCGTCATTAGTGACGACGGATCTCACTTCATATCGTGAATATTCGATAAACTTCTCTCTAAATATGGAGTCCGACACCGAGTAGCTACACCTTATCATCCGCAAACTAGCGGACAAGTAGAGGTCTCGAACAGAGAAATAAAACAGATATTGGAAAAGACTGTCGCTACCTCAAGGAAAGATTGGTCGTCGAAGCTACAAGAAGCTTTATGGGCTTATAGGACCGCATTCAAGACACCAATAGGTACTACCCCCTACAAATTAGTTTACGGTAAATCCTGCCATCTCCCTGTAGAATTAGAGCATAAGGCCTTCTGGGCCATTAAGACACTCAACTTCAACTACACCGAGGCAGGAGAAAAGCGAATCTTGAACTTACACGAGTTGGAAGAACTTCGATTAGACGCTTACGAAAATGCCCGTATCTACAAAGAACGAACTAAAAAGTGGCATGATAAACGTTCAATCAGGAAACAATTCAGTGTGGGAGACATCGTATTGCTATTTAATTCAAGATTAAAACTCTTCCCAGGTAAACTAAAATCTAGGTGGTTTGGACCTTATGAAGTGACTAAAGCACTTCAGAGTGGAGCTGTTGAAATTACCGATAAGATGAATGCACCGTTCATCGTAAACGGGCAACGTCTAAAACATTATAATAAGAACGACAACAGTCCTCAAGTCAGCAGTATAGCATTGCTTGAGCTTCCAGCTCAAACACCCGAATAGCTTCTCACCAAGCTATCGTCAGGTCTTAGACGTTAAAAACAGCGCTTACTGGGAGACAACCCAATTTCCCTCGTTATTGTATTTCGTTTTTCTTTAAAATTTTACTTTGAAAATCCAACAAAAAATTCTAAACTTATAATTACTACTACTTTCTACTTTCGTTTGTTTTCATACTTTTATTTCTATTTTATTTTTTCTCTTTTGTCTTTTGTTTCTACCGCTTTTCGTTTCTAAAAATCCTGACTTCAATTTCCTGTTTTAAACTTTTCAGGACTTTTAAAAGCCTTCAAAACATTCCTTCTGTTTTCTCCGAATTACCTGCGAGTATGGCCGAATACGACTTCACAAAGGTTCACTTCCGAGGACTAGCTCAAAAGGCAAGATTTGCAGCACTAACCGAAAGAGAATTCGCCTTAACGCTGTATTATGATAAGGCTACTATGGATAAACTAGGGATCACAGATAGCATTCAATACCTGTTCAATCAACTGGGTTGGGAGAATACTGCTCTGAAAACACGTTTCGCTACCTATAAGGATCTTACCTATGAATTCCTTAGTTCTTTCAGATACATACCCAACTATGGTTTTGGATCCAACACAGAGCTGATTACCTTCCGATTATTTGGAATGGACCAAACCCATAGCTGGATGTCACTAGCTAACCTCCTAGGATTTCCTAGCGGACCGCATGTGTTCATCAGTGCAGAAGATGACGATATTGATTTTCAACTCGATCAATTCTGGGGTAGAATCACAGGCGACTATCACCCTGAACCAGACAGAATGTACAATGATGACATTCATAACCCAGCCTTCAGATACTTCCATAAGATACTAGCTCACACCTTGTTTGGAAAATAAGAAAATATTACTGCAGTATCTAAAGAGGAGTTATTCATCATGTTCTGTGCTTCTCAGGGACGTACAGTAAATGCAGTGCCTTTCATGATGAGGTCTTTCAAACGCCTCACGCTGGAACCACAGACACCTATTCTTATAGGAGGCCTAGTAACAATGACTGCCCACGAGCTTGGCCTTAGATTCCACTTAAATGCCAGCACTCGTTTTGGCACCATCCGACCCATGAACATACAATTCTGCTTTAACAGGCGCATCTTAGGAACTATGGGACCTGGACCGTATGAGTACCTCATTAACGAAAAACCAGTACAGCTATTCACACTGCCTGATCATCTGATGACAAGTATCCACAACAAGGACAACTGGCTCTATGAATTGGATGAGCCTATGGGACCTCCTTCACCACAGTCAACACCACAGAACTATATGTATGACAGTGACCACATCTCTGAGGCACACGACTATATGTACTATGAGGATGCTGTATCCGAAGCTGAAGTAGACCCTACGACTCCTCCTCACTACAACACTTATCCTGAGCCTATCCCTGAGGAGACCACCGACAAAATGGATACCGTGTTACTCAGATTGGACGACGTTGATACAACTCTGACTAATGTAAAAGCTGACATCGCAAGCATGCACAGCGAACTGGTAGGCTTCATGGATTTAGTCTGCGACCAACTCGATTACTATTCACGGAAATTCGATGAGTTGAAGACACGAAAAGATTAGTTACTAGTTCTTAGCAGTAGTTTCAGTTTAGTTTAGTCTAGTTTAGTTTCATTTAATCATTTGGATTTTTCGCATTATTAGTTTTCTTTATGTACTACATACAATCATTTCAATTTTATGTTATTTCAATTCTAGTTTTTACGCAATTATTCTATTTTCGCATTATCTGTTGTTTGTTGGCTGTTCAATTACATTGTAGTATCATTACTAAGCCTTAAAGTCACTACAAGAACGCCCTCAGAGCAAAATTCTGCGTTCTACAGATTTTGCTGCTGTGACGACCGTCACAGGACCCTGGCGAGCGTCACACGGGTGACGACCGTCACACCCACGTGACGGCCGTCACGAATTCAAAAACTGATATCTGATAAAACAGGGTTCGTGTTCTCTTCCACTTCCCCCATTACCACTTCCAATCACCCTAACTCCTACCCCACTACGAATTTTCGTCCTCACCACATTGAACTCTATATTTCAACTCCAATCTCAACTTCCAAACCACACTTCTGTCAGTTCTTCCCACTCTGCAGAAAAACCTCAATCTTCAGAAACCTCTCCATCTTCCAACAATGGCAAGGAATGCAAAAACCCCAGATATCAGCAACATTATCTTCAGTGATGGAGACTTAGGCGAAAGACAACGAGCAAACTACATTGCATTTCATCAGAGGTCGCTCCAGCCGACTCATTATCCGCACCTTCCATCGCTTACGGAGCTCGGACTCCTTGAAGGCGTAACCTGGATGCTTCAACGAGCAGGCATCTGGAACCTCTGCACCAACCCACAGCCAACATACGAACAACTCACTCTTGAGTTCTTGAGTTCATTCACTTACGCCACATCCAGCGGCGAACTTAACCAGCACTCAGGCGCCGCATGCTTCTGGATGTTTGGCACCAACTATCAGGTGAACCAAAATCAGATTGCCAGCATCCTACAGCTACCTCGCGGCGACAACGCTCACCGCCGTATCACCGATCAGTTTCAGCATGAAGCTTTCGCGCTGTGGTATCAGTTGACCAGCATCAATGCCGATGGTTGGGACTCCCTGCACGCCACTCATATCCATAACCCAACCATCTGATACTTTCACAGAGCGTTGAGCAACACTATTTTCGCCAGAGACAGCAACCACAAGGTGAACTCGAAAGAGCTCTTCTTCCTTCATTGCGTCTTCAACAATGAACCTGTCAACGCTGCTCCGTTTCTGCTGGCTCATATTCAGGCCAACTGCAACCGTGGCTCGAAGCCATTCTACTTTGGCGGGATTGTCACTGCTATTGCACTTGGGCTGAACCTTGGCGACCGCCTCCAGCACCTCCATTCCATCCCCTCGGTGTTCCTTGACACCGAGCACTGCAGAGCCTCTCATCTTATCCGCTCCAGAGCTGACGGCAAATACCATCCGGTAGTGCGAGGCAAGATCGTCCGAAGCATCATCCTTCCGTCCCGCACCCGCACACACCCAGAGGACCGTACCAACTGGTTGTTCGACTTCACTGCCCCTCCTGCTGCCGCTGTTCCTACTCAGGACCACACTCACGGTTCCGACGATGAAATACAAGCTGAGTTGGACAGGTCCGAGCAGCCAGAGGCATCGCAGCCTCCTCCTCCCGAAGGTACATCCTCTCGCCGCCGCCGACATCATCCCGTGCCAGACTACACAGAAGAGGACCTCCGCCGCTCCCTAGACCAGCAGGCACAGATACTCGCGATGCTGCAGCAGCAGAATCAGCAAGCTGACCAGTTCGAAGCTTGGCACCAGACTCAAATGCAACAACTTCACACCGGCCAAGCTACTATCACTGAGAGCCTGGCGAATCTGACCTTGCAGGTCGAAGGACTCCGGGACACCGTCTACCACACAGGAGCTATGAGTTATGAGGACCAAGTAGCCCTCGCCATAGCCAGAGGACGCCAGCGCGGACGTGACAGAGGCAGCGGACGTGATTAGTTTTCCATTTTTTTCCTTCATTGTTTACTATATTTCAGTTATTTGTACTTTTATTTCAGTTGTATCTCCCTCTCGCATGCTTCAAGAATCAGTGCGGACACTGATCGAGATAGTGTGGGAGCGGAGCCTTTATTTCCATTCCACTGTACTCTGAATTTCCTTTATGTCCTTTATTTCCATTCCACTGTACTTTGAATTTTCGTAATTTCTATTTAAACACTTTCTATTTTTAGCAAATAAAGCTCGTCTATATACTTTTCCCGTTACGCAAACATCCCCACATTATTCAACGTAAACAAAAATTTTCGTTCGTTCCTCAAAAGCAAAAGCATCACGAGAACGCACCCGAGTTCAAAACAAGTTTTGAAACTCCGAGGAAACGACAGTTCTAACAAAACCAGTACCGTCCTGACACCTTAGATCTCCGGTTTATGCGAGTCGGTTTCACTACCTACGCGTACCAAAGTCTCAAGTGTCTACGCAAACTCAACCCCAAGTAGTTTATACTAGCAGTCAGCACCATCCTAAAACACTTCTAAGCGAGCGACCGATGCAAATAAGTGTATGATCTCCAAAAAGATGAAAAATCATGAAAAGAGAGCTAAATAGCCCAAAAATATAAGACACGTTTCCTTCTAAGTTAGGTGCTCCTCACCCGAGCATTTAGCCCAACGGCACGAAAAACTCATTGAAAAATCATGACATAAGCTTATGATCAATGAAGAAGATCAAAAACAGAAATGAGATCATATTCACTAACAGGTCGACTTGCCATGAAAGTGTATGGACAACGGGCTTAATGTGATTGCGCTAGAACAAACAAGGTGAACTTGCCGTGAGAACCTTGACACCAAGCTACAGTAGCATGACTGGGACCGATTTGCATAAAAAGGAGACCTCCGAAGACTTGTAGTCCAGTGTCGTCATGATACTCGTCTTGTTCCTACCAAGAATCCCGGTTTTTCCAAACTCTGCGAACGAAGAAGCTGCCTCGTGCTTGCCGACTTTCCCATGTTTTACTTGAGGACAAGCAAAGATTCAAGCTTAGGGGAATTTGATAACACCAAATCATATAGATATTTTTATGCATAATTCAACTAAAGTTTAACCGTTTTCGATCCGATTGCGGGTTATTTCCGTGTTATTTGTCTGATGTTTTGCAGGTATTCAACGATCACGTCTAAACAAGGCAACATGAAGAAAAGAAGCAATCTCAGATGAAATACGGACGAAAAAGGAGTGAAAACATCATGAAAAGCGCAGGAAGCTGTTTTTGCTGATGTGACGACCGTCACAGATCCATGACGGGCGTCACACGGGTGATGACCGTCACACCTTGTGACGACCGTCATGCAGGCAAAAACGCCCCACTTTAATTACACGTTAAAGAATCAGTTCCAATTCCCACAGAGTGGACCATGACTCCCTAAATTATCTGCCTCAAATTCCATCAGCTTCAAGGATAACCGTTGGAATTCCACTTCTATAAAAAGGGAAGAAAGGGACCTCAGAAGGGGGCTGCATTCATACCACGAAGTGCTGCCAAATTTATTTCCAGAGCATATTTTCCAGCAATATTCTTATTTGTTTCTCTTTACCTTTTCTGTATTCCATTTTTCATTCTTCTGTAATTTCTACTTTCACTGTACGATCAAATTGGCATTAGAGATCAGAATCCTGCCAACATCTGTGGAGGATCTGCCCAAAGGCCAATTGGAATATTTACAGGTTTCTCATTTCAATCGATTCCAGTTTTATTATAATGCAAATCATTATTTATTGTTTTTATTTATATTTTATCTTTCCCAAATCCATGTCTAGCTAAACTTAGGTAATCGATATGTAGTAATAATTCGAATGGGATTTGATGACAACTGGTTGAAAAACTTTCTTTTCAAAAGTAACTTATGGTCTGAGTGTTTAAAATTGATTTACTGAATAAACTTCGTCGCGAAAGCGAGAACTTATTTAAAAGTAGTTTTGCCACGAAAGTGGGAAATTAATTAAGATACGAACCAACAAGCGAAAGCTGCGGTAAGGTCAGATAGTAAACACTAGGCATTCATTTTAATAACAGCGAAAGCACTTTAAAATGAATTAGAACTTAGAGATTTCCAAAAAATAATTTTAACCCCGAGCGGGATACGAAAGTGTATGTTTGGCCCTTAGGATTATGATTAGCGTCAATAACCATCGTGAGGCGAGAGTCTTCAAATCACCATTTTCTGCTTAAGTAAACTTTGAAAATTATTTCATACACCAGTAGCTTATCAAATCCCTGAAGAACACAATTACTACGTATCGATTCAATCATTTATAATCTAAATAGTATTCTTAGTTCCCTTTTAGTGACAATCTTATTCCCTTAAACATATTCTACCTAGCTAAACATAGTAACTCCCGAGAACACTAGTTTGATTACGAGTCCCTGTGGGATCGATATCTATTATTACTACGCGATAGACTGTGCACTTGCAGTTAGGTTGTATTAGACATAGAAAGTCACGATCAGATAACCACATGGCCAAGAAGGCTATGTGTTCTTCATCATCAATAGAGGTACTAGTTTTGTTGTGGTAGTGTTGGAAAAAAGCTATATAAGTGTGTTTAATATTGGCAAAACCAATGTTGTCACGACTATCGATCTCGGGATCATAAACAAGGTCGTAAGGTTTTAGGCCTACAATGGCAGCTACGTCGAGTAAAGTGGGTGTCATCATCCCACAAGGAAGGTGAAAAGTGTTGTGTGTCCTATCCCAGAAGAATAAGGAGGAGGCCAGCATGAGAGGGCAGTACGAAGGGCCTACCTTCGACATCATAATCAGATCGTAAATCCCAATGTCCTTCCATTCTTGGGCTTTTACCTTCTCTATTTTCGTCAGCCAGTTGAGATAGAGTTCAGAATCTTTGAAATAGGGGGTGGCCTTAAACAATCTGGCCCCACCATGAAGATACCTAAAGTCCACGTCGAAAAGGCTTAGGCTATCAGGACCGCCAGTGGAAATTTTGTTGAAGTCTCTTTGCCCTAGGGGTTTAGTGGTTCTGTAAGAAGGGAAGAACTCTTTGATGGTGGAGTAGTCGAGACCTGGAGGGGGTAAAGGCCCAGACATGGCTAAAGGTCTCCCGACAACAGTAATAGGAATGATTACCTGAGATTCGTAAATGTGGCGTTTTTCCTCTGTCAGGGGTTCGCGGATGAACTGTTGATTCTTTACCGCCTGGGGGCCGCTCAAGCTAGCAAAGGGAGGAAGTGTGGATGCAGAAGTTTGTCCCTTAGGTTGCATTTTCTTCTTCTGATGATCAGCCATTGTTAAAAGAAGTAAGAGTTGGTTGGTTGGAAGCAGAAAATTAGAGAAAAACGCAAGGAAAGTAATGGGGAGTTAGAGAAGTTGTAAAAAATGAAAACAACAAAGGGAAATTACTTATATAGTGAGTGGAAGACTGAAAGTTTCCATCATTAAAGGGCTAGAGTTAGTGGGCCACGTGTATGCTCGGATGTGAAATGGCAGAGGCAGTAGTTGCAAATCACGTCCCCGAGGATGGTAGGATGATGATGGCCCACGATTTTGTTGAGTCCAGAGGAAGTAGCCATAATGATAATGACGTCATAAAACGTGCATCAAGGCGGCGGAACAGTAGCTTGCGTGTTCATAACTATCTTTCTTTTTCTCTTTCATTTCCTTTCAACTTCTCAGGCTTACATTGGTGGAAAGAGTATCAGACGACACTCATGAGGGCAAAGCGGCGTCGAAGGTCATACGCTGTCAAAAAATGTGCTTTTCCACGGTCGAAGTTGAAAAGACATTTTTGGGGGGCAATTTGTTAGCTCGTAAATTCGACGCCTCAGCTAGAAAGAAGGTATCCAAGACAAAAGGGTGGAGAATAACTTGAATGCAAGAAAATGGTCGAAAGAAGGAAAAGCTAAGTCGAAGAACTCAACCAGAGGCCAAGGATTCGACCGCCTGCTGATACGAATGGTGTGTCGAAGTATTTGAAATTTGAATGTTGGAGGGAACGGTTTTGCTTGTGGAAAATTGAGGGAGACACGTGTCACCTTATGAATAATGGATCCATGCATTTGAGACAAGTGGTGGAAGGAGATTATGGTGGAGGTTATGAGAGGTTATTTTTTTGTTACTATAAATAGAGTGTCTTAGACATATCCAAAGTGTGTTGTAATTTACTATTGTACAAATTACTCTTGAAACTACTCCAAGTATCCGAGTGTAGAGAAAGCGAGTATTGTAAGAGAATGTACGTGATGTAAACACACCATCTTTTAACTTAATGCAATTTACTTGTTTTTACTTTAAGTTTTACAAAGTCTTTTATTGCCTTTATTGTCTTTACCCCTTTTCCTCCTTACCTTATTTCTCTTCTTCCTATGCAATTCTTTTCTCTTCATCCTCAATCTAAATTCACCTTTACCAACAAACTTTCTTCTCTTTTATTAGAAGCCTTACTTTACCTTTAAATTAACCCGTAGTCGAATAGATGTTCTTTTAGGATTTTGTTTACCCCAACCCTGTTCGAGTGTGGAACTTGAATAAATTCTTAAAACCAAAAATAATTCTTTTAGCACATGTCCTAGGATCAATCTGGTCGATCCTCTGAGTCACCAAAGTTAGATTTGGAAGATCAGCGGTTGTTTTCTGATTTTTGAGGGAAACAATGTCATAGTTAAAGAATCAGAAACATGGGATTAGAGCAAGTCTCAATCTTAATCTTGTGTAGTGCCAACATTAGATCTTGATTCTGCCTCTAAAGGAGATTCAGACTCTAAAGAAGATTTTGCCTCTGAAGGTGATTCAGACTCTGAAGGAGAGTCTGAATTTAAAGATGAATCTGATTCTAACTCTGAAGGTGACTTTGACTCTGAAGGTGATTCTGACTCTGATAGTGGATCTGACCCTAAAGGTAATCCAACCTCTGAAAGTAGAACTTTTGAAGGTGGTGCCTCTAAAGGTGGAACTTTTGAAGGTGTAGCTTCTAAAGGTGGTCTCGCTTCTAAAGGTGAACATGCACAACTCCAGAAGCCACAAAGAGTTAGACAATTACCAAGAGACTTGCAGACTTTGAGTTGCTACAAGATACTAAGATTGACTCTGAAGGGTAAGTCATACAGAGTGCCATGATGGTGGACTCTGAACCTATCATCATCATTGAGGCTCTCAAGAATAAGGTGTGGGTGAACACCATGAAGGAAGAGCTTGAGGACATTGAAAGAAATAAGACATGGGAAATGACTATTCTACCTCAAAATAAGAAAGCCATTAGTGTGAGATGGATTTTCAATATAAAGCTTAAGCTAGATGGTTTAGTTGCTAAGCATAAAGTAAGGTTAGTGGCTAGAAGATTCCTACAATAGTATGGTTTAGACTACTTTGAAGTGTTTGCACTTGTAGCTAGACATGAAACCATTAGGTTGGTTATTGCTATAGCTGTAAATAGGAATTAGCCTCTATTACATTTAGATGTAAAGTCAGCTTGTATGAATGGTCTATTACAAGAAGAATTTTATATGTTACAACCTCATGGATTTGTGAAAGAGAGCAAATAAAGGATGGTGTACATGCTGCATAAAGCCTTGTACGGACTGAAACAAGCTCCAAGAGCTTGGAATATGAAGATTGAATCATTTTTCAAGCATCTAGGATTAAAAAAAAATAAGAGATGGAATATGGTGTGTGTGTAACATACTTCTAAAGGTAATGTGATTCTGGTGTGTATTTATGTATATGACATACTTTTGACAGGGAGTTGTACTTCTGATATAAACAAGTTCAAGAAGGTGTTGATGATTGGATTTGATATAACTGAGCTTGGAAATATTGTATATTTTCTAGGGATGGATATTTTACATTATGAGAAGCGAATTATTATGCTCCAACTGAAGTATGATCTTGAGCTGCTCAAGAGATTTGAGCCGATGAATTATAAGTTAACAGTCACACCAGCTGAGACAAATCATAAGCTGGACTCTGATTCTAATGGTGAGGATGTAAATTCTATAACCTTCAAACAGTTAGTTGCCTATCTAAGATATATGTTTAACATTAGGCTTGACATATGATATGTAGTTGAAATGGTGAGTATGTATATGAGTAAACCAAAATGGTCACATTACTAAGTTGCAATCAAGATTCTGAGGTATGTAAAAGGGATTAGGAGGCATGGAATTTTGTTTCCATCTAGAGTGTTAGATGACGCTGAGTTGATATGCTACTCAGACTCTGACTGGTATGTGGGCAGAGTGGATAGAAGAAGCACTACAGGATACATGTTTATGTATTTAGGAGCCCCTATTTCTTGGTGTTCCTAGAAGCAACTGGTGGTTGCATTGTCAACCTGTGAAGATGAATATATAACTAATGCTTTGTCAACTTGTCAGAAAGTTTGGTTGATGAATTTGCTGCAGGAAATGAAGTTCAAGGTGTGAAAATTAGTTAGATTGATGATTCACAAGAAATCTGCCATAAATCTTGCTAAGAATTCAGTGTTGCATGGGAGAAGCAAGCACATTGATACTAAGTACCATTTTCTATGCAATCATGTTCAAAATGGAGTATTTGAGGTTGTTCATGTCAGCACTCACAAACAATTTGTAGACGTGCTGACCAAGACGATCAAAAGTGAACACTTTATCAATTTGAGGGATGAAATTGTTGTTGTGGATTTTTAAACTTGAATGTGAATTAATGGATGATGTTAAATATAATTCATATTAAATTAGTTTAGTTTGCATTTGCATTTGAATTTAGTTTTGCATTTCATCTGAGGTTTCATTTGAATTTGAGTTAAATTTGGGTAAATCTATATAAGCCCAAAGTCAGATGAATATGTAAGAGAATTGACATATTTTTTTATTAGAGAAAGTTAGTTACAAAGTTTATCTCTCTCTCTCTCTCTCTCACTCTCTCTCTCTCTCTCTCATCTTCACTTTCTTCAATTCTCGTGTATTAATAGAGGTTCATTGTTGAACTCCAATAAACATTGTTTATCTTATCATATGCAATGACTACGACATATTGCATATGGTAGGTAACATAATCAATATCACCAGGGAAAAAATATTCTGAGAGTTGGACTTAAGTAGTTTACTTGTAACCTTGGCCGTGTTTATTTTTATGATTTTTTGTAACAATTTAGAAAAAATTTATTTATTGTGATTTTGTTATTTATTTTGTTAACATAACATTATAACACATAAATTAAAGAGTAGATAAACTTTAAAAATGCATACAAAATAAGTATAGTGCCGATCAAACTTACATAACAATCACAATATTACGAAAAATAAAAACTAAACCTTCATGTAAGTTTAAATGAATAATGACATCACTCTTTTTAACTACTTAACTCAAAATTCAAACGAACAATGATATCACGATTTTGGAATCCCAATGTAAAATAGCCATTGGTCGAAATATTATTATCCTTCAATACAATCATACCGAAGTTGCAACCATTATTATTTATAATGGTTAGAATTAAGTAACGGTCAAAAGACTAATTCCCTATAAAGGTGGTAGACTAAATACAAAATAATGACTAATTAATATAAATTAATATTGGCATTTGATACTCCCCCACAAGATAAATGTGGATGGAAAAAAGTCCCAGCTTGCTCAAAAACGTGGAAAACGCGGGAGCTAGAAGAGGTTTTGTTAATAATCAACAAGTTGTGCAGAAGAAGGAATTGGGAAGAGTTTGATGAGGCCGATTTCCAGTTTTTCGTGAATTAAGTGGCAGTCAATTTCTATACTTTTTTATCTTTCACGAAAAGTGGGGTTATGTACGAGGTACACAGTGGAATGGTTGTTGCAATAGATGAAGGTTGGCTTGTTAAACTTGATGCCTAGGTCATTGAACATGTAATGCATCGATTGTATTTCATAGGTTAGCGCACCTAGAGCATGATACTCTGTCTCTAAACTTGATTTAGATATGGTTGTCTGCTTTTTGGATTTCCATGAAATAAGGGATTTTCCTAAAAACACAGCAAATCCGATGGTTAAGCGACGAATGGTTGAGCAAGTGACCGAACCACTATCTGAAAAACCATAAAGGGTAAAATTAGAATTGGAAGGATTAGATTTTAAATATTGTAGAATCCGATTGGTAGCCTTAAAATGATTATTAGTGGGTTTAGATACAAATTGCCTTAATTGTTGAATTGCAAAATAAATATCAGGACAGGTGGTTGTTAAATAAATTAATTGACCAATCAATCTCCTATATTGGGTAGGATAGGGAAATGATGCAAAATTAGTTAGGAGTAAGTTTAATGGAAACATTATAGGGTGTAGGAGAAGGTTTAGATGCCAACATACATGTACTGTTGAGTAAATCTAAAGTGTAGTTTCGTTGGTTGAGCATATATCTATGGTGGAGCGAGCTACTTCAAGACCAAGGAAGTATCTCAAAGAAATGAGGTCCTTGATACAAAACTAGAGATGAATAACATCTTAGACATGAGTTATCTCAATGAGGTTGTCACCTGATAATACAATATCATCTATGTAGACTAATAAAGCAGTTAAGTTAGAAGCATCATGTTTTATAAAAAGAGAGTGATTAGCATGAGAATGGTGATAGCCTAAAGAAATTTAAGTATCAGATAATTTAGATTACCATTTTCCGTTGGCCTGTTTGAGGCCATAAAGAATTTTATTCAGTTTGTAAACTTTGTTATTTGGAGATGAATGAGGAAGTTGGTATCCCTTTGGAATGATCATGTAGACTTCCTCATTTAAATCTCCATGCAGAAAAGCATTGTTAACATCTAGTTGTTATAGATGCCAATTTTTAATGGAAGTTAGGGAAAGAAGCGTTCTTACAGTGGTTAACTTAGCAACAAGCAAAAAAATATTGAAGTAGTATCTTCCCTCTTGTTGAGTGTAGCCCTTCGCAACTAACCGAGCTTTATACCTGTCAATGCTACAATCAACAAGATATTTAATACGATAGACACATTTACAACTAATAGGGTTTTTATGAGGCGGTAAGTCAACGATGGTCCAAGTGTTGGTAAGGTCTAAAGCTTGTAATTCTGACTGCATGACTTTAACCTAGCAGCCATTTTTTAGACTTGAGCATAAGTGGTGGGTTTAGTATGAGAGGAAATTGAGAGGTGGAAGTTTTTAAAATCAGTGGTGTAGTTACGATAGTGGATAAAAGAGGAGAGAGAGAGAGAGAGAGAGAGAGAGAGAGAGAGAGAGAGAGAGAGAGAGAGAGAGAGAGAGAGAGAGAGAGAGAGAGAATTTATGGTCGTTAGTAGTAGAAATAGTGTGATTGTGAGTGAGGTTACAGTGATAGTTAGTTAAATATGAAGGTCTCTTTATGGTTCTAAGAGATCTCCAAATTGGTTGGGATAAGGATTAGAAGTAGGGGTAGGAGTAAGAAGGTTACCATGGAGAATATGGGATGATTGAGGAGAGGGAAGGGTCTAAGGGAGTTGGTTTAGATGAGGGTTAGGGGTGGGAGGATGGGCATGGAAAGGTTCAAGATCAGTTTCATTGGGGTTTAGGAAAGTGGGAGGGGGATAGGTCGATAATCATGTGGTTTGTAGAATGGGTAGAGGGATTCATAAAAGGTTACATTCATGAAAATAATAAATATGTTAGTGACAAGATCATATAAAATATACTCTTTGGTGCCTTCTCTATACCCTAAAAAAACACAGTTGTGAGAACGATAATCAAATTTAGTTCTATTTTGAGTAAAAGTGGAAGTGTATGCGAGGTAACCAAATCTTTTAAAAGTAGTTTAATAAGGGGTGTTTTTATGCAGTAAAAAATAAGGTGTGCAATTATTCAGAAGGGAAGAGGGTAATCTATTGATTAAATGGGTGGCATGAGCAACATAGAGATTCCAAAAAAAATTAGGTAGATTAGCTTGGAAAAAAATAGATCTGGCAACATAAAGGATATGTTGATGCTTGTGCTCAACAACACCATTTTGTTGAGGGCACTCAACACAAGACCTTTGATGCAATATGCCTTTGGTTTTATAAAAATCAGACATAAATTTTTTTTGGACATTGTCACTACGTAAACATTTAAGGGTTGTATAAAGTTGTGTATTAATGAAAGTAAGAAACTTAATTAAGTGTTTTCTTGTTTCACTCTTGTGGGTCATAAAGATAACCCATGTGAAACGACTATAATCATCAAGAGTTAGAAAATATCGATGGTTATTGATCGAGGGGGTAGAATAGGGCCCCTAAATGTCAACATGTAAATTATTAAAAGGCCTCGATGAAGTACTAGTGCTATCAGAATAAGGAAGTTTGTTTAGACAAATGACAAAATTGACAAGGAAAATCTTTATTGAAAGAGTAAGTAATAGCAGGGCATTGAGAGGCTAAAGTTTTGTGAACAGTGTGTGAAGGATGGCCTAATATTTTATGCCATAAAGTGGAATCAGAATCACTAACATGATTACTAGTAAAAGTGGATAAAGAGGGAGAGGGAGTGGCCTGAGCTCAAAGTACATAGAGATCTCCATACTGCTCAGCTAAACCAATCATCCTCGTTGAGTTTTTCTACAAGATGAGATAACCCTTATTAGTAAAGTTTGAAGTACAAGCAGAGGAATCAATAAGCTTAGAAAAAAATATTAAGTTAACATGAAACATTGGAATATAATAAACATTAAATAAGAGTAAAGAATTTTTAAGGTGAACCGTGCCAACAACATTAGTGGTAACAGTGGTGCCATTAGGGAGTTTCATGTGGAGGGGAGGGACAAATGAATGAAATTGAAAATTACTCAAATTAAGTGTTATGTGATGTGTAGAACCAGTATTGATTACCCATGATACACGTGGCTTACCATCTTTAGAAGTAGTGATGGAGTTGACATCAGGTTGGGAACTGTGTTGAAGAAGACTTGGAGAAAGTTGATGTTGTTGAAGCAATTGGAGGATTTGGTTATATTGATTTTGAATAGAAGCCAGAGAATAATGAGAATCTGGTTGAGAGGCAAGGTTGTTGTCAGTTGAAGTGGATTCAACAGCATTATTCACAAAGGACTTGGAACTCTTGTAATGATATCCATGTGGATAACCATGCTTCATGAAACAGGTATCCACAATATGATTGTGACGACCACAATGAGTAAAGGTGCGTTTGGGGCATAGTGCCACAACCAGGGGAATACCTGCTACGACCAGGAGAAGGAAAAGAAGAACCGAAAGCTCCCCCAGAATTGGTATTGGGCTGGAAGTGCATAACCATGGAAAATAGTTCAGTAGAATAAGAGGTTGGGATGGTGGATCTTCTCTCTTGACCTAGGACCATTGAGAAGGTTTTCTCCAAAGAGGGTAAGGGTTCCAAAAGGAAAATTTGGGACGGGTGGTGGAAAAAGAATCTGTGAGACCTTTGAGGAACTTGAGGACACGATCTTGCTCTTTGTATTTGTGAAGATCTAAAACTTCTCCACATGTACAATGGACTGCACAACTGCAATCACGGGTAGGTTGGAGGGAATCGATTTGTTCCCAAAGAGATGTGAGTTTCGTAAAGTATGTCGAAACATCCAAGGTTCGTTGGTGGAGGTTGCGAGGTCATCTTGGAGATCAGAAACCTTGAATATGTTACCTTGAGAGAATCTTGTTGCCAAGTTTGACCAAACAGCGCGAGCATTATCGATCCACAAAATTGATTGAGCAATGTTCTCAAAAATAGGGCGCTAAAGCCACAAAAGGACCATATTATTGCAGCGGAGCCATGGATCGTACAAGGTGTGGCTTTGAGCAGATTGAGCGAAAGTACCATCAATAAACCTAAGTCTGTTCTTGGAAATCAGGGCAACCTTCATGGATCTTGATCAAGAAATGTAATTATTGTGATCGAGAGGTGGTGACATAAGAACGAGGGAAGGGTTTTCATTAGGATGAAGGAAGTATGGGTTTGAAGGGTTTGTGGCAAAATTAGAAAAGGGATTTTCAGCCATGAAGAAAAATTAGGGTTTTGTGAAAAAAATTGGAGAAGGAGAAGAAGGTTGGGTTTTTGGAAAGAGAATGGTGGAAATTTTTGGAGCAGAGGTTTTGGAACGATGAAGATCGTGAATAAGGTTTCAGTGAAAAAGGGAGAGAATTGGGGTAAGGATGAAGACGAAGAGCAAGAAAGATCGGTGAAGAATGAGAGAAACAGAGTTTTGGATAAGAGGAAATCTAGGAGAAAGATTGAGAAGGGATCAAGTGTTTAGGATAAAAGAAGAGGAGAAAGCCACGAAGTAAGAATCTAGAAAGAAGCAGGAAGTGGATGACAACTATGAGAAAGGGGATCAAGAAGCACGTGAGGGAAGAGAAAAAGATGCAGCTTGATACCATATCACAATTTTGAAATCCCGATGTAAAATTTCCATTAATCAAAATATTATTAATCTTCAATACAATTATACAGAAGTTGCAACCATTATTATTTATAATGATTAGAATTAAGTAACGGTCAAAAGACTAATTCCAATAGACTAAATACAAAATAATGACTAATTAATATAAATTAATATTACCATTTGATAAATGAAATCACTCCATTCAACTACTTCACTTAAAGTTTAAACATTTTTTTTAGATATGGTTGCAGTTGAACTTTTGCATAACTTCTTATGCTTTTCACTCTTTTGGCATCCTAATTTTATTTTATTTTCATCTTTTCTCTTTATCTCATTTTTAAATATGATCTTGAAATGATAACAACTATTTTGTTTTGTATATCCACCTCTCTAACACATATCAATATCAATAGATTTTTTCTTGTGTCAAATTTGTAAATTTTTAAAAATGTTTTAATCAAATTTTCACATAAGAGTTTCTTCTCCATTGTTATATATATATATATATATATATATATATATATATATATATATATATATATATATATATATATATATATATATATATATATATATATATATATATATATATATATATATATATATATATATATATATATATATATATATATATATATATATATATATATATATATATATATATATATATATATATATATATATATATATATATGAAAATTAGTTATATTTTATAATTAAAAGTATAGAACTATTAATAAAGATAGAGATTTGATTTGAATATCAAATAAGATGTTTTGTTTTAGAATATTCCCAGTTTGAATATTCAAAACAAATCTTATCATTTTTTAATAATTTTGGTAAAACTTTTCTATACTTTTAGTTTGAACATTCAAACCGAATATTTTTATAGTAAAATTTTAAAAAATTTGTTTAAACTTGCATATTTTGTATTTTCCCAACCAAGATGAACTATGTCTTTTTTTAGAGAAAAAATAACGAGACTTAAGTTTCTGGTAATGAAACGTATTTTAATACATCACATAATTTTGGGGAAGTAAAATTCCAAGTGGAGAGGTATGAAGTCTGATTTTTCTAAATATTTTATTAAGAAAATCTTTCCATAATGCTCAGGCTGGATAGTTATGAAGCCCTTTAAATCTAAATGGGCCAGAACTTTTTCTCGTAGTCCACTTAAGAAAACAATCACTAAAACAATTTTCGAATGGGCCAGAACACTTTCTTATTTGCTAATTGCTTAACATACTCTAAACATTGCTTCCCCGCCTTCGTGAAAAGTCAAAATTATTCTTAGATTTTGGAAATACATCTTCAGACACATCTAACTCATCCTTTTTTAAATCATGCTCTAATTATTTGATTGAATTTAATTGAAAATGCATCTCTGTAAATTCTACGGAGGTGTATTTCCTGAACCTACTGAACTAAAAAGAAATGCAAAGACGAGATGTTGAATGAAAAAAAAATTAACATTGATAATATAAAAATGAAACATTACATAGCTAATCGTTAACATGAATTGAACATTACATTTCAACATCCAGATGGAGATTTCAATATCTTCATAATATCTGCGATCGATCTCGCAATCGTCGCATCTAGCTCGATCGAGCATTTTGTTTTGTAACAGAAAATGTATTCTACATAACCGTAAAATCTGCACCATTTTTCAGCTCAAAGTTGTTGAATTGAATCTTCCTTTCGTTGTCAATTGAGGGTGAACGGTACTTGAACTTCACGATTTTTCGGTTATCTGAGTAGTGTAGGAGACTTTCCAATATGAATTTAAGATCTGCACTGTTGAAGTAGACATATGCGACACGCCGGATGATATTCATTATGGTGTAATGTGATTTGATAAAAAAAAAAGAGATGTGAGCGCCATATTTATACAAATTCTTTGCTAATATGAACCTTAGAAATTCTATCTTGTACCCGATTAAATTCTGAAAATACAATTCGGAACCATCTTATCCTGATATTCTGAAAATGCATTTCCAGAACCACCCAACACAAAATCAAATTCAAAAACAGAGAATGGAAATGGACAAATATTTTGAAAACTTAAACATATATTAAAATCTTTGAAAATGTATATATTTGACATCATTAATATTAAGACAAAATTACATACAAAACATGTCTAACCATATAAATACATTGTTGAATAAAATTAAAATGATTTGAAACATGTGTCACCGTTCAAATCATTATGTATGGGTGGTTGCACCTTTGACTTTTGGTTATTTGTTTCTCTTTCAATCTTGCTCAACTTAGTGAATTCTCGCATCCTATCCAACAATAATTTGGCCAAGTGCTAGCTTTCTTTATTGAATAAGATGTTCACTCCGGTGATATCAGTGGTATAAGGTATCCTAGTTTCAGATAAACTTAAATAAAGTGTCGCGTTTTTGAAAGCCATCCAATACACATAATACGGTCATTTGGGTTTTGAGGTGGGGTAGTGCATAATGGAAAAAATGTTTCTGAGAAACAGTATCTTGTCAGATCAATACACACCCTTTCATAAGTACTTGCTATAAGATGATCCACTTTAGGAAAGTGCAACCATTTTTCTTCCTTTGTCGGTGCACTAATGTAAGGAACAAAAGAGTCACAAATTGCATCAAAAATTTCTTTTTTCCTGTATAGTTGTGTGTGTGATGCTTTATGGCCATTCAAATCTTTGATAAGATGTTGGTAGACAAATAGATGATCATCCTCTCCTCTTCTGAGCAAGCAAAAAAAGCTCAAAAATCGTAGTTACCGTCACCCTTAACATTGGTGATCCGTTTCAATATATTCGTGCATAAAAATTGGTATCTCTTCAATGAAATGGTATTTTGGTAGAGGATGTAAAGTAGGTAATTTGCATATTTGAGCTCCTTTGAAAGAATTTTTTTGAGATTTTAAAGTTGGAGAATCCAAAAAAAAAATTGTCAACATGTTCAAAATAAGAAGGGAGACCGCATCGTTGAATTGTCACTCAATGTTGGATTGACCTTCTTAAGAGAACTTTTTTTTACCGATTGAAACAATGGTTTAAAATCGGTAGTTTCTGGATAATAAATATTCCTCATTTGCTCCTTGGTATGGAGTTTCATATTGTCATCAACTTTCAAAAATATCCTTGTATCACTTTCCATTCGGTCAAGATAGAGATATTCAATTTACAGTCCTTCATCACACCATCTTCATCAAACCTGAGCTTTTTTCAATGAATGCAAACCTCATCCATTTGTATCAGGCTATCATGTTTCACCTTCTTTGAAATTAAACAAGCACATGAGAAACCATATTCCTAAATGTGCAACCACACTTTGACCTATCGGAACCTACATTATCAACTCGTTTGGCTTCATGAAAAATAAAATTCAATCCTGATCGAGATATGTTGCCGACCAAATGAGAGTAGAGATTATTGTCTTCGAATTTATGTTCTAACACTGTGATGTTGAGACCAAACAATGTATGTATCTCATTATGTTGATTTTGGATCATTTAACTCACAAAGTCTTAATCTCTACACAAATCACCCTTACTATTTTCTAACTAATTATTCAGTGTAGCATGGGTAAAATCAGCTTGGTTAGTTGTTGTATTTCCAAGGTGTCTAACCTGATCGGCCCGAACACAAACAATCTTCTCCTTCACCTGGTCCAAAATTATACTTTCAACATATTTTAACAAATATGGATATTTCTCACACAACTTTCTGAAATGTATAAAAATATCGAAATATAATTCTATCATAAGAGAATTTATCATAATATTCCATGCATCCATTATTCTTTCCACTATCATGCTAACTTTCACCATTCTTCCGTCTTGACTCTTAATTTGGTTACCTCGGGTTTAACACGACTTCTCATTTTCTTTGTGATGTGATACCTAAAAAGTAATACGTATTAAGTAGGAACCACCTTTGTAATCGAATTTATCAACGCGGTATCAAGGTCGATGACAATGACTTTCGGCGTGTCTTCTTTGTCCTTCAACATTGTTCGACACACTTCTAAAGCCCAACTAATGTTTTCCTCTTTTTCACTCTCTAGAAATGCAAACCCAACATAATAAGTCTTCTCGATTGAGGTAACACCAACAATTTCCAATAGTGGAAACATGTACTTGTTGGTCTTATAGGTTGAGTCAATGGTGAGTATAGTGCTAAAAAATTTGAACACCTTTATTGAATCAGGATGAGTCCGTAATATATCTCGAATCGTTACTCCATCATCGAACGTTCGGTACCAAAATGGTTACCATCTAAAATTTTCAATAGTTATTGCCTTTCATTTCTATTTCTCCTATACACCTTGTTGTTTAAGACACAAATATTTTATACTTGCCTTTCAATAGTTATTTCCTTTCAGTTCTATTTCTCATATTTCGTGTCTTTTACGTTTCAAAGTTGCAAGTATGATTTTGGGTTACACCATATTCAACGTCATGCCCAAAACAATTTCCTTCTCTTCCGGCATAAGGCGACGAGCAATGAGATGGCTGACTAACTTTTCACAGATGTCATGGTTATGAAAACCATAAATCACATTAAGTATTTATTTATTATTTTCCAAAAGATAACCACGCAACTTAAAGGGACAATTATATTTTCTCAAACCAGTGTCATCTCGTTTGAAATTCCAGAGATGAGTCATGTGCTTCCCACTTCTTTCACATCTCATTTTCACAAATACAACTCTTCTATCTAAACAATTATCAGACCTTCTGTAATACCCCAAATTTTACCCTTTCTTTTTTATTTTTATTTTAAATTAACTTAATAAATTAACCCTTTTTTTTAGATCTTGTTTTTTTAACTAATAATAATTTAATTAACCTTTTTTATAACTTTACTAATGTTTTTTTATTAACTTTTTTTTTCTATTTAGTTTATTTATTTAAATCATTTTAAGCTCTTCTTACTAACTTTTAGGATTTAGATTAAAATTTAACTTTTTTTCTTTTCTTTAAGAGTAAATTTTTTTTATAACCTTTTTTAAATTAATTTCTAACACATTTTTTTTAATCAAATTCTAATACTTTTTTTAAAATAAAAATCTAACTTCTTTCTAATCTTTTTAAAGCTAAATCTTTTTTTCTAATCTTTTTAAAGCTAAATCTTTTTTTCTAACTTTTATAAAGTTAAATCTTTTTTTCTAACTTTTTTTTAAAAAATTAAATCTTTTTTTTCTCTAACTTCTTTTTAAAATTAAATCTTTTTTTTCTCTAACTTCTTTTTAAAATTAAATCTTTTTTTTCTCTAAATTCTTTTTAAAATTAAATCTTTTTTTTCTAACTATTTTAAAAATTAAATCTAACCTTTTTTTTTATAAATTAAATCTATCCTTTTTTTAAAATTAAATCTAAATCTTTTTTTGACACCATCCTTTTTCAAATTAAAATTCTAAATTCCTTTTAAAATTAAATTCTAATGCCATTTTATCTTTTTTTTTAAAATTAAGATCTAAATTCCTTTTAAAATTAAATTCTAACAGTTTTTAAAATAATTCTAACATTTTTTAAAACCAACATTCAAATATTTTTTTATTTTAAAATTCTAACTCATTTTTTTTTTTAAACTTAAAATTCTAATTTTTATTTAACTTGAAACTCTTATTTTCTTTGCTAACTTTTTAAATTTAAATCCAACACTTTTTTTAATCAAATCCAATCCCAATGAATTCCAGATGGAGCAAAATCAAATCAATCAGATCATATCATCATCATAAGAAAATAAGATCTAAATATCAACATCACCATCATTGAATCAAATCTGAAATCATCATAAAAATTCATTCAAATCAAATCAGAGATTGAAAAAGATTGAGATATTCAAATCAAATCTGAGATTGAAAAAGATTTAAAAAAATCAAGTATAAAAGGACCCTCAGAAGCAACAAAACGGGGGGGATCGACAAGCATCAAAAACTCTTACAGTCTTCATCAAAAGTAACTAACTCTTCTTTTTTTTTTTTAATTTCTAATCTTTTTTATATCTTTTTTCAAAATTTCTACCATTTTTTCTTAATTAAAATTCTAACATACTAACTCTTTTTTTTTATTAAAATTCTAACCTTTTCTCTTTTATTTTCAAACTTTTATTTTTATTTTCTAACCTTTTTTTTTAACCAAATTTCAAAGTTCTAATTTTTTTTGCTAACTTTTAATTCTAACTTTTAATTTATTTTCTTTTTCTTAATCACATTAAAGTTCTAACTTTTCCAAATCTCACCCAAAAAAAACCTAATTCCCTTCTAACTCTTTTCTAATTACCTAAATTCTCACCGTCTCAAAACATTCATCACTTAACTTCTAATTATCGTCAATTCCAATTTTCATCCTTCATTCCTAACAGTATTCTTGATTATCCATGAACCTGTTCACTAATATTTATGTATTTATTTTTGTATTTATTTTTATATTTGTACATAATCTGACATCATCGTTGCTATTTCATATTCCATTATCACTTGTATATTATCACTATCTTCATTGCGTATCAATTTTCATTGTTTATTAATTTTTCGCTAACATCCTCCTTTTTAAGATCCAAATTTCTAATTTTTTTCTTGTTTCGTTAAAATTATAATTTTCTACTTAAATTCCTAACATTCCCGTCTAATTTTTCGTCTAACCCCGTATAATAACAGTCTCTGTTTGTTTTGGTTTTTTTGCAGCTGACTAAGTTCAATTGATTTTATTTTCAGTTTAAATATTCAATTATCATATTTGTAACTGCTTATGGGGTGTAATTTTGCGAGACAATTGTCGCATTTATCTTTCCGCACTTTATGTTCTGCCATTGTATGTTTATCGCGTCTTTACCAATAATTTCACTCCTCCGAAGGAATTAGGTCTAGCCGTTTGACCGCCGTGTCAATAGTCCTCAACCTCAAAACCTCAAAACTACACCCTTACAAACCCTAATTTTCCATAAACGCCTCGCCGCAGGCAAAATTACAATTTTACCCCTAGCATTAGGTCAAAGAGCCGCCGCGCTCAGTTTAGGGTTTCCCGCCGTGGAATCCCTAATTTAACCCTAATTACAACTTAACATTTCAACGTAGAAATTTGGAGTTTCTACACTCCACGTAAGCGTGTCCTTAAGATGCGTTTATTCCCCTTGAGACCTTGACCACAGTCAAGAAGTTTCTAACCTCCCTATTGAGGGGAACTACGATTACTCTGATTCCACTCCCGTAAGGATACGTAGGCACAAGATGCGATGTCTTGACGAGTAAACTTAGAATTAACCCCTTAGGTCTCCTTTCTCACTTTTAATCCTTTGTACATATACCTTAAGCAAATGAATAAAGCAAATAGTAAACATCTGAACAAAAGGTTCCCGTAGAGTACTACGGAAGTTTAGGGTGCTAATACCTTCCCTAAATTTAACCAACCCCCGAACCCTAGATCTTTCCCCGCATTGTGTTTACGATGCAAAATAGGTTTTCCCTTTTTGACCTTTTCCTTCGGATAAATCAAAGAGCAGTTGTAAATTGAATTGCGATTCAAACTCATTAATAGTTTGTGATCCTATTTCCACCGCAACAGAAAATGGCGACTTCACTGGGGAGAATCTCTTAACTTTTGAGGGTTATCCCTAACTTGTTCATGTTTATTACTATCTGTGTTATTATTCATTTGCATGTATATATTTGTACTCTGATTTGGGGACTGTTCCTTGTGTTGTGAGATAAGTCCTACGCCCGGACTAGTGACATTATTATAGGATGGGGATATATTCGATGAGGCTTATAGGGAGTTGAATCCCGACCAAGCTGATTCGAGAATCACCGCTCAGTTGAGACCTTTTCGAAAATGGTTCGGTTGAACGAGTAATCGTAAAAACTTTTTCCATGGTCGATTGGAGTCTGTGATATTGGGGACCGTAGTACCTTAACACCACCTTGGCCTTATTTAGGACGTAGTGCGGGAGCTATGTGGGAGTAATCCTACAACGGCTGCTACGCGATACTACACTCAAAAGAGGTTCTCTTGAGAATATTATTCACCCCCGAGTCAGTCGGAAGGTTGATAATATCCGAAAGATGGGCTGATGACTTTGGGCACTTTGTAGAACCTTGTTCGGCAGGTACAACTAACCTATAGTACACTCCTTTTGGGATGGGTAGACCTTGACTCCGCTCACGTTCCTTTAACCTAGGACTTTGTGTGTTTTCATGCATTGCATCCATAAAGCATCTCATTGCACTGTATTTCATGGAGTTCAAACATCATTTATGGATATCGCGGGATACCATAAATAAAAAAATAAAATGAAAAAAAACAAGAAAAAGATTTCCTTGGTACCCCACGACATTCGTAAATGTTTGAATTCCATGAAATCTTCACTTGCATTCACATTTTAGCATCATACTTTTGCATTGCATGTGTCTCCCGATTTCTCATACTCGGTTCTCTCACCCTCCAGTTTTGTCACCCTAAGTTCTCTGCATCAATACGACCCTTCAAAAGAATGGAAGATCAAAACTAAGAGATCAACCGTGTCAGCCATGAATTCGAAGATCTTCGAGGAAGTGTAGGGCAGATTTTGGAGATGTTACGAGCTCTTAATGTGAAGGTGGATGCTCAGTCTACTGTTGTTTCTAAGACTAATACCGTTATGGAACCTCAACCAGCTGTTACTGTCGAGAATGTACCTCCTCACGGTCTTCAATCCGGTTTGGTGCCTCCCAGTGCTCGACCAGTTCGACGAGCTACCCCTCCAAAGTGCAAAACTCCTAACTCCGACCCTGGTAAAGGACCTGCACGTTCAAAGAACCGCAAAACAGCTACTCCTCCACCTTGGCAACATCAGCAGAGTTATGTTCAAGGCTATCCGTTTCTATATGTTCAACAACCCTATGTAGCTACTGTTGCACCTCCTTTCGATCAGCAGTTTCCTACATACCAGCCTGTGCAGTCAGCTCCGGTATATCAAGCACCGATTTATCAACAGCCTTTCGGTTATCCGCCCATGCAAGTTCCTGTCAACAGTCAACGAGTGCCCAACGCTCCTGTTCACCAACAATCACAGAATCAGGTTCCTTATCCCCGTAAGAGGCAGTATAAGCCTTGTCCTCCAATTCCGATAACTTTCACTGAGTTATACCCTCATTTGGTACAACAAGGTCTGATTACCACCCGTGCTTTGGGTCCTCCGCCTAATCCGTTACCTGCAGGTTACAACGCTGTCGCTCATTGTTTATTTCATGAGGGTGCGCCCGACCATGATCTAGAGAATTGATACGCTCTTAAGAAATTTGTCAGAAATTTGCTAGAAACGAAGAAGTTGTCTTTTAGCGATGCTCAGCCGAAGATCGAAACTCCTCTCGGGTTTCCCCGCTTGTCAAGCTTAGATTCTGCAAAGTATGTTGACCTCTCAGCAAATCAGTCGAATCCAGTAATTATTCAAAGGCCTAGCTCGCTTCATTTCAGCAATCCTCAAGATGATATGACCGGGATCAACAAAGAATCTGGGAAAGTTATTTTGAAGCAACGACTGAAAACTGTTGAAGATGTAACCAGCGTAACTGGGGCAAGTCATGACGACTCACAGTGATCATGAACCAGACGTCCTTTCCATTGAGGCTCCGCCAAAGGAAGCTGTTACTCTTGAATGCAAGATTTCATAAACATTTAGAAGGTTTTTTCCGACAGTTCATTTGTTTATTTATATGTATTTCTCTTCGATTAAGCATATTCAGCATGAACGAACTTGTTTATCTTTGATTAATTAATGCAGCGCGTATGTTTGTCTTGAATAAATCCATTCGTTTCACTCATTCAAAAAACGTTTTCATAAATCATAATGCCAACTTTACCCGATCTCTTGTTCTGATGGAGAATTGGGGGGAGGATGACGAACCCAAAACGTCAGATTTCTTGTCGTATGCTTTCGATTGAAACCCGCTGATGATGTAAGGCATTGTTTCAAATCCCAAACACTGGAGATATAAGGATGTTAATCCCTAGTCAACCCTTTGAGCCTTGAAGTAGGAGTTTTTCTTTCTTTTTAAGAACCTTCATCCTAACCTGGGGCAGGGTAGGTTTCAGTTAAACCGATCGAGCGCTTAGACTCTTAAAAAGGAAGAGCCAACCTTCGAGAATTTATCCTTAGCATCTTAAGAAGTCCAATAAAATGGCTATCCCTCGGTTACCTAAGGAGTGGGGCAGTCACGAGCCTTTCGAAAGATTTACACGACTTGTGCATAAAAGAATATTCAAAAAAATAATAAAAGCCCGCTAAGTCAAAACCTATGAAGGAGACTTAGGCAAAACTGGGGCATCCCGCTGGACTCTAAAGTCAAATCTAAAAGACGTCGTCTAGGCAAAAGTTGGGGAATAAGAACAACAAACCAGTAGTTTTTAGAACCCCTATAAAGAACAAGGTCGTGTGACCAATTGCCAAAAGAAATAGGTGAGTGACTGCCATGTCCAAAGCCTTGATAAGTTCTCGACCATAGCAAATCCGCTTGAGATATGAGCGTTCGTATCCGGTTAACTGAATTAGGATTGGAGAACATCACGAAGAATGGGTGGGTACAAATATAACTTTGAGTCTTTATCCTTTGTTTCTTAAACCGTGAACCGAGCCACGATACAACCTTTAAAAGACCTAATTGAAGTAGGACTTCGGTTGAAAGCATACTTGACAAGATCACGTTTCCTGACTCCTACGAGCTATGCTCAGGAAAAAATTCATGTTGGCATTATAATTAAAACTTATATCCTGACTAGTGATTTCGGTCACAAGTTATCGCGATATCTTTTTTCAAAACAAAAATTCAGGACAAATATATGTGTACATTGACAAGCTCAGGATAGGCATTTCAGGCATGACAACTTTGCTTGATATCTTAGAGATTTACATATGAACATAACCCGTGGAACTTGAAGATCCTGCTGAACAGGGGCAGGCAGTTTCCCAATTCGCTTACCAACGCGAGTCTGACATTCTTAAGAGCTATTTCCCAAAGATTTCGTCGTAACACGATTAATTTGTGCCAGTTACGTCGAGACCTGACAAATCTCTCCAAGAGTTGGAAAACAGTGGGGCATCTGGACTCCATGTTTCTCTGTAAAATCCTCTTGAGATGACCCTACCTCACAACACAAGTATCCCGAGGCACCATGTTTTTGAAGAAACAAATGGCGGCTACTATAAGGTCCTGCAAGATCAAAACCATGGGATTTCACAATTTTTTTCGTACACCCGAGGGATTTTACTCACAGCGGCCTTCATACCCCAGTAAGCCTCAGTGTTGCAACAGGCTCCTAAACTATTGCCTCATCACAGTCCCCAGCGAGACTATAAGCTGACAACTTTTTCTTGGGTAACTCAAAAGTGTCCCTCAGGTTTTCTTCTCCCCATGTGAAGACGTGATACTGTACACCCAAGCAGATTACCTTCTCCTCAGAGAATTCAGAACTTTAAAACCAGATTTGGTTCTACCATTGATCTTTCTTACCCATGATTGACGTATTGGTTGCAGAGAACGCAGGGTATTTCCGTCGAGATGTTTATTTCATCTCTCGTCCCGTCTCTAGTCTGTTTCGTCAGCATACGCAAGGGCATAAGCATCACATGCCTATTTCATTACATATTCATTACATATTCATTACATACTCATTACATACTCATTTCATAACATCTTGCATACATAAACATTAACATACATAGACATTAACATACATTCACATTAACATATGCATTAGCATTCACAGGTTCATTGTGTTTCACCATCATTTGGTTGTTACCGCCGAGTAACTGGGTTCGTCCATTCTCTCCAAATAGATTGTCAGCCCTAAGCATAAAATACTTACTTGTTTCCAGTTTCCCCACGGAGCTCGATCCTCGTGGATGACGGTTACTTCAGCTATCTTTCCTCGCCAGGATAAGATATCTACCCTTCGAGTTCATTCCCTCGATGGAGTCTTGATTACCAGTCTTCTTTCTAGCTCAATCCTAGATTGAATCTCAGTCTTGTCGGTCGTCAATCCCAACCGGACGTGCATTTATTTTGCACCATCTAAAGATTTTCACCATACCATGGACAGATACGCGACTATCTCGCTTGAGAAGTTTATCAATGTACCCGGACGTGCATTTATTTTGCACTATCTTTCAAGAAAATCAACTACAATCATTTACAGATACACGCCAGTTCACGCCTGGAAAATCTATCAGTACAACACTTTACAATCCTACATGTTACAACATCGGTACAACACTTTACATCTTACAACATCGGTACAACACTTTACATCTTACAACATCGGTATACAACATTTCTCACCTAAGAAGCCGATCCTATCTTCGTTATGACTCGCAGCAAATGGCCATCTCCATGGAGCAGTTGGGCTTCCATTTTCCCTGTCGTCTTGAAGTATAGAGGGTTTTGAACCAAATCGTATTCAGGAGAGCACGATCTTGAAATACGGGGAGGTTTGAGCGGAATCATATTCAGGAGAGCACGATTCTGAATCATGAAGAAGTTCATTTATCCTTTAGTAAAAAAAGAAACCAAATCGTATTCAGGAGAGCACGATCTTGAAGTACGGGGAGGTTTGAGCGGAATCATATTCAGGAGAGCACGACTCTGAAGTATGAGGAAGTTCAGTTCACCCTTTTCATATTCAGGAGAGCACGATTCTGAAGTATGAAGAATTTCATTTACAAGAAAGAGCTGAATCGTATTCAGGAGAGCACGATTCTGAAGTATGAGGAAGTTCAGTTAGCCCTTTTCATATTCAGGAGAGCACGATTCTGAAGTATGAAGAATTTCATTTACAAGAAAGAGCCGAATCATATTCAGGAGAGCACGATTCTGCAGTATGAGGAAGTTCAATTAGCCCTTTTCATATTCAGGAGAGCACGATTCTGAAGTATGAAGAATTTCATTTACAAGAAAGAGCCGAATCATATTCAGGAGAGCACGATTCTGACGTATGAGGAAGTTCAGTTAGCCCTTTTCATGTTCAGGAGAGCACGATCTTGAAGCATGAAGAAGTTTATTTATCCTTCAGTAAGAGAAAAATCAGAATCGTATTCCAGGCGCCGACCTTAAATGCGAGAAGATTTATTTATCAGATAAGCAGCAGCCTCTTTATTTGAGTGCTTATCCATTTTTGCACATAAGTCCCTTCCAACGATAAGCGACAGTTATCCCTCGGGAAGCTTATCAGGGCATTTCCCATCAAAGTCCATTTATTTTGGCATACAGCCGGTCTTTACCCTGTATATATGATATGGATTTCTGAAAAGTCCATTCGATCCCATCACGAAGGATAGTTTATAGAAGCTTGGATGTTATTCTTTGCTCAATGCTCCAGCGTTCTGTAATCGATCTTGCAACCGTGTAGATCCTGTTATTATTAAGCATTCCCAAGTGGAGGTCATCTCATAAGTGCCCTCTCCATTTAAGAACCTTATTCCTAAAGTCCATTTATTTTGGCATACAGCCGGTCTTTACCCTGCATATTTGCTACGGAGTTCCGAAAAGTCCATTTAATCCTGTCACGAGAGATAGTTTACAGAAGCTTGGATGTTATTCTTTGCTCAATGCTCCAGCATTCTGTAATCGATCTTGCAGTCGTACATGATCCAGTTTTACTTTTAGATTCCCCAGTGGAGGCCGTCTCATAGGTACCATCCCCATTTGAGAATCTCGTTCCTTTTCTAAAAAAGACAATTGGTCGTGTTCGCACCAGTTGACCATCATTTTTAGAATTCCCCAGTGTTGTACTGTGTCTCAGCGCGTCGTTTTCCCCAGTGTGTTCTTCTCGTAGCGTCTGTCCCTGTGTCGTCGCATTCGTCAGCATTTTCGCATTCATCATTCCAGCATACGCATCATATCATATTCATGGCATCGTCTGCATTAGTCTGTTCTCGCTTGGTCCATAGCATTGCATATCGCCACATATAAGGGCAAAATTTTCGGTTATCTATATTTAAATCCCTCCACCATGATTCCTCGAGTCTCCGTCACTCAAATCATCCGGTGTAGTTATTTAAATAGGGGCAACTGTAATACCCCAAATTTTACCCTTTCTTTTTTATTTTTATTTTAAATTAACTTAATAAATTAACCCTTTTTTTTAGATCTTGTTTTTTTAACTAATAATAATTTAATTAACCTTTTTTATAACTTTACTAATGTTTTTTTATTAACTTTTTTTTCTATTTAGTTTATTTATTTAAATCATTTTAAGCTCTTCTTACTAACTTTTAGGATTTAGATTAAAATTTAACTTTTTTTCTTTTCTTCAAGAGTAAATTTTTTTTATAACCTTTTTTAAATTAATTTCTAACACATTTTTTTTAATCAAATTCTAATACTTTTTTTAAAATAAAAATCTAACTTCTTTCTAATCTTTTTTTCTAATCTTTTTAAAGCTAAATCTTTTTTTCTAATCTTTTTAAAGCTAAATCTTTTTTTCTAACTTTTATAAAGTTAAATCTTTTTTTCTAACTTTTTTTTAAAAAATTAAATCTTTTTTTTCTCTAACTTCTTTTTAAAATTAAATCTTTTTTTTCTCTAACTTCTTTTTAAAATTAAATCTTTTTTTTCTCTAAATTCTTTTTAAAATTAAATCTTTTTTTTCTAACTATTTTAAAAATTAAATCTAACCTTTTTTTTTATAAATTAAATCTATCCTTTTTTTAAAATTAAATCTAAATCTTTTTTTGACACCATCCTTTTTCAAATTAAAATTCTAAATTCCTTTTAAAATTAAATTCTAATGCCATTTTATCTTTTTTTTTAAAATTAAGATCTAAATTCCTTTTAAAATTAAATTCTAACAGTTTTTAAAATAATTCTAACATTTTTTAAAACCAACATTCAAATATTTTTTTATTTTAAAATTCTAACTCATTTTTTTTTTTAAACTTAAAATTCTAATTTTTATTTAACTTGAAACTCTTATTTTCTTTGCTAACTTTTTAAATTTAAATCCAACACTTTTTTTAATCAAATCCAATCCCAATGAATTCCAGATGGAGCAAAATCAAATCAATCAGATCATATCATCATCATAAGAAAATCAGATCTAAATATCAACATCACCATCATTGAATCAAATCTGAAATCATCATAAAAATTCATTCAAATCAAATCAGAGATTGAAAAAGATTGAGATATTCAAATCAAATCTGAGATTGAAAAAGATTTAAAAAAATCAAGTATAAAAGGACCCTCAGAAGCAACAAAACGGGGGGATCGACAAGCATCAAAAACTCTTACAGTCTTCATCAAAAGTAACTAACTCTTTTTTTTTTTTTTAATTTCTAATCTTTTTTATATCTTTTTTCAAAATTTCTACCATTTTTTCTTAATTAAAATTCTAACATACTAACTCTTTTTTTTTAATTAAAATTCTAACCTTTTCTCTTTTATTTTCAAACTTTTATTTTTATTTTCTAACCTTTTTTTTTAACCAAATTTCAAAGTTCTAATTTTTTTTGCTAACTTTTAATTCTAACTTTTAATTTATTTTCTTTTTCTTAATCACATTAAAGTTCTAACTTTTCCAAATCTCACCCAAAAAAAACCTAATTCCCTTCTAACTCTTTTCTAATTACCTAAATTCTCACCGTCTCAAAACATTCATCACTTAACTTCTAATTATCGTCAATTCCAATTTTCATTCTTCATTCCTAACAGTATTCTTGATTATCCATGAACCTGTTCACTAATATTTATGTATTTATTTTTGTATTTATTTTTATATTTGTACATAATCTGACATCATCGTTGCTATTTCATATTCCATTATCACTTGTATATTATCACTATCTTCATTGCGTATCAATTTTCATTGTTTATTAATTTTTCGCTAACATCCTCCTTTTTAAGATCCAAATTTCTAATTTTTTTCTTGTTTCGTTAAAATTATAATTTTCTACTTAAATTCCTAACATTCCCGTCTAATTTTTCGTCTAACCCCGTATAATAACAGTCTCTGTTTGTTTTGGTTTTTTTGCAGCTGACTAAGTTCAATTGATTTTATTTTCAGTTTAAATATTCAATTATCATATTTGTAACTGCTTATGGGGTGTAATTTTGCGAGACAATTGTCGCATTTATCTTTCCGCACTTTATGTTCTGCCATTGTATGTTTATCGCGTCTTTACCAATAATTTCACTCCTCCGAAGGAATTAGGTCTAGCCGTTTGACCGCCGTGTCAATAGTCCTCAACCTCAAAACCTCAAAACTACACCCTTACAAACCCTAATTTTCCATAAACGCCTCGCCGCAGGCAAAATTACAATTTTACCCCTAGCATTAGGTCAAAGAGCCGCCGCGCTCAGTTTAGGGTTTCCCGCCGTGGAATCCCTAATTTAACCCTAATTACAACTTAACATTTCAACGTAGAAATTTGGAGTTTCTACACTCCACGTAAGCGTGTCCTTAAGATGCGTTTATTCCCCTTGAGACCTTGACCACAGTCAAGAAGTTTCTAACCTCCCTATTGAGGGGAACTACGATTACTCTGATTCCACTCCCGTAAGGATACGTAGGCACAAGATGCGATGTCTTGACGAGTAAACTTAGAATTAACCCCTTAGGTCTCCTTTCCCACTTTTAATCCTTTGTACATATACCTTAAGCAAATGAATAAAGCAAATAGTAAACATCTGAACAAAAGGTTCCCGTAGAGTACTACGGAAGTTTAGGGTGCTAATACCTTCCCTAAATTTAACCAACCCCCGAACCCTAGATCTTTCCCCGCATTGTGTTTACGATGCAAAATAGGTTTTCCCTTTTTGACCTTTTCCTTCGGATAAATCAAAGAGCAGTTGTAAATTGAATTGCGATTCAAACTCATTAATAGTTTGTGATCCTATTTCCACCGCAACACCTTCATATTGCAACACCAAACCCCAATTTGGATGCCTTCATGCGAACCCATAGGATTATATGATCGCAAAACACAAATTGTTGTCCATTTGTAAATTGGTTACCGACGTAAACCTCATTCACATCATCACGTTTGGCATCCGTAAGCACGGTTGTTTTGGGGAAAACATCATGGTGCACCAGATGTAATATAAATAATAATATAAAATATTCAAAAATAGGTTGAAATGAACACACAATGATTCTTGAAATGCACTTCCATAGAAATTCATATAGAATCCATAAATGCACTTTCGAACTCAACATAACTTTTTCTGCTGAAAAACAAGATTAATGTAAACAATGAGGAATAAAATAAATGATATTTACCTTGAATTTCAGATTCTTTTGCTCATTTTGATGTGATGAAACAAAATAACGAAGTTTTAGGGTTCCAATCTTGACTGAGAATGAGAGGTTTTTTAAGGGTTTTCTGAGAAAATTGAAGATTGATCATGACGAAGTAGAGCATCCAGGATTTTTTTAAAATTAAAAATCACGTTTAGTATTTCCAAAACGGCACTTCCGAAACTGACTGACATGTAAAGGTGGCAGATTTTCAATTTTCGGTTTCACAACTTTGAAAATGCACTTCCGAAAGTTACATTGGGTTATTAAATTAGATATAAATTTATAGGGTGGATCTAGAGATGTATCTCCAAAATAAATTGTGAAAAAAAAATATGGGATGAGACTCAGCTTGGGCGTGTTTTAGTAAGACACATGGTGCGTCCAGAGATGTATTTTCGATATCAAATAGGCATTTTTGGATTCTGATAAGGTGTTTTTCCACCACATAGGATGAGATTAGCAGTTCCCTCTTATATTATATATGCATATTCTATACTTGAATTTTACAATACATAAATGAATAGGTAGGTCTACTCTCACATTCTATAGATTTTTCGAAAATGCCCCATTCGTTTGAATTTTGAAATCCGGACGCACCACATAATAAAAAGAGCTTAAGTTCACCCGAAACGCACCACATATAAAAATAATTTTGTTCGAATTTTGAAATCTAAATATTTTACAGAAGTTTTTTTTTAATTGTAATGCTTTTAAAAAAAGTTGCATTTGAGGATAAAATTGCAGTTTTGGTCTTCCTATTATCCATTTTTTTATATTTTGGTCCCCATCTTTTAAAATCTGAATGTTTAGTCCCTTTATTTTGGTCTTTTTCTTTAGGATTTTAGTCCCTCTGTAAATATGAGGGCAACTTTTAATGACATGATACTCACTTTGCTGATGTGTCAGTGCCAGTTCAGGAGTCTAATGTTCCAATTCATTTTGTTTCAATATAAGCTCTATGTAAATGTTTGTCAAAATTACATAAGTCATTAATATTATATAAATATTATTAAAAATATAAATAAATTGATTGCCCCATAACTCTAACCCTTCCCTTGCATTTCCTTATTTTCATCGTGACTTGCAATACCCAATGCCTCCTCTCCTCCATTTTTTTTCTTTTTCCATCTCATTCTTCTTCATTTCCTTTTATTAATCTCTATTCTTCTTCAGCCATGACTGAATCAAGGTATTCATTGACCTCAAAAATCAGTTTCGGTCTAAAAATAAGAGAGAATAAATGTTGGTGTGAGCTTGAGTCACCATTGATGACATATTGGACGTACGAGAATCCAAAAAAAAAAGGTTTTATGGTTAGGGTAATTTTAAGGTGATGAGAAAAAAGGATGTAAGTACTTTCAATGGTTTAATGAAGAAATGGGCAACCATACAAAAGAAGTGGTTCAATCTTTGAAAGACAAGAATGATGAGCTTATGGATTTAATCAGGGGTACAAAAAAATGAAGAATTGTTGAAGATGAAGATTAAGTTTATGGATTATTTGATGGGTTTTTCATTGGTGTTTATACTATTACTTGTATTTGTATTAATTGCAACACATCTACTAAAATCATGTAATTTTTTCTGTGTATTAATGAAATGAGATGTTTGGCAACTTGTTTTAATTTTGACAAACTTTGACAAAAAAGTGACTCAAACTTGTATAACTTGTAAATTTGAACCAATGTTTTAAATCCTGTAACATAATGTAACATGTGCAATGAGATGTAATTTGTACCAAAACATAACATAACCTGTAACTTTAAACTAATTTTGTAAATCATGTAACATAATATAACTTGTGACATAATATAAGTTGTAACATAATATAAGTTGTAACACTTGTTTATTACTTGCAACTTGTAAGCTCTATTTGATAAGCAAATTGAATCCTATAACAACTTGTATTCCATGTTGCACGTGAAATGTTGCAGAATAGAAGACTGAATCATATTCCATGTAGCAGACTAGAAGACTAGAGTATATTCCATGTTGCACATGAATCCTGTAACAACTAGTAAGTTATGAGACTAGCATACTATGCGACCTTTTTTCGTAACAACAAAAACAACAACAACAACTGAAGGTGAGAAAAACACAAGAAGGGGTTGAATTGTGTTGTCTTTTTTGCTACTGCTTTTGATTGATCTTAATCAGAGTCTGAACCTGCACTATAGAGTCTAACTTCAGAATCAGCTAGAGTCTAAACTCTTTAAATGTCTTTATAAGATTTTGCAATAGAACCTAATTTAGAGGTAAATAATAAATAGCAGCGGAATAATGTTTAGAAGCAAATAAAGTAAAAGCACAAGACACAACAGTTATCCTAGTTCCTCTCACAACCTGATGGTAGTCCAGTCCCCTTGCTCTTAAGGGATTTCCACTATAACCAAATCTAATTACAAATGTTGAAGCTCACCAGCAAAAGACTTCCTTTGCTTACACACACAAGTATAAGACTTCCTTACTCAAACCCACAAGTCTAAGACTACCTTGCTCAAGCACACTAGCTCAAGACTTTCTTGCTCTAGCATACAAGCTAAAGACTTCCTTGCTCAGACCCACAAGTTTGTGACTTCCTTGCTTTAGCACACAAGCTTAACACTTGAAATGCTCAAGCACTAAAGCAATAGACTTGTGACTCTAAAAAAATTGTTAAGAGATTTGAGGTAACTAACTACACTTGATATACAATTAGAGGTCTAAATATAATACAACTTAGAAAGACTCTAAGACTTAAGAACTTCTAAAATATACAAAAAGTTAAGATATTCTAAGTCTTGTAAATTTGACAGAGTAACTTCTCTTCGAATTTCAATGAACAGAGTCCGAAGATGAGTTGTTTTAGCACATTGGTGTGTCTATTTATTCAGGTATGCAACTCCTTTTATAGGAAGAGAGAAAAGAGTCGTTGGGAAGACTTTCACTAAATAGGTTTGGCTAGCTTTGTACTTGATTAGTCATATAAAAAATTACCTTCCTGCAAGAGGAATTATCTGTTGAAGCTCAGGCACTGAGAGAGAGATTTTCCTTAAGTCTTCACGTGATTAAAAAGTTCTCTGAGTTTGTTAGAGTTGCCTTGGTAGAAGAGCTTCTACTCCAGAGGCTAACTTTCATTCAAACTTCACTCTTCAGAGGCTGATCATATCAAAGTCGTATTCTTTTGCTTCTAAAGATTCAGAGTCTGGGTCACCAGAGGCTAATTTTCTTCAGATTCTAGATCTCCATCAGAGGCAGCGTCTTCAGAAGTGATCTTTAGAGCCAGAATCTGATCTTTAGATATTGATTCCTCAAGCATCTTTTCATCTATTCTTAAAGAATATATTTTTGTAAACTTGAATAGATGTTAGATAGCTCAATTATTCTTTAAATACTTTGTTATCATCAAAATCCAAGGGATATGGTATAATCCAATTTTGTTCCAACAATCTCCCCCTTTTTGTAAGCTCCCTCTGAGTATGATAATCCTAAGGGTGAGGTTTGTAAGCTCCCTCTGAGTATGATAATCCTAAGGGTGAGGTTTGTAAGCTCCCCCTAAGTCAGATTGTTCTTAGGGTGAGGCTTGTAAGCTCCCCCTAAGTCCTGCCTAAGTTTATTAAATTTATCCTTGAAACACAATAATCAATTCTTCAGACTTTAAGCATAGAATAATACAATTAAATTAGATGTTTAAATACTTATCCTCTTTCTCCCCCTTTTTTCATCAACAAAAAGATATGACAGAAGAAGGAAAAGATATTGAAGAAAAAATGTATGGGAATTAAATTTTAATAAAAATAAAGAAAAATAGCTTTTGCAATCCCCCAAAAATTGAACCACGATTTTCAAGATGTAAAAAATGGCTTAGATTGGTTGAGAATATTTCTTCACTTCTCGAGACGGTCAGACACAATCCTTTCATCTTCCTTGGAAGAAAACAACAATAGTGATAATTGCAATTAAGAACTAGTTAAACCTAGAGTATCGTGCATTAAAGTTCATAGATGATTAAAATTCCACAAGAAACATATATGAAACTCAAGATTGTCTATAAAATCATGAACCCATAGGTAGATATCCCATATGTTCATTCAACTTTCTTTTCTCCAAAATGAGCATACCTTCTGAAAGTACATAGTCAGTGTCTCTTCAGAAACGACTGTGATTAAGGAAACCAACACCTCTATAGAACACCATATTCAGAGAGGTGAAGGAGCACAACCCTCTAGATCAAACACATTTAAAGAGGCATGCAAGCCAAGAAGGACTTCAAAGTCGAAGAAGAATCCTAAGAAAAATAAATATAGGGTTCCAAAGATAATCGTCTACTTTGGTTTTGATTAAGATGATGAGCCATATGTGGACTGGGAAACTTCCTTTATGGCCCGAGGTTGGAATGATGATTTAGACAAAATATTGCAGAACAACATCTTGTAATATCATTCCAATCTTACTGAAATTTTAATCAATATATCTTTTTGCAAAAGTACTCTTTTTACTTGCTCTTGATTCCTTTGAATGATTCTCTGATGAAGAAGTCTTAGAAATATTTGAACCATTTAAGCCCAAAGTAAAGAAAGCTAGGGAAAGAATAATTGTTTTTAATTTTACCAGAAGGCATAATAGTTCCCAAGAAAATATAGCTCAGTGTATAAGCAATTAACATAATCTGAAGGGTAAAAATAATACAACAGATAAAGCACTAAAACAAACCAATATTTATTCATATAAGAGAAACATAAGTGATCAGAAGATATTCAATTAAGAACAAATATCACTTAAATTATATCCAAACAATTGAATTCAATTCTAAATTTCAAAGGTTGAGATGCTTCAGAGTTTATTGTTCATCAAAAACTGTTTTTGGAGCTTCTAATTACAGTAGATTCTGACCATCACCAGAATCTGATCTTTCATTCATAACCCATCACTAATTTTTGATAAACTCTGATAAAATGAAGTTTGAATTAAAATTGACGGGTTCTAGAATGTTGAACAAGATTCTATGTCAAATAGATAGTAACAATATTATCATAGAATATAGATATAATGCTCCCACAAATCTGATAATCTATCAACTGATGTTTACAAAATATTAGGTCTAGAGGCTGTTAAGAAGAGTTAGAAACCAGTCATACCTTAACACAACTTATAACAGACTTTGGAGCTTTCTTCTTCCTTCTTCAGATTGCAATTTGAATGCATAGAAGTGTTCATGACTTTGTAGTTATCAAGCTTGAACCTCTTCATAATCTCTTTAATACACTCAAACTGATGAACATAGACTCCATTTTCTTTGGTTGGTCTGAATTCCAAGGAAGAACTTCAAATCCTCTTCACGCTCATCTCAAATTTAGCCGGCATAGTCTTATAAAATTCCTTGCAAAGAAATGCATTTGTAGAACCAAAAAATATTTCATCAACCAAAACTTGGACAATCAAGATTTCCTTATTTAGAGTCCTTCTAAACACTATAGTGTCAACTTAAACCTTTTGAAAGCCATTTACTAACATAAAATTACTCAGACTCTTATACTAAGCTCTTTGAGCTTGTTTGAGTCCATAGAGTGATTTCTTGAGTTTAACAACAAAGCCTGGGTGGAATGAGTCCTTAAACCCAAAAGTTTGTTTGACATACACTCTTACAAAAATGAATCTATTTAAGAAAGAACTTTTAATACCCATTTTATATAGAATAATATCATGCTAAATAACATGAGAGAGAGAGAGAGGAGAATTCTATTTTCCTCTAACCTTGCAATGGTACAAAGGTTTTAGAGAAATATATACTTTCTTGATAATTGTAGCCTTGAGCTACCAGTTTAGCTATTTTCTTACCACCACTCCTTGCTCATTCAACTTGATTCTGAACACCTATTTTTTTCCAATGATGATGAGGTTTTAGAACTAGATCCCACATATCATTCTTTTAAATCTGTTCACTTCTTCTTGTATTGCATTAATCTATCCATCATCTGATAAGATTGAAAGGCCCTTTTGGATGCATAGCTTCCTGAGACAACAAGGAGCTTCTTCAGAGTTTGCTTACTTAGGTTGTGTTTCAGAAGTTGAGTTGGGTTCTGTAACACCAGCTTCTGAACAATTTACATTTGAAGATTCTTCTGACTAGAACTGACAAGTTATTGATTAGGCACATTGCAATTAGATATGATATGTATGCACTCTTCAACCATTCAAGTTTTAGAGTTATGCACCTTTGTGCTGCTTCTGATCTGGAAATAAGATTATTTTTCTGAATCTTTTTCAGACTATGGTTTAGAAACTATGTCTTTCTGATAGACAACAAGAGCCTATTCAATGGCTACATCAAATGGATGAGCTTCAGAGGGTGGTTAAACATCTGAAGCACCAACTTTTGAAAGAACAATTTTAGTCTTCCCAGTACTAGTAATCTTGCTTTACTAGTTTCTTCCAGACTCCACGTCTTCTTCCTCCTTTGGGGTTGGTATTTGGGACATAGCCTTTTATTTTGTTGTATGTTGTAGTTAGCCTTTTATTTTGTTGTATGCTAGAGCTGAGACTGTTGATATGTTCTTTCCTTTCATCATATCTACAACAAAAATTATCTCACTCTTTGGTACCCATGTTCTTATGGCTCCTTTTGTGTTAGTCTAGATAGGCTTTCACTTATTATGATCATTAGCTTTGTAATAAGGCTTTGGATCATTCAAGACTTTTCTTTTGAAAAGTTATCTTAAATGGATCTTAGCCTTAGGTTCTAGACCTTTCAGAACCTTGTAATTTGACGTCTTAGGTTCTATCTTCTTCAAAAATTTTGACTATGAGGTCTCATATTCTAAATCTTTTAGAACCTTAGACTCATGAGTCATTGGTTTTGATTTCTTCAGAACTTTTAACCTTGAGGTCTCAGGTTCTAATTTCTTCAGAACCACTGACTCTGCAATTATAAGTTCTGATTGGTTTGAACATTTTGCTTTACTATTTAGCATAAAATGAGAGTACATCCCTTTTTTAGCATGGCTTGAAGAAGAGGGGTATGATGGTTTAATCAAGGTACCCGTCCTTGGATTAAAATTATGTCGATGATAACCAAAGCCTTCTCCTTTTCTCCCACTTACACCATAGATGATGGATGCAAGTTTAGTTATGTTAAAGCCAGATATGACAAACTCTTAAAGACCTAATTCATAATCCTTAAGAGGTTTTTCAGACATATCTTTTATTAAAGCAATTTGATCTCTTTCAAGTCTTTCAATCTTGTTTTTTGAGAAGTTTAATTCATCGTTGATGAGATTATATTACTTTATTTTTATAATTTTCATATGTTTGGCTTTCTGCTGACATCTATCCATAAGCTCTTGACATGAAGTAATTAGATCAGATCTAGAAAGTTTAGAGAATAACTCTTTAGCGTCTTTTTAATTTGAGTCAGAACCAGCTCCTGATTCTGAGTCTTAGAATGTTGAAGCCACCAGGATTGGATTGGCTTCTTCTTTATTCTTGTCAGCTTTTTCTTCATCGTCAAGTTCATCCCATGTTTAAATGAGACTTTTATTGAAATTGCTTATGAATTTGTTCTTTTGGAAGCTCCTCTTTTTTTATTTTTTTGCCTTATGAAGTTCTAGACAATCGGCTATGAAGTGATCAGACTTTTGACAGTTGAAGCAACCCTTTTGATCAGTCTTGTTAACTCTGTAGCTTGTTCTTTCGAGGACATATCTACTTCCTGAGAACCTCATGTTCTTATTAGCCAATTTTTGAAACCTCCTGTTGATAAAGGTCATTTCCCATCATCAGTGTCACCATCAGAATCTTCTTCATCAGAAGCTTCTTCTGATTTCCAAACTTTTAAGGATTTACAAGCTTTATCACCAAATTTCTGTACCACTGACTTCAAGGCTAATGATTTCAATTTCTTTGCAGACTCGTCTCCATTAAGCTCCATCTAATGAATTTGGAAATTGCTAATGATATTTTAAAAACTTAATGTGTTTAAGTCTTTAGCCTCTTAAATATTTGTTACCTTGGGTTTATATCTGACAGGAAGACTCCTAAGAATCTTTTTGACATGATCAGAGGTTGTGTAGCTCTTGTTAAAGACTTGAAGTCCAAACATAAGGACTTAAAACCTTGAGAACATGGTTTCAATGTTCTCGTCCTCCTTTTTTGTGAACAACTCATATTGCTGAATTAGAAGATTAGTTTAGCATCTTGGACTTGCTAATTCCCTTCATAAGTAGCACATAGGGATTTGAAAATGGTCTGAGCGCTAGATTTATCAATAATTTTAATATACTCAGAGTGAGGTAGAGCATCAACCAAGATGCCTCTAACTCTATAACTCTATGGTGTTTTCTATAAATCTTTTTTTGCTCAAATGTGAGAGATTTTCTATCAGCCACCATTCCAACACCATTGACTTGGATGTTAATGCCATCTTCCAAAATGTCCTACAACTCATCATCAAAACCTATGATGTGAGTATACATTTTTCTTTTCCACCATTTAAACTCAGCGG
>OZ012741.1:678235618-678363814 GCA_963859935.3 Lathyrus sativus
CACCTTGCTTCGACCCCTTTAGATACTGATTTCTTAGGTTGGGCACACATTTTAAAACACCACAAAATTATCAGCAAAAACATAAGCCCTCATTCATGACCTCCACTTATCATTAACCCCAAATTTGGTAAGTATATAATCCAAAAAATCCTAGAAAATTGAATCATATGCTTTCTCAAATCCATTTTAAAAACAAGTGAATTTCTAGGTCTATTATCCAAGTAAATAACTTCATTCACACCCACCATTCCACTCACCAATATTCTACCTTTTAAGAAAGTCAATTGATTTCGAGAAACAAGCTTACTCATCACCCCCTAATCTAGAAACTAAAACTTTGGCCACCAACTTATATAAAGATCCCACCAGAGAAATAGGCCTAAAGTCTCCCAGATGAGAAGGAGAATTAACTTTAGGGATTAGTGTCACAAAGTAAGATATAAAGCTACGAGGTAATGAAGTAAACCAATGAAATTGATCGAACATAATATCCAAATCTTCTCTTAAAAAATTCTAGAATCTTCTCATGAATGAAAAATTAAAACCATGGGGCCCAATACTCTTATTACCATCACAAAGCACCACTACATGGTCTATTTTATGAAGAAGAAAAAGTGATAGTCAGGGCCAACTTATCTCCAACTAAAAGATATCATAAAGTAACATCATCAAGATGAGGTTTGCCTTTATTTGGCTCAACAAAAATATATGAGAAATAACTAAAAACTTCTTGAAATATTTCAAACACACCTTCAATATAATCCTAACCAATCTCGAGGGCTAAGATAGCATTTCAATTGCTCATACTCTTGACAGAGTCATGGAAAAAGTTTGAGTTAGTATCACCTTCGTTCAACCACTTAAATTTGGATCTTTGAAACATCTAAGCATATTTCGTCCTAAGTAAGGACCAAAGATCCACAAGAGCTCTACATATAGCATCTCTGTCATCCTTAAATAAGGTTTTATGATCATCCAAGGAATCTAAATTACCGATCACTATCTTTCTCAAAGACTCAATCTGAAAAATCAATATTTTTAAACACTTGTTTATTCTAGATTTTCAGCATCGCTTTAAGAGATTTTAACTTTTCCAAAATAAAAAATCATTTCCAACCTTGAACAAGAGAGTCAGACCAAAAAGATAAAACCAACTTAAAGAGATTGTTTTGAGATAACCAAACATTATTGAACCTAGAAGGATTTCAACCCCAAAATTGATTCAAATACTTAAGAATAATCTTACATTGATTTAAGACATTCTTAGGGAGAACCCATTGAGACATCACCCACAAAGAATCCCCCACCCATTAGAAATAAGTACCAGACCAAGCTTACTAGTTTCCCTTCCATTCGGTTTAAACCAAGTGAAACTCCTCCCTCATAGTGGAAGATTGATCAAATCCATATGGGAAATAAAATTTGTGAAAGATACACACAGATTTATCAAAAGAATTGAAGAGATCACTTCCCTAACTCTCTCCCCAAGAGAACGGATAAAACTAAAATCTCCCAAAATGCACAACCTATCACCTCTTAAGGTATCTTTGTGGAAACAAAGGCCATCCATATAACCCTCTTCTCTCCTAAGACACACTTAGAATAAACATTAACCATAAAGGAAATAACCATTGCAGCTCCCAACTCCATGAAAACACCAAGAAAATTAGAACCAGTGAAAGAAACACAAAGATCTACCCTTCGAGCTACACCAAATCAAGATAAGACCTCCACTACTACCCACAGAAATCCTAAAAATTCAATCAAATAAAGCATTTCCCCACAAGGAATGGATAAGGGAATCATAGATCTCACTAAGCTTAGTCTCTTCAATAGACAAAAATGCTAAGGATTTAGACAAAATAAGCTCCCTTAATTTAATTTTTTTAATCCTACCACCCAAATATATAATGTTAAAAGAACACGTCAACATTGAGTTCCACCCCTAGACAACCGCTCATAGTTCTTCCTCTCATCTCTCCTTTCTAAAGTCAATATATGCCTTATTTATATCGTGTCACTTAACTGATAAGTACACCCTGAATGTTTTGACTGTTTCCTACTCTCTAACTTATTAGAACTAAATTGAAATGAAATCGGTATCAAGAAATATAGAGAAAGAGAATTAAAATCACCTTTCCAAAAACAAATAAAGAAAATCCATGTAAACTCATTTATCCCTTTAGTACATATATCCCTTGTGTGTGGTTCATAATGAATCCAAACATATATAAATAGGAATCATATGTTGTTAAAAAAATCTTAGAATTTCTCAATATTCATATATGGCAGTTGTGTACTTCAACAACATGAAACCTCATGTTAATTTTCGGCTCCTTGAGGACACCGCTACTCTTGATGTTCTAAGATCCTAATTGGATAATTTTTTGCCCCACACTGATAACATGAAAATATACCGTATATTTTGACCTGATTCATATGTTGTTTAGTGTCTTTTTATTATGTTTTTGTAGTATTATGTCGTATTATATTTGTTTTTCAGGTAAGTAGCCAAATGATAGTCGTTCACGAAGAAACAAAGCAAAACAAATGAAAACCGGAGATTTTGGTGTAAATTGTACACATGGAATCCCACATGGCGTTGGCCATGGAGGTAACCATGAGCTGGACCATTTCCCCCACGCTTTAATGGTCAAAAGACCACGTTCAACCATTTTGGAAACATGGCGGGCGCCATCTTTTCTTTTCACGGATCAGTCAAAGGCAGTTGAAGAATGAAGCCCATGACTACCACTTTTCTCTCCCACGAATTTTGAAGCTTCTACTTGGCTTCTAAGGCATCTTACTAGTATGAATAGGACCTAGTTTTCAAACTTTGGATCATCCAATCTTTGTTCTCAGCATAGGCATAAATCTAGTTGTTAAAAGCGATAATCCGTCACATCGAGGGGTTATCGCACCATTATTGTAATCGAGGTTGGAGCATTGTAGCATAAGAGTTTAATCTTACCATCATTTTACTTTCCATGTCAGCTTTACTTTCCAACACTGTACCAAATTCAAGTCTCCGATTTGGAGCAGGTTCTTTAATTCTATTCGTACTTTTATTATTATTCGCATTGCCTTCCACCTTGCTTTAAATTGTTAAAATTTCCGCACAATTTACATATCGCTTTATTTCAAAAGTTTAGTTTTCTAAACTAAACTTAAGCGTGACACTTTCTTTCTTACTTTTGAAAACCAATCACGCACGTATTTATTTCCCTAAATGATTTATTCTAAAAACAAATTCTTTACTATGTTTACCACCGTCATGTCTAGCTAATTCTGATGTGCTGGGATGTGAGGACCGTTGTTTCAACGGTACTCCATATTTTGTATTTGTAATAATACTTTAGGGGAAATTTCGGATTTTAATGCAACTTTTCTGAACTCAAATTGATCGGCCATTACGTGAACGGGACCGTGTTTCTGTTTACGTAATAACCGTGACTATGTCGGGTAAGATTGAAAGTTGTCCGACACTTTAGATAAAAGTTGGTTAGTTTTTAATTGGTAAAAATAGTGAAATAACTTTATTAATTAATTAGGAAAGTTTGGTATTATTAGAAAGTGATTTTAAAACTATTTTCGGACGCGTTTATAGATTTAGGATCCGGTTGGCCGAGCATATGTCGGAAATCATGTGATATTCGAAGTTTCCAATCAAAAACACTTTTTAACTGAGTCTTAGAGGTAGTTATATAAAAAAGGAATTTACACTTTAACACAAGATGCGACCGGTGCAGCGTGAGCGGCTGGTATAGATTAAAGGTCAGATCTGGTTCCAATTACGCTAACACAACGGTTCCTTTTTAATTAACTCTTTAAGAAAATATTTCCCCACAAGTATTACTACTTAGACAATAGGATTATTGTTTGATCGATGAGAATTACACTCCAGTATGCTTTATTCTGAATTTGATTTCATTCCTTAATTATTTTTATGTGCCTATTACGCTCTATTTTCACTAGCTTTAGATAAACATGGTAACAATAGTAATAGATTGACTGACATTAGTCTCTGTTGGATCGATAATCTTTTATATTACTCTGACGTACTTCGTATACTTGCGGATAGCACGCATCAAGTTTTTGGCGCCGTTGTCGGGGACCAATTTCGTCAAATATCGAACCCTGTTGTCACACCGTCTAGACTAAGGCATTCTTGTCTCTATTACAATGTATCACCCAAATTTTCCCTACAATTACCACTCCCAGTATTTTGAGGAACCGCAAGATTCCCATTAATCGAACCTCAAAATACTAATGGAGGATTTCATTGTGATGCAAACTCACTTTAGGCTCGAATCTATGATGAAGCGCTTTATAAAGATATAAACTCTCCAGAATGGAGAATTTAGAAAACAAAGTCTCCACATTACTGAAAACCTTAGGTAGCTTAACACTGTGTTCGAGTCCCTTGTGACTCACAACGAGGCATTGGAGACTCAAATCTCCATGCTTGCACAAATACCTCTAGGACCCTCCACTGAGGAGTATGTGGATGTTGCAACAAACAATAGCGAAAAACAAATCGAAAATCCTAAGGAGAGTGATAATGAGGTTGAGGAGAGTTCTGGTGAGAAAAGTGTAGAGATTGAGAAAAACCCACCGACACCACTCAAAAGGGAGGTTGTCAAAGAGGTAGAGAAGGAAGCATTTTATGTTATTCCTCCTCCCTATACCTCACCAATTCCTTTCTCGCAAAGGTTTGTGGAAGCTAAGGTAGACCCCCAATCCAAAATGTATGTGGAGGTATTGAAAAATATCCACACCAATGTACCCTTGTCTGAGATCCTGCATAAAAAGAGAAATTTAGAGGACTATGAAACTAGGGAAATTACTAGTCTTAATAGGGGAAGGTTAGCCTTCGAAGTGGTGGATGAAAAAAGTACACCAAAAACTGAAAAGCTAATACTCAAGATGAGCCAGAACCACCACCACTCGTTCAAAAGAATGAACAACCTACAGAAAGAAGAAAAGAAAAGGTAAGGGATATGTGAGATGGCTTAATAAGTGGCCTTGGAAACTGAACAATGTTAAAAGTTTGATCAAAGAGTCAATCTCGAAAGAACCACCATGCGTACTTACACTTCTGGGTCGTCAGGATAACGACGTAAAAAGAAGCGCTATGTGGAAGGACACCCACGAGTTTTTAATTTAATGTTTTCCTTTTATTCTTTGAACTTGCAGAAAATAAAGAAATGTATCACTTGTCACGTCTCAGCTACATCTAGGAAAAAATTCTCTATATGACGATCCTGGAGATGACCATTTGCCCACGAATATTCTTGTGAATGTCGCTATTGATGGTGACACCGATGATGAGTATGATAGGGGAAAGCATGTTTGTCCCATCCGTAACTCATTTCCTCCTCGTTCTTCACATGGTTATGATCCACCTGCACACACTGCACCACATTTTTCTAACACTTGTGTAGTTACCTCCTCTAGAAGCGGGCAATATGATGAGTTGCTTCAAGAATTGTGCAGTCGAAGATCTCATGATGATTAACGTGATAGCCTATTTTATACCATGTATCAGTAACAAGAAGATATACAAGTTCTACTAACACTACTACAAAAAAGTTTTATAATAGCGCTTTTTTTGCTTTTTAATAGCGCTTTAAAGCGCTATTAATCAAGGCGCTATTGTAAAACAAAATTTTTAATAGCGCTTTAAAAGCGCTATTATAGTTCTGGTAATTAATAGCGCTTTTTCAAAAGCGCTATTATAGAACCTGTATTTAATAGCGCTTTCGCAAAACCGCTATTATAAGTCACATATTTGATAGCGCTTTCAAACAAAGCGCTATTATAGCACCAGTAATTTGCTTTAATTTTGATAGCACTTTCAAAAAAGCGCTATTATAATACACATATTTAATAGCGCTGTCCAATAAAGCGCTATTATAAGTCACATATTTAATAGCACTTTCAAACAAAGCGCTATTATAATCCACATATTCGATAGCACTTTCAAACAAAGCGCTATTAAAATACCGGTAAATTGCTTTAATTTTGATAGCACTTTCTAACAAAGCGCTTTTATAATACACTATCTTTAATAGCACTTTCTAAAAAAACGCTATTAATGCCCTTTATTTATTCTTTTAAAAAAATGAAATTTTATAACTCAAATCCCTTAAATCCAACATATGCCTCAAATCCCTGAATCAAGATAGGATCACAAATACAGATGATGAATGTCCAAGCTTTTCCATGAAGTAAAACTTAATAACACACAATGCTAGAACAATAAATTTGAAAAAGTATTTAATTAATGGTAGAACCAACCGAGATGATCTTGAATGTATACTAGTTTTAAAAAGCTTTGTTCAATAATGTGATTAAGTCACATCATGAACACCGCAATTTGTAAAGCATTATCCGTCTCAAATAAAATCCAGAAATTGACCTTGACAAGCCTTCTATTTAAAACATTGATTCTGAAAACTCCAAGAATTATATTGAATTACGATACATTCTACCTATACTAAGTCACACCACCTTTGACATTCATCAATCATAATCTCAACTACTGCTCTTGTAGCTGTGCAAGAGTTTTATTCACCAGATGATTCGACTGATATAGCAGATATAAGAGGGCCATACACAGAACTAGTTCTGTATACCGGCTAGTAAAGGCCCAACATCCTTAGTTCTGTCACATGGTTGGGGTCGAGTTCGGGCACATTCTTTACATGTTCTCGATCTTCTACCATATATTCCTGTCATTAAAAAAAGTAAAGAACAGAGTGAAAAGTTTAGTACCTTAAATTAGTATAATCCGTAAGCTTATATGATACAAATCAACTATAATCCTTAAAACATATTTTATGAGAAAAGCATATTACTGGTTTTGTGTGGATTGTATGTCAAAAGATTTGAAAGCAGCAGACCTTTGTCAATTCTTGTTTGGCAAGAACATGGTAGTGGCGTTCATTGATTTGTTGGCCACATATTATTGCTATAAAGAAGCCATAGAGCAAACCCACCAAAATAATGGCTAGAACTGCAAAACATAGCAGTACTATCAAGTTTCCATTCGGTTAAAACATAGCAGTATTATCAAGTTTCCATAGCTACAAAGAAATTGACAGTGGAATACCATCCATTGTATAAAATCCATACGGATGTTGTTCATAACCAAACATTTCTCTAAGTTCATCCCCATAGAATTTGTAAATAAGCACCCCCAAGAAAGCAACAACCTGTGCACCGACGAGACATTCCATCAGAAATTTGACACGAAGATGTGAGTATATACGAGTTGAACGGTGATGAAAATGAGATAATGGAGTATATACGAGTTGAACGATGATGAAAATGAAAGCATGTTTTTTTACAATTATATGTATACCTGTTATGGTTATGCTTGTAAAAACTTTTTTAATAATATGTATACCTGTTATGGTAGCTTTTACTGGAAACTTATACCAAGATGTTGGTATCACTTGGGGAGATGGAAGAGGTAACATTCTCAATAATGGTCAGCTTCTTACTTTGCCTCTAGACAGAACTTTATGCGAAGATTGACATGCAAATCAAACTTGTACCTGGAAATTCAGCTGGCACTGTCACAGCTTATTATGTGAGTTTAATCTAAAACAATACCTTCTGAATAATACTGATATATTTCTCAAACATGATTAATATGTAATATAGAACTTTTGTGTCATGATTAATATCTAATATTGTACTGCTCAAAAGCTGTTTCTTATTGAATTTTGATACCCCAATAATTGAACTTAGGACTAGACAACAACAAAGTGAAGCAAAACCTTACAAAAATATGACCAGTGTAATTGAGAATTCCAACTGCAGCAGAAGCCTAATTAACACCTTTTAGAATCACCAATCCACAAGTATTAGGAGACAAGTAAGGTGGAGACAAGCTCTTTGCAAGGAGGGACTATTACCGTAATTCTTTCCACAAGCCGCTAGCCCTTCTACAGCAAACCACGTACCATATGTATAGCAAATTCCCCAGCACCCGTACCTGTGTTTCATTGAAAGTACTAATTATAACTATACTAAATTAGGAACCATACATAGCTGCGGCATGCTACTCAAAATTTAAAGAAAGCCTCTCATGTTTAACACATAATAGATGATTAGGTGGTTTATATTTATCAGTGAGAATAGAAGATAGAATACCAGGAGCCATCAGGATTTTGTGTGTTTTCAATGTAACGAATTGCTTTGGCAAGGCAATGTTGTATTTCCTTTGTTCTATGATTCGGGTGTAGATTTGTGAAGAGAGCCAGGGCTTGCATTGCAGAACCAGTACACTCAACATACCTATTAATTTCACAACAAGGAAGACAGATATGCAGTAAGTGAGAAATTTATATACGCGTCAACAATGTTTGTTTATGATTAATCTTGCTATATATCTTACTCCCTCTCAATCAGTGTGTCTTTAAAAAATTCAGTTGGATTGAATTTCTGCAGCAGACGGGCATATAATTAGTTGTTAGTCATTCTTATAAATTTTTCTTGACAGTGAAGAATAACTTCATAACATACCTCTAGCCAACTGTAAGCATTTTGAGGCTCCCAAGCAGGGAACCCGCCGTTGCTGCTTTGTAGAGAGAGGATGACATTAACAACATCATTGAATCGCTCTGTTTCCAATTTTTCTCCAACGAGATCACTTGGCATTTTTGACAGTAACAGTGCGGCCTGCATGTGTTAGTGTACGTATGTAGTCATGATTATCACCTAGGCATGCATGCATATTTTGAAAAACCAATAAAATAATTAATAGAACCTTGAGTCCTTCTGCTGTGCAGTCCGAGACCTGCCAGCCTTGGTCATGCATTGAGAATGCCCATGATCCTTTGCATATGTGTTTGTACATTTCTTTGAACTCTCCAGATGGATTTTCAACTACCTGTGAGGCCTTCAGGAAGTCATGTGCTTTTCGAAGCGTAGGACCGTACTCTTCACTCACGTTACAAGCAAGTATTGCTTGTATGGCAAATGCTGCATCCCACGTTTGACTTCCACAACTCTACATCCATTATTATTTACACATCTATTTAACAACTGTTAAAGGGCTGGCTCAACTACATACTATTAAATGAAGTGTTGCATGCCTTATTTGGTTAAGTAATAAATTAAATACAATACTAACCTGGATTTTCAGGCCATCTTCTGCGAGCCAGAAATAATCCGGGATTCGGGCTAAATGAAGTTTGTATGCCTATGAGTTCGGGTCTTCAACCCAACGTGCTATCAAACATAATACTTTCTCTACACTTCCAATGCAAAGGTATCTACTATTCTCATCCTCGTAACGCACATAATTAATTGCGATTTCTAATGCCTTCTGTCTAAGCTTAGAAAATGGCCAGCAGTTCAGAATAGGCTCTCCCATGTGATAAAGAAATCCCCATAATATATCTTGAATCATAGGATGTGGGTAGTACAGATCCTCCTGGAATTGCATGCTATTGTCAGTTTCATATTTATATATGCATGCATGTATGTATCAAATCAAATAGTATAGATTGATTCCACACGCGTACAAACCTTAGCAATAGTGTTTCGGGCTTTGTTCCAGTTAACTTGATGATAAGGCTTGTTGTACATATCTTCTCTTAGTGATCTTACTAGGTCAGTGATAGGGCCCACAAACTTATTCCCATATAAATATGACATGGGCATGTAAACTAACCGACAGAGACACATCATTTTCCCTGCATGCATATTTATATTGACCAAGGAATTAGACAAGATAATGATTGCTTAAAGAAATAAGGATTAACCAACCCAGACACGCACCTGGGTGAATAGGGGTGAATTTTGGTAGAAACCAGAACTCTGGTGGAAGCGGATTGCAGCCTTGCCACTCATAAACTCCAAGGACCTATATATAGTATGATTAAATTGCTTATTTTTATGCAAACTCTTCTAGAATAGGATTCACTACTATAATTATACTTAGCTTACCGTGACCCAAAACTTTCCCCATGATGGAATAGCCACTAAACCACCATGGTCGAGGATCCATTTTCTGCATCTGTTCATTGCCCCATCTGTTAATTCCAGCAATAAGAGGGAGATAATAGATATAAATACCTTGTTCTGGAAATCGACGGAAGACAAACTGGCTTTGAATTCAGTAGAGACGATTTGTTTGAAGGAAGGTTGAAGAGATAGGGTTTGTTCAATCCACACACCGTCGACGAAAGAGAGAAGAGGTCCGCCGGCGGGAGCAGCGTTGGAGAGGACAACAGAAACGAGCTGAGAGGCAAAGGAGTTGAGATGATCGGTGGATTTGGATTGGAGGAATTCAAGAAGCTGTTGTTGTGTGGGACCCTCAGAGCCAGCAGCGATGATGCTAAGAACGAGTTGTAGCGAAAGTGGAGATAACACGATGTTCTTATCTTGATGAGATACTTTTGAGAACAAATTTTAATTAATTTAATTAATTTAGTTAATTTAGTGGAATATTTTAATTAATTTAATTTAGTGGAATATTTTAATAGCGCTTTTTAAAAAAGCGCTATCTTAAAACACAATTATAGAAACGATAGCGGTTCCATAAAAAGCGCTATTGTAGTTACATATTTTAATAGCGATTTTTAAAAAGCGCTATCGTAGTGCTTTTAATAATAGCACTTTTATAAAAGTGCTATTGTAATACAACATTTTAATAGCGCTTTTTAGAAAAGCGCTATCTTAGTGAATACCTATAATAGCGCTTTTTTACAAAGTGCTATCAAAATCATATTCTCTGTACTCTTTAATAGCGCTTTACTATAAAGCGCTATTATAAATATGTTTGTTTCTTTTTTAATAGCGCTTATTTAAAAAGCGCTATTAAAGTAGGCGATACAAAAAACCAATTTTGGCGTAGTGTAACATTCATATGCAAGTGATGCGAGAAACCCAAGCAAACATACACATCAAGTTTTTGGCAGTTTCAACAAATGAAAGTATCTCAAAATGCCCGCCGCCAAAGTAGAAATGGTTAGTGAAGACATGGACAACAAGGGAAAGACCATAGTAGATTTGGCCATGGTGGCACGCGGTAGAATTCATACATGTTCCGTCTTTCCTTTTTCCACCTTTTATCAAAACATTGAGGACAATGTTTGGTTTAAGTATGGTGGAGGAACTTTTCCGCTTTCATTTATCGCTTTCTAGGTAGATTTATTGTCTTCTAGTTTATTTCATGTTTTTAGGGGTTTTTTCTGTTTTTCGTATTTTTTCGAGTCATCGCAAGTGTTGTCGAATCTTTATGCGTGGTTTTCAGTTGCTTATTGAATTTCTTAAAATTTGGACCCCCAACAAAAAATTTCTTTGATTCATGGCACGACACTCTGAATGTATATAGGTTGTTTTTAATTTAGGTTGTGTTAGAGAGACTTGGGAAAGTTTTGATAATATCGATACCGTCCTGACACCCTAAACCCCAAAAATATGCAAAATCTATTTGAGTACCCATTATGTCGAAACCTTAAGTTCAGTTTTTAAAGTAACCCCTTAGTAGTTTATAATAGCAGTCAGCACCATCCTAAGCACACACTAAGTAAGAAGTCGATGCAAATAAGTGTATGATCTTTGGTTTAGAATGAGAAGTCAAGAGAAAAAAGTGATTGATAAGATATGTGTTAGAACACAGATTGGTTCTTAGTTATATCTCTATGTTTTGATGATAACTCTTACGAAATTTTGTATTAAGAAATTATATATTCTAAATTTTGTTCAAGTATTTTTGCTGCAGATATTAAATTTAATATTCTTCTGAAAGAAAAAATGGATCTGAACGTTGAACTACGTAAGGCTCTGAAGCGTTAGAAGCATCTCTTAGAAGACTCTGAGTGCTGCCTATAGAAGGATCTGAAGCAGAAGCTACAGAAGCATCTGAAGTTTAGACTGAAGATCTTGTATGAAGAGTTTCAAGCACTGTTTTTCAGAAGACTCTGATAGTACTGTTCGCTGCAAGTACTGAGGATCTGATCTCCAAACTCTGCTCTAATTAAATTCACGCTGAAGCACACTTGCTGCAACACTCTGATACAGCAAACTCTGAAGACATCAAGACTCTGATCACTCAAGGCTCTGATGTTGATTGTTGTAAATTAGAAACTTGTTGAAGAAGATTATTCAAAGTTATATCCGTTGGTATATTCCAAACGTCTCTTTCCTCTTCTATGCTAGACACAAGAACTCAGGCAAAAAGGATTTCTTTGAACGTTCTACTTATAGGAAAGGTCAAGTGATGTGAAGACAAAAAGGTTACAGCTACTTTGCAGACACGGTCTTCAAGCTTGCAAACGTCTTGGACTTCTGTGCCTATAAAAGGAAGTCTTCAACAACATTCTAAAGTTGACGATTATTGAAAGAAATTCATTGAAAAGCTCTCATACAAATTATTCTCTTTGCTGAATTTATTTCATACGTTCTTAAACTTAAGTGTAAATCACAGTTATGATATAGCTTTCTTAGAAGCATTCAAACACTTGTTTAGTTTACATTTAGTTGTAAAAATTCCTTGAGAAGACCCAGTTGTGGTCAGTAGTTCTTGAGAAGACTAAGAATAGTTGCTCTTAGTGTTTGCTATTGTAATCAGTTTGATTAATAGTGGATTACGTCATTGTGGAGAAAGGCAAATCACTCTTGATAGGGTGGACTGGAGTAGTTGAGTTCAACGAACCAGGATAAAAATCTTTGTGTTTTTATTGCCTAATATTTTCAAAATCCTTATTCAACCCCCCTTCTAAGTATTTTCTCACCTTCAGTTGGCATCAGAGCTTTGGTTCTGTGTGTGCTATCACTTCACCGTGAACAGAAAAGATCCAGTGAGAAAAATACTCTTGATATTCTTTGGTTGATATTATGGCTGAAACTTCAACATCCAATAGCAACAACAGATATGAAGAAAGGGATAGGATCAGCACAAAACCCCCTATGTTTGATGGGGAGAAGTTTGACAATTGGAAGGACAGAATAGAGAGTTTCTTCCTTGGTTATGATGCTGATCTTTGGGACTCAGTCACTGATGGTTATGTTCATCCTATTGATGGGGATGGCAAGAAAATTGATAGAAAATCTATGACTGAAGCCCAGAAGAAGGAGTTCAGAAATCATCATAAAGCTAGAACAATCTTATTAAATGATATATCTCATACCGAGTATGAGAAGATTACCAACAGAGAAACTGCATTTGATTTGTTTGAGTCTTTAAAGATGACACATTAAGGGAACTCACAAGTTAAAGAGACCAAGGATATGGCGCTGATCCAGAAGTATGAAGCCTTTAAAATGGGCGAATATGAATCTATAGAAGCTATGTTTTCTAGATTCTAGATCCTCACAGCTGGATTAAAAGTGTTGGACAAAGGCTATTCAACTGCTGATCATGTGAAAAAGATCATCAGAAGCTTGCCCATCAGATGGAGACCAATGGTCACTGCTCTGAAGCTAGCTAAGGATCTGAACAAGATCACATTGGAGGAACTAATTAGCTCTCTGAGGAGCCATGAGATTGAACTTCATGAAGATGAGCCTCAAAAGAAAGGTAAGTCAATTGCCTTAAAATCTAACAAATCTGTTAAAGCATTGCAGGTGTTAGAAGAAAGTTCTGAAGAGTCTTCTTCTGAAGAAGAAGATGAATTGTCCTTGCTGTCCAGAAGAATCAACAAACTCTGGAAGCACAAACAGAGGAAGTTCAAGAACCTCAAGAAGTCAGATCAATGCAAGGAGTCCTCTGGACACAAAAGATCTGGAAAGAAGGAGGTTGTTTGCTTTGAATGCAAAGAACCTGGTCATTACAAGAATGAATGTCCAAAGCTTCTAAAGGAAAAGCCAAAGAGGAAGTTTGACAAAAAGAAGAAGGTTCTAATGGCAACCTGGGATGACTCAGATGATTCTGAATCTTCATCAGACTCTGAAGAAGAATGCGCCAACATGGCTCTGATGGCAAGCGTGGAAGATCAGAATGAAGGATCATCTAGATCTGAATCTGACTCAGAAGAGGTACTTTATGATCTCTCTAGGGAAGAACTTATTAAAGTTTTATCAGAAGTCCTGAAGAACTATAATCAGATTAAGCTCAAATGCAAGAAGCTTAAATGCAATCTTGAATCTGAGAATAGTCTATTAAAGTCAGAAGTTGTTGGGCTCAAAGAAAACAATTTGAAAATGAAAAACAATTTTGAAAAAGCTCAACAAGACTCTGAATCTGAAACTAAGTCAAAATGCAAAAATATTTTAGAAGAATATGACTATAGTTTTCAGAAGTTTCTGGCTAAGAGCATAGATAGAAGAAAGATGGTTTCAATGATCTATGGAGTTAGCATAAACAACAGGAAAGGAATTGGATATGAATCTTCCTCTGGAGAGGATTTAAATCCAAAGCATGTTGATAAACTTATTATTAAGAAGACTCCCTTGTATTCTCATTTTAAGTTTGTTCATCTGAATGATATTAAACATACACGTTCTGATCAGAACGTTCCTGTGTTTAAATCAAAAGTTAGTCAGAACAAATCTGTTGTAAAAAGACAGAAGTTCAGACAAACTTTTAAGGCAACTAACCCAAAAGGACCTAAAAAGATCTGGGTACAAATCTGGTCAGAGGACTTCCTAAGTTGAAGTTCAACTCATATGTTCTTTGTGAAGCATGTCAAAAAGGAAAATTTTCAAAATCTGCTTTTAAAACTAAGAATGTTGTTTCAACTTCAAGACCATTAGAGTTGCTTCACATTGATCTGTTTGGACCAGTGAAAACTGCATCCACCAGAGGCAAGAAGTATGGATTAGTCATTGTTGATGACTATAGCATATGGACATGGGTGAAATTCCTAAAACACAAGGATGAGTCACATTTTGTGTTCTTTGACTTCTGCAAACAAGTCCAGAATGAAAAAGATTTTAAAATTGTTAAAGTCAGAAGTGATCATGGTGGCGAATTTGAAAACAAATATTTTGAAAAATATTTTAATGAAAATGGCATTGCTCATGATTTCTCCTGCCCTAGAACTCTATAACAGAATAGAGTTGTAGAGAGGAAAAATAGAACTCTGCAAGAAATGGCCAGAACCATGATCAACGAGACTAATCTGGAAAAGCATTTTTGGGCAGAAGCAATAAACACAACTTGTTATATTCAAAACAGAGTGTCTGTAAGACCTCTTCTTGAAAAGACTCCCTATGAATTGTGGAGGAACAGAAAACCCAACATTGCTTATTTTCATCCCTTTGAATGTATATGCTATATGCTGAACACTAAAGAGAATCTGAACAAGTTTGATTCTAAAGCACAGAAGTGTTTCATGCTTGGCTATTCTGAACGCTCTAAAGGCTACAGAGTATACAATACTGAAACACAGATTGTGGAAGAATCTTTACATGTCAGATTTGATGATAAGCTTGGTATTCAAAAGCCAAAGCAGTTCGAAAGTTCTGCAGATAGAGAAGTAATTCTCACAGACTCTGAAGGCTCAGAGGAGGTTCAAGTGAAAGAGCCAGAGGCAACGCCAGATGCAACTCCTTTAGCTTCTCAAATGAACAACTTGAATATTTTTGAAGAATCAAATGTTAAAGGATCATCTTCCAGAATCAAGGTCTCACACCCAGAGGATGTGATCATTGGAAAGAAGGATGACCCCATAAGAACAAGATCCTACCTCAGATCATCTGAAGCGTCATTATTTGGTTTGGTGTCAGTTATTGAACCAACTTCTGTGGATGAGGCTCTACAAGACAATGACTGGATAACTGCCATGCAAGAAGAGCTCAATCAGTTCACAAGAAATGATGTTTGGGATTTGGTTCCAAGACCAAAAGGATTCAACATAATTAGAACTAAATGGGTCTTCAGAAATAAGTTGAATGAAAAAGGAGAAGTTGAAAGAAACAAAGCAAGGCTTGTTGCTCAAAGTTATAGCCAGCAAGAAAGAATTGATTACACAGAGACTTATGCACCTGTGGCCAGGTTAGAGTCTATTTGTTTACTCATTTCTTTTGCTGCACAAAATAACATCACTCTATATCAGATGGATGTTAAGAGTGCCTTCTTAAATGGGATTATAGAAGAAGAAGCTTATGTTCACCAACCTCCTGGTTTTGAAAGTGAAAAATTTCCAGAACATGTTTTTAAACTTAAGAAATCTCTTTATGGTTTAAAACAAGCTCCCAGAGCTTGGTATGAGAGATTAAGCAATTTTCTTCTGGAGAAAAATTCTATCAGAGGCAAAGTGGACACAACTCTTTTCTGTAAAACATTTAAGAAAGATCTGTTAATTTGTCAATTATATGTAGATGATATTATATTTGGATCTACCAATGTTATGCTGGGAAAGGAGTTTGCTCAATGTATGCAGGCTGAATTTGAGATGAGTATGATGGGAGAATTGAGATTCTTTCTGGGAATTCAAGTCAACCAGACTCCAGATTGCACTTACATTTATCAGACTAAATATGTAAAAGAGCTTCTGAAGAAGTTCAACATGACTGACAGTAAGATGGCAAAGACTCCTATGCATCCAACAAGTACTCTTGGTAAGGAAGAGGTAAGTAAGAAAGTAGATCAGAAACTCTACAGAGGTATGATTGGATCTCTTCTCTACTTAACTGCTTCTAGACCTGACATTTTATTCAGTGTATGCTTGTCTGCAAGATTCCAATCAGATCCTAGAGAATCACACTTAACAGCTGTTAAGAGGATTCTAAGGTATCTGAAAGGTACTTCTAATGTGGGTTTGTGTTACAGAAAATCTGATGATTTTAAACTAGTTGGATTTTGTGATACTGATTACGCTGGAGACAGAGTTGAAAGAAAAAGTACTTCAGGAAGTTGTCAATTTCTGGGAAGAAATTTAATCTCCTGGTACAGCAAGAAACAACCTACAATTGATCTATCAACTACAGAAGCAGAATATATTGCTGCTGCTGGATGTAGCACGCAGATGCTCTGGATGAAAAGTCAGCTAGAAGACTATCAGATCTTTGAGAGTAATATTTCTATATTCTGTGATAATACTTCTGCTATATGCTTATCTAAAAATCCTATTTTACACTCTAAAGCTAAGCATATAGAAATCAAACATCACTTCATTAGAGACTATGTTCAGAAGGGTATTATAAACTTAGCCTTTGTTGATACAGATCATCAGTGGGCTGATATTTTCACAAAACCCCTTGCTGAAGATAGGTTTAAGTTTATTCTGAAAAATATTGGTATGGATCTTTGTCCAGAATAATGTTTATTAGAAGAAAACTTCTCAGATGCAAAATGTTTAAACTCTGAAGTATTTCATCTGTAATTTATTTAATTTCTTGAATAATATTTTTGTGTGTATCTGAACTAACAAGTCTCAGAGGATCTGAACGTTGGCTAACATTTCATTTCTCAAAGAGAATTCAGAAGCACATGCAAGCAAAACACGTGTCACTCTGAATCTGAAAAGATGGCGTGCACAATACTGAAGAGACATTTGAGGTAACGTTTGAATAGTTGAAATTCTTAATTTCCCCCAAATTGTCAGAATCATTTAATGCTTTGAAATGATTATTATTATTTTCATTAAATGACATTATATGTTAAATGAAAACGTGTTGTACGTGTGACTGTTTGTGTGCCCTAATTTTCTCTATAAATTCCATAAATCTCTACATTTCACACTTTTCACTCTCACAAACACATTTATGCATTTCTGCTTGCTCTTCTGTCTTCATCTAAACCCTAAACCTTCAACTTCTCCATCAATGGCAACTTCATCATCAACCTCCGCATAGTTTCAATCAATAATGGCAGTTGTATCGTCTTCCAATCTAGGTGTTGTTCCTTTCAAGGAATCTGTTAGAACGAATTTCACACCTGTGGAGAAACTGGAAGTGTTGTGTGAATCGTTGGTGGATTTTGCTTCTCTGGATGCAAATGGATTCAATCTGCGTTCCATCATTGATGCTCAAGGATGGACCAAGTACTTTAACAGACTGTTTGGGCCAGTTTATCCAGTTTTAGTGAAGGAGTTCTGGATTCATGCTCATGCGTATCCCAAGTTCATAGTGTCATATTGTCGCAACTGCGAAAAACAACCGGCGGAAAAAACACAGAAGAGTCGCCACTTTCGTTATTTATCCCAAAGAGAGGGAAAGGAAACGATCGCAAAAACCTAAATAAAAAAGGAAAAGACAAGGTCATCGCAACCATGTCTGGGTTCGGGAGTCGGTTACGCAAGGGGAAGGTATTAACACCCCTCACGTCCGTCGTACTCGACAGGATCCACGCATTGTTGTCTATCTAAAAGGGTGTGTTGAAACTACCTAGCTAAAGGCATAGGGACAAAAGAGAAAAGAAAGGACAGAACTCGACAGAGCGTCGCTGCTCTAGGCCTACGTACTCCCTCGTGCAATGGGAAAGTCAGAGTCAACGTAGTTCGCCTAACTACGGCTAAAGAAAGGGGGAAGGTTGCTCGCTAAGACATCGCGTCTTATGCCTACGTACTTTCATATGGTATGAAAGATCAGAGCAAGCGTAGTTCGGGCTAACGAGAACACAGGCTGGTTCAAGAGTTTTTACCTGAGTAGGGTTAACAAACAATTCTAGCAGTTTGGTGTATGCAGCTCGCTCGTTGGAGACTTAGGCGTTACCGTTTGCGATAGGACTGAAAGTTAACAACACTCTTGCTTGTGAAATAGTTTTCCTGATTAAGACCCCAAGGGGTGAAAAAAAGTTTGAAGTGTTTTTGTGTTTTTTAAGAAGAAGTGTTTTGAGTTAGAATGTTCATAATGTATGTTGTAACAAAGTCTAAAACCTAGGATCAAATGCGTCGCATATCGTACTAAGGACGTATACTAAACACTCTAGGCAATTGAGAGGTAACCACTCAATCACCATTTCCCAAGTACAAGGCTCATGGCACAACATTCATTATCTATAACATATATAAAGGCAATACTTGATTTTTGGTATAGCTTTTTTTAATACCAAATTTACCCTTATTTTAAAATATATAACTTACACAATAACTTCCATTGAACTACTACTATCATCTTTCATATACCTCCCTACTAATAACTTCTCACATAACTTCCATGTAAAATTAATATTAAATAAAAATATATCATTTATATTTATATGTGTGCAATAAAAAAGCGGACAGACGGGCACGCAAGTGCCCGTCTGAACGCTAGTATTTATTAAGTGAATTGACGTTGTTTGAAGATGAGAAGAGGAAGGGGACAAACTAAGGGGGACTAGTCTATACCCTAAAAGTTGTCATGCAAGATGCTCCTAAAGTTGAGTTTGAAAGGGAACTACCTAATGTTATCATGCATGGTTAGAACCCTAACGTCTATCATAACCTCTCTTGAACAAGAGAGGTTAGAAATCCAAAGGGAAGTAAGACAATGGAAGAAGAAAGAAACATGCATAAGAATGCAAACATGGAAGGCAAGGATGCAATGCAAGTGAGGGAGGAAATATGTGTGGGGCTGGAGCCTCCACAAGCTCATCTCAACCTCAAGCCATAGTATGAATAAATGCAAGAGAAGAGGAGAAGAAATGCAACAAAAACAAGTAACAAAAACAATGGGAAAAAGTCCTCATGGATTCATTACTTTAGGTAAACTTCAAGTTCCTCCTAAGGAGGGACCAAGCAACCTTAAGTAGTATTCCAAAGTCATAAGACAAAATAGGGGATGAGGAGAGAATGCACAAATGTAATAGCAAACACATCACAAGAGAATGCAAGCATGCAAGTCAAAACTTAAGTCACATAAGCAAAAGATAAACACACAATGTAGACATGAAATGGAAAAGGCATGAAAAAAAGCAAACAGCCCCTAAAAATATCAAATAAAATCTCATTGGACCCCCAAGGTGTTAGGAACCAGGGGTCCAAATTAGAGATCAAAACTCCAAGCACAACTACCTCAACTGGAGGCAAACACACAAGGTATGCCCTAAACTAGGGCAAAAGGAAGGGTTCACAAAACCAAACCAAAACACTAAGCAAAAATTGATAAAAAAACAGAAATAAAAACATGCAAAAATCATTCAACATGTTAATGCAATGTTCAAAAATTTTCATGCAGAAATGAGGAGTTTACGCCTAGAAATAAAATCAAGAGAAAGTAATGCTACAATTTAATTCAAATAAAACAGCCCCAATATTTAATTCATTTTTTAATTGAAAATAAAGTCAAAAAATAAAATAAAAACATCTAGAAAAACTAGACATCTCAAAGTTCATAGAAAATATTTTTGGGGAATTTTTAGGATATTGGAACTATTTTATCTGAATTAAATTGGAAACAGCACAAAACAGAAAAATAAAAGAAATTAACAAGTAAATGAAAATTAAGTGGTGCAAACAGCAAGCTCTACTAATGCAAAACGCGTATGGGCCCAGGTTGGGGGGTGGTGATATCAAGCGCATGTCCAAGGCCCAATCCCAATAATCAAAACAAAATAAAATCTTGATAATCTGGTACAACACGCTCAACTGAGGACCACCAAGGAATTCAATGGAATGCGCGTGATCTAGGAGGTATTCAGATCACACGGTTGATCAATGGCCAGCACATTAATGAAGCTTTAAACAATATCCCATGCGCGCGGTCAATTTGGATGTACCGTGAGTCTTAATTTCGTACGCACGATGGGACGGTACACACATCAAACACGTGAGGATTCAACACGTCATCGTCTTTTTCCATGGGATTACCAGCCGTTGGAGATTTGCTCCGGTCATCTCTCTCGTTACCTCCGGCCGCCGCGGGGAGCAATCAACAACACAGATCCACCATTTTTCAACCGTTTTCAACAATCTTTAGATGATAATTCATCTACTCTCTGAGAGGAACAAGAATCTAGCCTTAGTTTGCATTGAAACCTCACCAATAAAGAGAAAATCGAACAACAAGATTGATGCATAAAAACAAAAGTTCATCAAAACTCAAATAATTTCATCCTAACATCATCCTCATGTTATGTAGATCAAGAATCAACAAAAATTAAAGCAAATCACCACATAAATTCATCAAACCGAATCAAAGTAATTCGGAGCTCACAAAATCAATCATTACAAACACGAACAACTATGATCCAGAAATGATCTATACAACTCAAGGATCCAAATGCAACAAAAATAGCGAAGAATCATGGCATGTTGAGAGTGTAAGGTTGAAAGTTAGTTTACCTAGTGGAGAGCCTCCACTGGGCCTTGAAACTATGCTGAAGCTTAATGAAAAGTGCCCAGAATCATTCCATGAATTTCATTAAAGGTGTTTGAATGCTCAATTTGGTCTGAAAATGGTTGAATCTGAGAAATCATTTTTTGAGTTTTCTCCACTTTCTTCAAATGTGTTATGGCTTTGCTTGCACGAAAGTGACCTAGCTATGATCCAATTTTTATCTGGGATATTTATGTGTTGGGTTTAGGACCAAATGGGGCTCCAATTCAAGCCATACAACCCAATTCACAAATTCCATTTTCCTCACTTTTTCATATGGCCATACACATATTTTACCACTACACCAGCTTGGTTTTTAATCCAAATCCACTCCAAATCATCTGAGTTGATCAAAGGGCTAAGATTTGAGGCTTGATTTTGATCCTATGGTTGATTTCCAAGTTGTTACTTCAAGAGGAAGAAACCATGAAAATGGCCAATTTTGAGATCCCAAATTTCCAATGTGACAATGGCAATACTTTTGAATCATTATTTCCAATTAGAAAATGCACAAAACTGCCTTGAAAAAGTTCAAAATCAACTAATTCTCAATTTCTCAATTTAGGGTCTGTTTGGTTGGGGGGTTTTGGAGGGGAGGGGAGGGGAGGGGAGGTAATATATTAAAATAGGTGTGTTTGGTTCAATTTTTTATGAGGGGAGGGGAGGGGATTGGAGGTAATCAGAATCCCTCCTGAAGCATTTTTTTGTTCCCCCAAATTGGGGGGTTTTGGAGGGGAGGGGAGGGAGAAGAGTTATGATAACATGTATTTTTATTATATTGACAAAATTATCCTCACTTTTATTTAATAAAATTTTTAGTTGTCTTTATTAATATTATACCTTAATTTTTGTCACCTTATTATAATTCCTTCATTTTTTTAATGGCAACTTCATTATTTTTATTATTATGATTCAACTTTGTTCCCATGTGTTTTATTCTACTCATTTTTATTTAATATTTTTCTTGTAATAACTTAATTATTTTATAATTTATTGTATTATATTACATACCAATATATAATTGTAGTATGAGTTATAACAATGTTAAAAGTTTTATTTTGAATAAATTTTTTTTTTTTTATTTTTTGTATTTTTATATCTTCATCTTACTATCATTATATTTGTTTAAATTTTTTATTTTATTTTTCATATTTTAATGTTAATTTTAGTTATCGTAATATTTTTGTTTATAATAATATGGGGACCAAAACTGTAATTTTGCCAATTATATATTATAATCGTTGCATTTTTTAAAAATATTTTATGATGATCTCTAATTGAATATTTATATTTCGTCAATAAATTTGTATTTGAGATATAAACGGTAAATATCACAAGTCTTATGGTAAAATTAGAAGGATAAAAAAGTAAATTAGTTTTAAAATACCTCCCCTCCCCTTGTGAACCAAACATATTTGTAAATAAAATACCTCCCCTCCCCTCCCCTTTCATATTTTGAACCAAACATATATGTAATTAAAATCTCTCCCCTCCCTTCCCCTCCCCTTCCCTCCCCTCGATAAAAATCCCTCCCCTCCCCTCCCCTCGATTGAACCAAACAGACCCTTAAGCCTCCTTTATGAAAAATTCAAAACCCAATTCTTCAATCCAAGCTCCTACCTTGACAAGAGATGATTTGGTAATGCAAGTGTCCTCATTTGGAGCAAGTTTCATGTTGAAAAGATTTCCATTTGAAGTGTGCAAGTTGGTGAAATGGACCTATAATTTTATGACCTATAATCTTACTTTCCCAAAATACCCCTAACTTGTAAACCTCATAACTTGAGTTCCACAAATCAGATGAAAGACTTATAGTACAATTTGGAAAGCTAAGATCAAGACCTAGAACTTTCATGTTGGCAAAAAGTTGATGAGAAACATCCTTCTAGGTCAAAACTGGCTTGGAAGTTGGTTGACTTTTGTTGACCAAAATCACATCCCTCTGATGACCTGTAACTTGTCTGGATCATAACTTGAGTTCTATAAATCCAATCAAGGACTTATAGTACTCAAATTAAAGCTAAGAACATGCTACACAAGTTCCATGTTGGTAAAAAGTTGATATGAAACTTGTATCTTGAGATAGGTGGTCTTGAAGTCAGGAACTAAATAGGGGATTTTACCCTGAGAGCCCTAATTTAGTAACTTCTCACACACTTAACCCTTGATGAATTGAACTTGAAATGATATCTCATATATCTTAACACAACATCCCATGACCATAGAGACTTTGAATTGATTTTTAATCTCCTTCAATTGCACAGTTGACTGAGGATTTGTCAGATGAAAACCCTAGTTGCAACACCTTCAACTGTAACCTTTCACACTTAGCACAAACACTTGGATGAGCTCCACAATGACCTTCAAGGTACTCCATGAGCTCTATTAACATCTTGTATCCATAATCATGGCTTCACAAACCTCTGATGCTCTTCAGTTGGCCTCCAAGTTAGGAGCTGACCCACACACATCCATCTTCTCTTTCATAAGACCAATGTCCACTTCCTGATGACTTGATTACCATCCAAACTTGAGTAACACCCCTTGCTTAGGCTCAACCCTCTGAGTAGGCTCCTTTTGCTGTGCACAACCTCCTGATCCCTGGTAAAATGAAATATGCTATGCAATGTAAATGCTAGAAAGAAATGAAATGAAACATAACCCAGCCAAAGAAAAAGGTTGGGCAAATTTTGGGGTGCAACAACTGTCCCTATTCAAACGACTTGGACCTGAATGGATGAAAAGCGAACGACTTTCAAACAATAAAGGTAAAAGATGGTTGAATACCAAAGAACCCGTAAATTTGCCAACCGCAGAAATAAACTGCAACACACTGATTGGGGAACGAACTATCCAGAAAACTGAGCGTAGACAGTTGCAACGGCAACCGGCTGACTGATCATCTGATAAAGAACACCTGACATTGCTGCCAGTCACCTGTGTAACGCCACATACATTAAACTTATGGACCGGATCAACATGTATTTGATCCTTTCCATGGTCCAGAACCAGATCAACATGCACTTGATCTATTCACATCGTCTAAAGTCGGATCAACATGCACTTGATCCTTTCACATCGTCTAATGATAGACAGGAAGAAACACAATCCCGAAGGTTCACATCGTCTAATGATAGACAGGAAGAAAACAATCATGAAGGTTCACATCGTCTAATGATAGACAGAAAGAAAAACAATCTCGAAGGTTCACATCGTCTAATGATAGACAGGAAGAAAAATAATCCCGAAGGTTCACATCGTCTAAAGCCGGATCAACATGCACTTGATCCTTTCACATCGTCTAATCATAGACAGGAAGAAAAACAATCCCGAAGTTTTACATCTTCTAATGATAGACAGGAAGAAAACAATCCCAAAGGTTCACATCGTCTAATGATAGACAGAAAGAAAAACATATTCAAATCTCGCATCGTCTAAAGCCGGATCAACATGCACTTGATCCATTCACACCCTCTAATGATAGACAGGAAGAAAGATAATTCTGAAGGTTCACATTGTCTAATGATAGACAGGAAGAAACATAATATATCCAAAGCTCGCATCGTCTAATGATAGACGAGAGTAACAATAATCCGCGTCAATGAACATCAAAACTACCCATCAAATTTCAGAATCCTTTCGTCCATAGGAATTGATGGAAAAACATCTTCAAAGGGGCCACATCATCAATAAGAACTGACAGGAAGAAAACCACCTTCAAAGAGCCATGTCATCAATAAGAATCAACAACTAGGAAATTCTAACATTCTTCAAAGAGCTCTGACGTCAATAAGAATCGACAGCCAGGAAAAAACCCTTCTTGGAGTGTCATCTCAACCAATAAACAGAAAGAAAACCATATCTGAAAGATCGCCTTGAAACCTCACATCGTCTAAAGATAGACAGAGAGAAAACCATATCCAAAGCTCGCATCGTCTAATGATAGACGAGAGAAAAATCATATCCAAAGCTCGCATCGTCTAATGATAGACGAGAGAAAACCTACTAGGGAAACACATCGTCGATAGGAACTGACGGAAAGAAAATCTGCTCGGAGATATCACCACCAGAGGACTGATGGACCAAGGAACTCTGCTTGGAGATGGACAAAATCATAATCGTCGGATGATCTGAAATTCGAATAAACCGATAAGCTGTTTGAACAAAGCTGCTGGATAAATGCCCCTGCATTGATTGCGAAATAATTCACACGGCCACGGAAGGCTAACAGAAACTGGCTTATGCTTCGAATGCATATGTGTATGTTTGAATATGGCGTAATGCTCTATACGAAATGGAAATGCTACACATTTGAGGATGAAATGCAAAGATGATGCAAATATGATAACTATATGCAAAGATGCAGATACAGGCCCGGGCCGCCGGGGAAAGCTGGATACAATAGAACATTCCAGCAAAATAAATGCTGGAAAGGTGAAGCCAACTCCGCTGGGGATAACCAGATGTCACAGAATTACTCTAGCAAAATAAATGCTGGAAAGGTGAGACCGACTCCGCTGGGGAATGATCAAAGGTGCCAAGTACGATTAGACTCTTCTGGGAGATAGCTTACACGTGCCAATGATGATTGGGCTTTGCTGGGGAAGACAGGTGAAACCCAAGGGAACTGGATTTGCAAAGAATCAGGTATGACTGATGCTGGAAAAATATCCTGTCTGAACTCAAAAGTTTTGGTTAAGGGGTCAAGGGATAGTAGCACGACTTCCCGACATTTGTCTTGCACTCAAAAGTTAGCTGAACCTGCTTGAACAGCTCTGAAGACATGGAGAACAATTCCTACGCTTCCAAATTTGCCCCAGCCTGTGGGATCTCTGTGGGGATATTCCTCGAAAGGAAATCTAAAATCTCATGCCCTGATGGCTTGATATACACTGACTAAACACCTTGAACCTCAGAGATAGCTTCTGTGCTCTTGGGGGTGGCCTGCCCCAGTTTGCAATGACTTTGCCCCTGATTGGATGGCCCGTGGGGATATTCCTCGAAAGGAAATATGAAATCTCATGCCTTGATGGCTTGATATGCCCTGCCTAAGCATCTTGGACCTCGGAGAGGTGTTTCACATTAATTGCCCCACGGATAAGGAATAGCTTATGCGCTCTTGGGGGTGGCCTGCCCCAGTCTGCAATGACTTTGCCCCTGATTGGCTTATCTGTGAGGAAAGTGCTTCTTGGCCGCGAGAGAATCGTCGAATCTCGACTTGACTGCCTCAGATTAACTGACTTCTGGATGGCTGACTCCCATGTTGTGATCATTTGATATAACTTGCCCCAGTTCGATGGAGTATTCAGGCAATCGGCATTCTATCCTGATCAATCTTTTCATTGTGGAAACTTTCCTGCTTTCAAGTGCTTGCTCGCAAGTAAAACGAGTTGTCCTGCATAAAAGATATATTAAATGCAACGCATATGACAGTTTTCGAAATCCAATCTGTTCACTGGAAAAAAATGTGACATAAAGTGTGTGAAATCAAATATCAACATGTTAACATTAGTACAACGTTGTAAGAGGAATCCTTTTAGGAGTCAGTTTCGATGCGATCTTTACCGAAGTATGCTTTCAAAACAAACCAGCTTCAATTAGGACTTTTTCAGGTTGTAACTTGGTCAGGTTCACGGTTTACAAGGAAAGGATAAAGGCTCAAAGTTTATTTTAACCCACCCATTCTCCGTGATGTTTTCCAATCCTATATTCAGCTAATTCGACGCTAGCGCTCACCTTTCAGAGGTTAAATGATAGGAATGCTGGTTCGAGAAACCACAAGTTTTCGGAGTGACAATCACTCACTTTTCCGTCTTTGGTGCCTGAATCACACGACTTGTTTTTCAACATCATTTTTTTATTTCCCTAACTTTTGCCTGGACTGGCTCTTTCGAGCTTCTTTTGATTTGAAGGTCCAGCAGGATGCCCTAATTTTTGCCTAAGCCATGTTTTCAGGATTCGACTTAGCGGGCTTTGTTCTCTTTTTTTTTCTTTCTCTTTTTTTTTGCACAAGTCGTGTGACACCGGCTTGTCTGACTCTTTGGGGAATAACGTGACTATTTCACTCCTTATCGGCAAGGTTTAACTAATGTGGTTCTTTAGGCACGACTTATACAGGTGTGATTTATCCTCGAACGGGAACAACTCCTATTGCAATCAGGATGTTCGGTTAAATTAGCTGACACCTACCCTGCCGCAGGTTAAAATTAGGGTTTTTCGTTTTCAGAAAGAAACTCCTACAACTAGGCTCAAAGGGGTAGACAAGGGATTATCATCCTTATATCTCCGGTGTTTGGGATTTGAAACAATGCTTGTACATCATCAGCAGATTTTATTTCGAAAGCATACTTTCGGAAGCTTGCGCATCTTTAAACTTCGTCATCCTCCCCGGACTCCGCTTAAACAAGCGTATAACATCTGTAAAAAGCAATTAGTGAACAAGAATGGATTAAATCAAAACATGCATATTCATTTCATTAATATCAATCAACGAAAACAACAAGTTTTACAAATGAGATTGCACTTTAAACAGGAAAGGAAATTACAAACATAAAGAAATAACAGGATAAAACGAAAATTGCCAGCTTCTGGGAACTGGGCTTTCACACTGATTTGCCGCTGAACCAGCCATCTTCAAAGTTGCTTATTGAAACCATTCTGGCGCTCTTATGAACCTTTTTCGTCGGGGAATTCTTTCATGAAGCGAAACGCCGGCAGAACTTATTGATCCGGATACCCCGAGGCGTGACTGAGAACATATCAGAGTTCAGCAGATTCTGAATCTGGATTTTAAGCACCTTGCAGTTGTCGGTTGAATGCCCCTGCGCCCCAGCATGGTACTCACAACGGGTGTTGACATCGAACCCTGGCGGATATGGAGGAATCACTGCATCGATCTTCTTTGGCACTATCAGTCCTCCTTTGATCAGATCTGGTAGCATCTGACTATATGTCATGGGCAACCGAGCGAAATGCCTTTCTGGCTTCTTTGGTCTTCGCCTGACGCGCAAACTCGAGCTAGAACTATGAGGCTGCTGATTCTGGAGAGAAATTGATGTCTGTTGCAAAGGCTGGATGGGTTGTTGACCTTGAATAGTTGAAACACTCGGAGGTTGAGTCTGAATTATCAGGGACTCCTTTTGTTCGGGTGCTTTCATCCTTAAGCTTGATCCAGGAACAGGCAGCAACTGTGGGCAGGGGGATTCTAACACCAAAGATTGTAGGATATACTCTTGGCCTACTGCAGCTTTAGGAATGGGCACAGAAATATCTGTCTCTTTCTCACGACAGGGAACAAACTCGCCTGATACCTTCATGCCGCTCGGCGTGAATTCAATCGTCTTCGAATCAATCAAGTCTTGAACCTTGTGCTTAAAAGCTTTACAGTTCGCAATGTCATGCCCCTGTCCCCCAGAGTGGAAATCACAATAAGCATTGATGTCAAAGCCCGGTGGTGGTTGGCCAGTAAGTGGATCCAAAGTTCGAGGCTTTACCAACTGAAGTTGGATCAAGAGTTGCACCAACTGAGCATAATCCATGGGGATCTGATCGAAGATTCTATCTTGCAATTTTATTCTCTAACCATATCTTCTAATCCTGGGATTCTCCTGAGAGACAGGGCGCAGCTGATGGCACGGGAACTTCGGAACCTCCAGTTGTGCAGCAGACTTCTGACACACGTCACGCTCTGGGATAGGCTCCGCAGACAGAAGTGGAACAAGCATCCTTGCTGCAGTCTCAGGCATTTGATCACCTTCCTTTCTGAGCACACTCCTTATCACTTCCATGATTACGCTCACTTGAGTTTTCAACTGCTGGTTCTCCTCTCTGAGCGCATTCTGATCCAAGCGCAGTGCTCGCATGTCCTCAATGAACTGCCCCATCTGGCTCTTGACTTCACTTAGCTCTACTTGGACTTGCTCCATGACTTTGTGGGAATTCCTGTATCTAAATGTATAACCTGCAACAAACTAACAGAGTATATAAAGTCAGATTAACAACTCCGAGATACCTGTTACACAAAAATAATATGCAAGATGCAAACAAGTATGCAACAAGGAAATATCAGAATAGCACCAAGGCAACAAGGAACCCAAGATCCAAACAGGGATAACCATCGCACATATATCACACCATCCAGAAATAACCGAATACAAACAGAGTGACCTCGACCAACAGGCCTGGCGATGGTCAGCAAGCAAAGAAAACAGATGCGGCAGTCGACATAGGAAACCTTCTAGCAACTTCCCTCACATTCAACTGAGCCCTCAGTTTGAAACTCTTCAAAACACACACTCTCGGTGGATCCTTCCATAACAAGAACTATTGTGCCCTCGTGGCTGGATGAAGGAGAATCATTAATCTGAATAATACCCTGAGGCGTGATGGAAAACTTGTTAGAGTCTAACAGGGTTTGAACTTGGCTCCTGAGCACCTTACAATCATCTGTGGAATGCCCCTGTGCCCCAACATGGTACTCATAGCGAGCATTGACATCGAAGCCTGTAGGGTACGGCGGGATCATTGGATTAGTCTCTTTTGGCACTATCAACCCACTTTCGACCAAGTCCGACAACAACTGGTTGTACGACACCGGTAGCTGAGTAAACTGCCTTTCGGGTTTCCTTGGTCTTCGTCGAGCGTGCTGACGCGGCTGACGACGGTATGACCGTTGGCTTTGAACACTTGAACCGTCTGAAGACTGGTCCTGAGATGCCGAAGACTCTGAGATAAGATCACTTCCTTTCTCCCATTCTTCTTGAGAACTCACAACTGACTCATTCTCCTCAACTGAGATAAAGGGCATGTCTCTAATCTTACCATTCTTGAGTCCACTCTCAACACGTTCACCCATTATCAACAAGTCGGCAAAGTTTGACATTCCACCGCTGATCAACTTATCAAAGTAATGGCCTTTCAGGGTACCCAAGAAGATGTCAACTAGTTCTCTATCCTAAAGCGGTGGTTGAACACGAGCAGCAAATTCTCTCAATCTCTGCACATATCCTCTAAAGGATTCATTCTCCGCCTGAGATAATCCTTGCAATTGCATGCGACTAGGAGCCATATTGAGATTGTAGTCGTACTGCTTAACGAAGGCATTAGCTAAATCTGACCATGATCGGATACAACCACTCTCCAACTACATATACCAATCCAACGATGCTCCACTCAAACTATCCTGGAAACAGTGAATCATGAGATGATCATTGTGAACATGTGAAGTCATTCTCCTACAAAACATTACCAAATACTGCTTCAGACAATTATCCCCTTTGAACTTTTCAAATTTTGGCATTTTAAACTTCGGTGGCATCACAAGACCTGGCACCAGACACATGCCCGCGACATTCAAATCAAGAGTATTCTGACTCATTAAGGTATCAAGCTTTTCTTCCAACAGCTGACATTTCTCCAAAAATTCAACAGTCTTCGGGTCTTCAACATTAACCTTTGGAACAACCCTCTGAGAATCTGGCACAGAGAATGTGAAACTATGATATTCTGCGTCATAAAGAGAAGAAGAATCTCTATTGCTGGCAATGGGATGCTCTTCAACAGGAATCGGCACACACTGAGCTCGAGCAACATTGTTCACTGGGGTCTTCTGAGTACCAGTCTCTCCTCTAGTCATAGTTGACATGGCTTCCACAAGCTGACTCAACTGATTCTTCATCAATTCGAACTCTGCCCTCGTCATAACCAAATTCTGCTCTCCTGAGTTCATGATCCTTCCAGAAGCTAACTCAAATCCTATACGAATGTCGGGAAATCAACTGACGAAGCAGACAAAAGACGAGTAAGCTCCTTGTTCCCGCTGAGGATGGACATGCAAAAATGAAATGCAAATGCAAACAATGCTAAATGCAAAATGCTAATGCAACAAACAAGGGATCAAGATTGATGTATTGTAGACTGAGGAAGATATGAGCTCTGCCTTAGCAAGCATACAACACTGCTCCGATTGGAAACCGACTGATACCAATAATCTAGATTCAAACTGCAGAGAAAACCCGGGTAATCTGAAGGTAAAAGTTTCCTGCATAACCCCAGTCCCACTCACATGTATGGACCTATTCACTGATACGGTATGGCACCCTATGTGTTTGTCAGCGTCACAGACTTTCAAGAAATGATGATACGTTCACCATTTCTGGTTTGGCATCATTATCTCCTAAAGAGGCCTCACTTAGCTGACTCACAAATGATCGGTTCCCAGAGTCGACAATCCTCAGATCCAACCTCCTGCCGAGCCCTAAGGGCCAGTTGGGAAGTCATCAAAGAGAATCTCGTCTGAGTGTGAATTTCATGGGGAACTGTGTCTGCTAAGCAAACAGCCCCCCCACTAGTCTCCACTTCTAATGCTAGGTATGTACTCGAGCCCAGGTCCGGCTTATCACTCATTAGAACTCCCCATTCCCACAGCACAACACAAATGACATGATGCGGAAAATAAATGCGGGAAATTAAAATGCGAAAGTAAATAAAGTACATATATACAACCCCCAAAGATAAATAGCCAAGCGCTAGGATTGACTCGCATAGGGGATATTCCCATCCCCAGCAGAGTCGTCAGTTGTCGCAACTGCGAAAAACAACCGGCAGAAAAAACACAGAAGAGTCGCCACTTTCATTATTTATCCCAAAGAGAGGGAAAGGAAATGATCGCAAAAACCTAAAGAAAAAGGAAAAGACAGGGTCATCGCAACCATGTCTGGGTTCGGGAGTCGGTTACGCAAGGGGAAGGTATTAGCACCCCTCACGTCCGTCGTACTCGACGGGATCCATGCATTGTTGTATATCTAAAAGGGTGTGTTGAAACTACCTAGCTAAAGGCTTAGGGACAAAAGAGAAAAGAAAGGACAGGACTCGACAGAGCGTCACTGCTCTGGGCCTACGTGTTCCCTCGTGCAATGGGAAAGTCAGAGTCAACGTAGTTCGCCTAACTACGGCTAAAGAAAGGGGGAAGGTTGCTCGCTAAGACATCGCGTCTTATGCCTACGTACTCTCATCTGGAATGAAAGATCAGAGCAAGCGTAGTTCGGGCTAACAAGAACACAGACTAGTTCAAGAGTTTTTACCTGAGTAAGGTTAACAGACAGTTCTAGCAGTTTGGTGTATGCAGCTCGCTCGTTGGAGACTTAGGCGTTACCGTTTGCAATAGGACTAAAAGATAACAACGCTCTTGCTTATGAAAAAGTTTTCCTGATTAAGACCCCAAGGGGTGAAAAAAAGTTTGAAGTGTTTTTGTGTTTTTTAAGAAGAAGTGTTTTGAGTTAGAATGTTCATAATGTATGTTGTAACAAAGTCTAAAACCTAGGATCGAATGCGTCGCATATCGTCCTAAGGACGTATACTAAACACTCTAGGCAATTGAGAGGTAACCACTCAATCACCATTTCCCAAGTACAAGGCTCATGGCGCAACATTCATTATATTTATTAGGTGAATTGAAGTTGTTTGAAGATGAGAAGAGAAAGGGGACAAACTAAGGGGGACTAGTCCAAACCCTAAAAGTTGTCATGCAAGATGCTCCTAAAGTTGAGTTTGAAAGGGAACTACCTAATGTTATCAAGCATGGTTAGAACCCTAATGTCTATCATAACCTCTCTTGTTCAAGAGAGGTTAGAAATTCTAAGGGAAGTAAGACAAAGGAAGAAGAAAGAAACATGCATAAGAATGCAAACATGAAATGCAAACATGGAAGGCAAGGATGCAATGCAAGTGAGGGAGGAAATATGTGTGGGGCTGGAGCCTCCACAAGCTCATCTCAACCTCAAGCCATAGTATGAATAAATGCAAGAGAAGAGGAGAAGAAATGCAACAAAAACAAGTAACAAAAACAATGGGAAAAAGTCCTCATGGATTCATTACTTTAGGTAAACTTCAAGTTCCTCCTCTCCTAAGGAGGGACCAAGCAACCTTAAGTAGTATTCCAAAGTCATAGGACAGAATAGGGGATGAGGAGAGAATGTACAAATGCAATAGCAAACACATCACAAGAGAATGCAAGCATGCAAGTCAAAACTTAAGTCACATAAGCAAAAGATAAACACACAATGTAGACATGAAATGGAAAAGGCATGAAAAAAAGCAAACAGCCCCTAAAAATACCAAATAAAATCTCATTGGACCCCCAAGGTATTAGGAACTAGGGGTCCAAATTAGAGATCAAAACTACAAGCACAACTACCTCAACTGGAGGCAAACACACAAGGTATGCCTTAAACTAGGGCAAAAGGAAGGGTTCACAAAACCAAACCAAAACACTAAGCAAAAATTGATGAAAAAAAATAGAAATAAAAACATGCAAAAATCATTCAACATGTTAATGCAATGCTCAAAAAATTTCATGCAGAAATGAGGAGTTTACACCTAGAAATAAAATCAAGAGAAAGTAATGCTACAGTTTAAATCAAATAAAACAACCCCAATATTTAATTCATTTTTTAATTGAAAATAAAGTCAAAAAATAAAATAAAAATATCCAGAAAAACTAGACATCTCAAAGTTCATAGAAAATATTTTTGGGGAATTTTTAGGATATTGGAACTATTTTATCTTAATTAAATTGGAAACAGCACAAAACAGAAAAATAAAAGAAATTAACAAGTAAATAAAAATTAAGTGGTGCAAACAGCAAGCTCTACTAATGCAAAACGTGTATGGGCCCAGGATGGGGGTGGTGATATCAAGCGCGTGTCCAAGGCCCAATCCCAATAATCAAAACAAAATAAAATCTGGATAATGTGGTACAACACGGTCAACTGAGGACCACCAAGGAATTCAATGGAATGCGCGTGATCTAGGAGGTACTCATATCACACGGTTGATCAATGGCCAACACATTAATGAAGCTTTAAACAATATCCCATGCGCGCGGTTAATTTGGATGTACCGTGAGTCTTAATTTCGTACGCACGATGGGATGGTACACACATCAAACACGTGAGGATTGAACACGTCATCGTCTTCTTCTATGGGATTACCAGCCGTTGGAGATTTGCTCCGGTAATCTCTCTCGTTACCTCCGGCCGCCGCGGGGAGCAAACAACAACACAGCTCCACCATTTTTCAACCGTTTTCAACAATCTTTAGATGATAATTCATCTACTCTCCGAGAGGAACAAGAATCTAGCCTTAGTTTGCATTAAAACCTCACCAATAAAGAGAAAATCAAACAACAAGCTTGGTGCACAAAAATAAAAGTTCATCAAAACTCAAATAATTTCATCCTAACATTATCCTCATGTTATGTAGATCAAGAATCAACAAAAATTAAAGCAAATCACCACAGAAATTCATCAAACCGAATCAAAGTAATTCGGAGCTCACAAAATCAATCATTACAAACACAAACAACTATGATCCAGAAACGATCTATACAACTCAAGGATCCAAATGCAACAAAAATGGCGAAGAATCATGGCATGTTGAGAGTGTAAGGTTGAAAGTTAGTTTACCTAGTGGAGAGCCTCCACTGGGCCTTGAAACTATGCTGAAGCTTAATGAAAAGTGCCCAGAATCATTCCATGAATTTCATTAAAGGTGTTTGAATGCTCAATTTTGTCTGAAAATGGTTGAATTTGAGAAATCATTTTTTGAGTTTTCTCCACTTTCTTCAAATGTGTTCTGGCTTTGCTTGCATGAAAATGACCTAGCTATGATCCAATTTTTATCTGGGATATTTATGTGTTGGGTTTAGGACCAAATGGGGCTCCAATTCAAGCCATACAGCCCAATTCACAAATTCCATTTTCCTCACTTTTTCACATGGCCATACACATATTTTACCACTACACCAGCTTGGTTTTTAATCCAAATCCACTCCAAATCATCTGAGTTGATCAAAGGGCTAAGATTTGAGGCTTGATTTTGATCCTATGGTTGATTTCCAAGTTGTTACTTCAAGAGGAAGAAACCATGAAAATGGCCAATTTTGAGACCCCAAATTTCCAATGTGACAATGGCAATACTTTTGAATCATTATTTCCAATTAGAAAATGCACAAAACTGCCTTGAAAAATTTCAAAATCAATTAATTCTCAATTTCTCAATTTAAGCCTCCTTTATGAAAAATTCAAAACCCAATTCTTCAATCCAAGCTCTTACCTTGACAAGAGATGATTTGGTAATGCAAATGGCCCCATTTGGAGCAAGTTTCATGTTGAAAAGATTTCCATTTGAAGTGTGCAAGTTGGTGAAATGGACCTATAATTTTATGACCTGTAATCTTACTTTCCCAAAATACCCCTGACTTGTAAACCTCATAAATTGAGTTCCACAAATCAGATGAAAGACTTCTAGTACAATTTGGAAAGCTAAGATCAATACCTATAACTTTCATGTTGGCAAAAAGTTGAGGAGAAACATCCTTCTAGGTCAAAACTGGCTTGGAAGTTGGTTGACTTTTGTTAACCAAAATCATATCCCTCTGATGACCTGTAACTTGTCTGGATCATAACTTGAGTTCTATAAATCCAATCAAGGACTTCTAGTACTCAAATTAAAGCTAAGAACATGCTACACAAGTTCCATGTTGGTAAAAAGTTGATATGAAACTTGTATCTTGAGATATGTGGTCTTGAAGTCAGGCACTAAATAGGGGATTTTACCCTGAGAACCCTAATTTAGTAACTTCTCACACACTTAACCCTTGATGAATTGAACTTGAAATGATATCTCATATATCTTAACACAACATCCCATGACCATAGAGACTTTGAATTGAGTTTTAATCTCCTTCAATTGCACAGTTGACTGAGGATTTGTCAGATGAAAACCCTAGTTGCAACACCTTCAACTGTAACCTTTCACACTTAGCACAAACACTTGGATGAGCTCCACAATGACCTTCAAGGCACTCCATGAGCTCTCTTAAAATCTTGTATCCATAATCATGGCTTCACAAACCTATGATGCTCTTCATTTGGCCTCCAAGTTAGGAGTTGACCCACACACATCCATCTTCTCTTTCATAAGACCAATGTCCACTTCCTGATGACTTGATTACCATCCAAACTTGAGTAACACCCCTTGCTTAGGCTCAACCCTCTGAGTAGACTCCTTTTGTTGTGCACAACCTCCTGATCCCCGGTAAAATGAAATATGATATGCAATGCAAATGCTAGAAAGAAATGAAATGAAACATAAGCCAACCAAAGAAAAAGGTTGGGCAAATTTTGGGGTGCAACACATATGTTCTGGGAAAAGAGATTGTGATTACAGAAGATCTTATAAGGAAGCTAATTGGATATGAGGAAACTGATGGAGTTTCTCATCTGACTGGGCGTGTCAACATGAAAGTTGTCTATGCAGAAGTGGTTGCTTCTGGAGAACCCTCCAACAAGTTTAAAGATCTGAAACCCAATTACAAAATCTGGGCTAAAATATTCATGGGTTGCATTCACCATAGAAAGTCTACCAATTCACCAGATTATGTCAACAATGATCAAATTTACTTCATGTATTACCTCAGTCAGAGCACAAAGATAGATCTGCCTCATCTGCTCTTTTCTCAACTTTGGAATCACGTCAAGGCATCTAGAGAAGACATGAAGACTAAACATACTAAGAGGAGAAATTGGATCCCTTGTGGAAGGTTGATTTCAAACATTCTGACAGAGAATGGTCTAGTGGAGCATCTGCATGTGGTTGGATTAAAGGAGGAACTTACATCTGTTTTGGGAAAAGTTCTGAACGCTAAAAGTTTACAAATGTTGAAAGTTATTGATGAACTTACTTCTACTCCTAATAAAATAAATACAGAAGAAGTAAGAAAAAGAAGAATTCTGGTAGAAAACTTCCCAATGTTTTATGCAGAAGAACCAAAGGAGGTTCTGATCAAATTTGTTGGATCATGTATAGAGCAAGGAATTCCTCTTCCAAAAGGATTTCTCAATTGTGAACCAATTCCATATTTTTATGCTGAACATAAGAGACAAAGAAAACAAGAGTTAGAAAAAGAAGAAGCTGCAGGCTCACCTCAAAAGAAGCAGGAAACTTCTGAAGAATCTCAGAAAAAGGAAGAAACTTCTGAAGAACCTCAGAAGAAGAAGAAAACTTCTGAAGAGCCTCAGAAGAAGAAGAAGAAAAGAAAAGCTTCTACAGAAGCTCCTTCTGCACCTCTCAAACGCATCAAGATAAAAGGTATTAAATCATCTTTACCTTCTATTTCTGAAATTGCAGTAGAATTATCAACAGTTAGTTCTATACCTGAACCCCCTCCTTCTCAAACTAAAACCACTTCTTTTCCATCTCAATCTTCTGAACAACCAACAAAACCCATTACATATGATCGAGCTGAACAACAAAAAGGTTCTGAATCACAAATTTCATCTGATTCTGTTCCCACTAAATCACATCAATCATCTGACATTCCTTCATTAGAACCACAAACAACAAAACCAGCAGAACCATTTCCAACACCACAAGTACCTTCTCCACAACAATCTGAACCAATACCCTATGAACCTATTGTATCTGAACCACAAAAATCTATACCTTCTAATCCACAACCCAATCCTCAACCAGAGTAACCCACACCTACTGAATCATACATATCTGATTCTGAGGTTCTGGTTGTCCAACCCCTCAAGATGATGTTTGACGTATCTTCAACATCTTGTCTCTCATCTACCTCATCTGATTCATCTGAACCTGATGTTCATCCAGATGTAAGCTCACCCCCTCTCTCAGAGGATATGAACCAATACAACCTGATACATCTATTTCATCTGATGCTATCATTCCTACACCCACTCCAGAATCTGAACCAAAACAATCTGCTTTTATTCCATATTACTTTGATAAAACATGTATTATTCCACGCATACGCAAACTTAAACCATTCTTTCATCTCATACCTGCTAAGAAGAAACCACCTTATCCCAGTCCTCTTATCATTATTCCTACCATAATACCACCACCTGAACCATCCATTCTAGAAGCCTTTCTTAAACCCAAACCAAGGCTAAATGTTGATATTTTATTTGCAAATTTTATGAAAGAAATAAAGATGACTTTAGACTCTGTGAAGAAAAGATGCTTGTCAACCATGAACTCAGATGAATCTGATGCTATTTAGAATAGCTTCATCTCCAGATTCAATATTGTTGCTTCAAACCTGAAGAGTGTTTGCTCTGATGATGCAAAGATCAGATTTGCTGAGACCGCCAGAACCATGCTATGGAATCTAAAATGATCTTCACCTTTGCTTCTTAAGGATGTACCTTCATCTTCTGGAGTGTCTGCTACTGAAACTCTTGAAGGACCTGTTTCTGAAGTCATTTTGGAAGAAAACCCTTTGGCTATGACAATAGTGGACATATCATCTGCGTTTGAGATTCCAGACTCTGCAATTCCAATGGAAATTGACTCTGCTCCTACTCCTGCATCAGAATCTGCTTCGTCTACTTCTTCTGAGATCAAGAAAGAGAACGCAGACTTAGAAGATAAGATTGCAGTGCTGGAAGCTGGTCAATCTGAGATAAAGTCCTGGATGGCAAAACAAGATCAGAAGAATGATAACATTGAGAAATGGATGTCAAAACAAGAAGAATCTTCATCTGAGATCACCCATCTTCTGAAGATGATTCTTTCCAAACAAACCTAGTTTTATGTTTTCTTTATCTGATGTTTGAGCACTTGTCTTAAATTTGTCATATGCTATTTTGTCCTGTCCTATCTGACTATTTGAATGACTGAATGCATCTGAATGTTTTCTCTATCTGTCTGTATCTTTTCTCTCTGTTTCCTTTTATTTGTCTTTAATAGTTTTTTCTTTTTAATTATGACAAAAGGGGGAGAAAATGAAATTCTGACTGTTCAAATAAACTTTACCTGAATGGAATTCAGACATATCAAATTATAACTAACGTGAATTTTTAGTCTTTCAGAACTTAAGGTTAAATCTGACAAAAATTCATTTAAGTAACTCTGAGATCCCCAGATCAAGATTTAACCAATCAATCTCTGATTTTGAAAAGAATACTCATGCAAAAAGGGAAGTTTCCATTCTTTCTCAGTATTCAATTCAGGGGGAGATTCTTAATCTCAGGGGGAGTTATATTTTTACCTTTTACTGAACAAAATTTCTTATGTTTTTGTCATCGTCAAAAAGGGGGAGATTGTTAGAACACATATTGGTTCTTAGTTATATCTCTATGTTTTGATGATAACTCTTACGAAATTTTGTATTAAGAAATTATATATTCTAAATTTTGTTCAAGTATTTTTGCTGCAGATATTAAATTTAATATTCTTATGAAAGCAAAAATGGATCTGAACGTTGAACTACGCAAGGCTCTGAAGCGTTAGAAGCATCTCTTAGAAGACTCTGAGTGCTGCCTACAGAAGGATATGAAGCAGAAGCTACAGAAGCATCTGAAGTGTAGACTGAAGATCTTGTATGAAGAGTTTCAAGCATTGTTTTTCAGAAGACTCTAATAGTACTGTTCGCTGCAAGTACTGAGGATCTGATCTCCAAACTCTGCTCTGATTAAATTCACGCTGAAGCACACTTGCTGCAACACTCTGATACAGCAAACTCTGAAGACATCAAGACTCTGATCACTCAAGGCTCTGATGTTGATTGCTGTAAATTAGAAACTTGTTGAAGAAGATTATTCAAAGTTATATCCGTTGGTATATTCCAAACGTCTCTTTCCTCTTCTATGCTAGACACAAGAACTCAGGCAAAAAATATTTCTCTGAACGTTCTACTTCTAGGAAAGGTCAAGTGATGTGAAGACAAAAAGGTTACAGCTACTTTGCAGACACGGTCTTCAAGCTTGCAAACGTCTTGGACTTCTGTGCCTATAAAAGCAAGTCTTCAACGACATTCTAAAGTTGATGATTATTGAAAGAAATTCACTTCTCTTTGATGAATTTATTTCATACGTTCTTAAACTTAAGTGTAAATCACAGTTGTGGTATAGCTTTCTTAGAAGCATTCAAACACTTGTTTAGTTTACATTTAATTGTAAAAGTTCCTTGAGAAGACCCAGTTGTGGTCAGTAGTTCTTGAGAAGACTAAGAACAGTTGCTCTTAGTGTTTGCTATTGTAATCAGTTTGATTGATAGTGGATTAAGTCCTTGTGGAGAAAGGCAAATCACTCTTGATAGGGTGGACTGGAGTAGTTGAGTTCAACGAATCAGGATAAAAATCTTTGTGTTTTTATTGCCTAATATTTTCAAAATCCTTATTTAATCCCCTTCTAAGTATTTTCTCACCTTCAATATGTTCCCTCTAAGTTAGGTGGTCCTCACCAGATCACTTAGCTCAATAATACAGACTCTTTAAGTTAAATTGATGCTTAAGCATATTTGCCAAGAAAAAGAGAAAAATGAAATATGATGACATCATAGTCACAAATAGGTTCATTTACCATGTACGTGCTAGAATAAAGGGCTTAATGTGATTGCGCTTGAATGAAATAGGGTGAGAAAGAAGAAAATATGTAGGTTGAGTTATAATGGCATGATTCAAATTGGTTTTCATAGGGAGGGAGTTTTTGAAATTGTGTCTTTACAGTATCCTTGGTATTGATATTTATTACCTATCAATCTAACACTAGTCTAGCAGCCAGGTACGATTAGAGTCTCGCCATGCCTTTGTCTCAAACCATACTAATTTATTTTTATCGTGTTGGTTGATTGCTTGAGGACAAGCAATTGTCTAAGTGTGGGGGAGTTTGATAACATGAAAATATATCGTATATTTTGATCTAATTCACATGTTATTTAGTGTCTTTTTATTATGTTTTTGTAGTATTGTGTCGTATTATGTTTGTTTTCAAGTAAGTAACCAAATGATAGCCGTTCACGAAGAAACGAAGCAAAACAGATGAAAAACAAAGATTTTGGTGTAAATTGTACACGTGGCATCCCAAATGGCGTTGGCCATGGATGTAGCCATGAGCTGGACCATTTCTCCCACGACTCAACGATCAAAAGACCATGTTCAGTCATTTTGCAAACATGGCGATTGCCACCTAGACATGGCGGGCGCCATCTTTTCTTTTCACGGATCAGTCAAAGGCAGTTAAAGAATGAAGCCCATGACTACCACTTTTCTCTCCCACGAATTTTGAAGCTTCTACTTGGCTTCCAAGGCATCTTACTAGTATAAATGGGACCTAGTTTTCACACTTTGGATCATCTAATCTTAGTTCTCAGCATAAGAATAAATCTAGTTGTTAAAAATGGTAATCCGTCACATCGAGGGGTTATCACACCATTGTTGTAATCGAGGTTGGAGCATCATAGCATAGGAATTTAATCTTGCCGTCATTTTAGTTTCCAAGTCAGCTTTACTTTCCAACACTGTAACAGATTCAAGTCTCCGATTTCTAGCAGGTTTTTAAATTCTATTCGCACTTTTATTATTATTCGCATTGCCTTCCGCCTTGCTTTAAATTGTCTAATTTTCCGCATAATTTACATATCGCTTTATCTCAAAAGATTCGTTTTCTAAACTGAACTTAAGTGTGACACTTTCGTTCTTACTTTTGAAAACCAATCACGCACGTATTAATTTCCCTAAATAATTTATTCTACAAACAAATTATTTATATACCACCATCATGTCTAGCAAATTCTGTTGTGCTGAAATGTGAGGACCGTTGTTTCGACGGTACTCCATATGTTGTATTTGTAGAAATACTTTAGGGGCTATTTCAGATTTTATTGCAACTTTTCTAAACTTAAATTGATCAGTCATTACGTGAACCGGACCGTGTTTCTGTTTACGTAATAACCGTGACTATGTCGGATAAGATCGAAATCCGTCCGACACTTTAGATAAGAGTTGGTTAGTTTTTAATTGGTAAAAACAGTGAAAGCACTTTATTCATTAATTAGGAAAGTTTGGTATTATGAGAAAGTGATTTTAAAACTATTTTTGAACGCGTTTATAGATTTAGGATCCGATTGGCTGAGCATAATCCGAAAACCCTTTGATATTGGAAGTTTCCAATCAAAAACACTTTTTAACTGAGTCTTAGAGGTTGTTATATAAAAAATGATTTTTCACTTTAACGCAAGATGCGACCTGTGCAGCGTGAGCGGCTGGTATATATTAAAGGTTAGGTCCGGTTCCGATTCCGCTAACGTGGCGTTGCCTATTTAATTAACTCTTTTTCTAGGAAGAAAATATTTCCCCACAAGTATTACTACTTATACAATAGGAGTACTATTTGATCGATGAGAATTACATTCCAGTATGCTTTATTTTGAATTTGAATTCATTCCTTAATTATTTTTCTGTGTGTATTACGCTCTGTTTTCATTAGCTTTAGATAAACACCGTAACAATAGTAATCGATAGATTGACATTGGTCTCTGTGGGATCGATAATCTTTTATATTACTCTGACGTACTCCGTATACTTGTGGATATCACGCATCACACATTAGGAACAAAAAGTTGTGTAAGATCGAGTTTCATGCACCATCGATTGATCATGAAGGAAAGGTGAAATACAATAACAATGAGCTGAAGACTGATGAAGATTTGAAGTTTATGTGGAAAACACATCACCGTAGGTCAACAAAGGAAACTATTGAGTTTGAAGCGACAATTTCTAGATATGTTGATGATATAATCAGGATGTTGAAACGTCTAGAATCATCTAGTAGTGTCTAAGTTTTGTTAGTTATTATTGTTTTGTCAAGTTATGTAATTGTCTTACTAAGTTATGCTAATCCCGCATTAATGAAATGTTAAATGATTATCTAATAAACTGTTATATTATAATGTCAGTAATATACAAAAATAAACAAATCTACACAGGTTCCCCCCCCCCCAGGTGATGTGTGTTACCCGTGTTTCCAAAGTATAAACTTCACAATCTGGGTTTATAAAATACACTAGATTATTTGTAGGTATTGTTATCATATGCAGACATGATGGTCAGTCACATCAAATGGAGGTGGTGGCACATCATAATAAGGTCCAATAACATCGAAAGGTTCAACGTGTGGGATGATGCAAGGGTGTAATACAGTAAAATACCACTCTAAGTAACCATTCACACACTGCTCATGGAACTGAACCTCTATTGTATGATCTATAATAGCACATGCGCAATAATAAAAACAAGTTTAAAATTATATATATACGATAATCTCAATGCCACATGATCGACATGTTTTGTTGTTCACATGTTTTGTTGTTCTAATATCCAAGTTAATTAATATGTTTCTCGACGCCGAAGATAGAAAGGTGAATAAGATCGAGCTTCGTGCAGACTATATTGGTTCTTATGGAATTGTTAAATACGACCTTATGGAGATTTGATGTGACAATTACTAGATCTGTCGAGGACATAAACAAGATGTTGAAAAGTCCAGAATCATCTGGTAGTGTTTAAGTTTTCTTATTTATTTTTGTTTTGTTAAGTTGTGTAATGGTTTGTCTAAAGCTATGTAACCGTTTTTCAAATGTTAAGTTATTCATCATGTATCAATGGATGTGGCAAAATGTTATCTGATAAACAATGGTATGCAAATGTCTAAGTAATACTACACATAATATACAAATAATACATGAAAACAATAATAATGTCTAATAGTCGTATGCAGACTAGGCACCTCAATAGTCGTCTGCAGAGTAACCTCGGTAGTAGTCAGAGCCTCTTCCTCAAAAATATGAGGCACATATGTCGTCTTTAAAGGATGGGGCACCTATGTCTCTGCCACCATCTGCATGTCATCCTGAATTGTTGTTTGAACAACAACAGGCTCATCATCACCATCTTTCGTTCATCTAGAAGCAGATATAGATCCTCTACGTTAGGTTGTGTGGGATGCACAAAACTGAAACTGATTGGCCAGCCGCCTCCTGTGAAAACCGGTCAAGGCTATTCTCCTGGCCTGAAGATACGAATCCTCTACGTCACCTTGTCTTGCTCGAGCCGCCGCCGTAGCAGCTTCAGCTCTACCATGTTGTCGAGAAGCAATTGTGTCATCTGATCCTATAATATTCACTAAAAAATAAAACAAAATTATTCAACCTACTAGAATTTTCAAAATATTCGATACCATTATGAATATTTCTGGATTTTAAAAAAAACTATAATTAAGCTTAAAATTATTCAAATTTTTTATTAAAAAAATCGGTAAAAGGTATGCATTTTTACCGGATTTTTTTTCAAAAAAACAGGAAAAATGTATGCATTTTTACCAAATTTTTCAATAAATCCAAAAAAATGCATGCATTTTTACCGAATATTTCAAAAAATCCAAAAAATTGTTTGTATTTTTACCGGATTTTTCAAAATATCCGTAAAAATATATACAATTTATCGGATATTTCTAAATATGCAGTAAAAATGCATGAAAAATTCGGAAAACACTAAAAGATGTGGTAAAAACTTATACTTACTAGTCATAAATTTTAAATGTTGGATAGTCTATATAAAAATTCGGAAATCGCCACAGATTTTTGAAAAATTCAAAATGTAGCAATGCCTTTGTAAAATGTCTTTTAAAAAGTTTATAGGATTAAAATGGTAATTGCATAGGATTGTGGGAGTGTAAGATCAATCTAGGGTGTGTGAAGATAAAATCTCAATGTCCACGCATAAAATCCACTGGGCCCCAAAAACATTGCAGCCCACTAAGAATTTTTTATCAATGTTTGGACCTTATCAATGTTTGATGGATGTTTATCCACTTTTTGGTAATTTAATTATGCCTTGATTTATTTTTTTGGTAATTAATTATGCCTTGATTTATTTTTTTGGTAATTTTTGTAATAGAGTTTCTTTTATTGGGTACAACTCTAAACTTGAATTATGCATTCAAATCATTTATTCCCGACAAAAATTTTAATCTCGTTGAGAAAACTTACACTTTAGATTTTTGTGTTCAAGAAAAGACTGAAATATGAATGCAACACTATGAATTTGATGTACTTTTATATGTTATTCTTATTCACCATTACTTAATTAACTATTAGACTAATACAATGTAATAGATCCAACCCTCTTAATTATCCTTTTTTATTTTTAATTTCCCTCTAGCAAAAGGTTAAAAACATAATTAATTAAATATCCTATTTTTTCCATTCAACTCTTGATTAAATATCCATGCACCTATAAAATATATTTAGATATAAATCCAAATTAAAAATAAATTATTTAATTTTTAAATGAATAGTGATCATATAAGCTCAATTGTATTAAATAATTATATAAAAAGAAGGAAAAAATGGACTTGTGAGATAGACAAAAAAAAAAAATTTGACATATGAAAACAAAAATTTTACCTCAAATAAAAAAAATTATTGATTAAAATAAAATAGATATATTGATAATAGTGATAATAGACTATCTTCAATTATGGTTTAAAAATAAGAATTTTATCACTCAAATAAAGGTAATTATAGGATTGTTATCATTATTAGTTGTTTGGATGGTATTATTCAATTTGATAAAATAAGGTAATTTTATTACACTTGAATCTAAAATATATTTAGATTCACATAAAAATTTAAAATATGTTATTTAATTGTAAATTAAATAATAAATTATATAAAATTAATTGTATTAAATAATCATATAAAAAAAAGAAAAAGAAAAACACGAAAGATGGAGAAAAAAATATAAAAGAAAAATTTTCACATTTAAAAGTAAAGTGTTGTGATGACAGTGGCTTGTGAGATGGAAAATTAGTCAACTATATTTCACAGAAAGAAAAATACATGCACACTACCAATATTATTCTTTTACTTTTAAATTCTTACACTTGCAAAATATTAAAATAATAAATAGGAAATATCTCAAATTAATTCACTATTCTTCAACCAAATTTTGTCATGGGTCAAATTCCTACTTCACATTTTTTTCAACTTTTATTTTTTCCCTATTCTCAGTCTTTCACTCATATTTTTCTCCCTTTTCAAAATTTATTATTATTATTATTATTATTACTATTATTATTATTATTATTATTATTATTATTATTATCTATTGCCCCTTCTATCGATTCCCCTAACCTATATCACTTATCTTTTCTCAATTTAACTTTTTTTTTAGAGAACTGCTATATGGTACGCATGTTAGAATTTTGGGTCACAAATTTAATATTTAAGGTGTTAGTGTCATTATTTTAATTTGTTAAGACTTAAAAAGGTCTAATTAATATAATATTAAATTTATGGCTAAAAGCATAAATGTCATGAAAGGTCAAGTTATTGTGTAGATACCGTAGGTCAATATCTAATTTGATGAGAGATCAAATTAATATATTGAAAACTATGAAATAATCCTAGGGTTATTTAAATGGGTTATGGTCTCCATTTCTAGAGTAAGAACAAAAATAAGGTTTATCAGATTTTCTCTCTTGATCTCCATCAAAAGAGATTCAAGAAACCTAAGGAACTCTACAATTGTAATATCATATACCCGAAACCTTCAACGATTTCAATAGCAAATTCAGGTACGCTTCCGCCTTCAATTCTGGTATGGGTTTAAGGGTTTAGAGTTTTGTTCTTGATTTTTATATCGATAGAAATCATAAGATTTTGAGCGGATCTAACAAGTGGTATCAGAGCCACCTATATCAGATTCAATTTGTTTTTGGGTTATTTAGGATCCTTTGATCTTCCAATTGTATAAATCAATATATGTTGTGTCTATGAGGTTTTTTTTATTAGGGTTCTAAAATTGAGATCCATTTTGATTTTACAATTTTTTTTTCCTCAAAATCTTGAATTTGAAATTAAATGTTAGGTTGAATTTACATCAATTTTTTTGCTCTTATACGGAAACTTTTTGCTCTTACACTTTTTTGTTATTATTGTAATAATGTCTTTTGTTGGTTTTGACTATGTGAGATGTTGGATCGAACTCTAGTATGTTCGAAGTCTGTTCGCGAGTAATGCATGTTGTAGTCAAAGTCTATTCTAACATGCATTAGTCAATATTGCTAGGGTTGTTAGTATGTTGAATTGGGTCTTTCTTGTAAGCCCAATTGTTTAAGTTAGCTTGTGCCCTAAGTTAGATTGTAATGGGTAATTGTTAAAAAGCTCATTAGGTTAGTGTGCTATTTTATTATAAATAGGATGCTGGTTTCTCAATCTTGGCATAAGGAAAAATAGGAAGATAAAATCCTAATTTCAAGAGAGAGAGGTTATTTTGTTATTCTTGTATACTTGTAATCTTGTTCTAAGAGAAAGGAAAGAATAACAGTTTAATAACCAATCTTTGTTGTTTTCTTCTTTATTAACCCTAACCCTTGTGTATTTCTTGCTAAGGAACCGTTTATACTTTGTTTAAAGGTATCCAATTCACAACAAATTGGTGCGGTGAGCATGGAGAAGATGCCTTCAACAAAGTATGAGATTGAAAATTTCACCGGAGTGAACGACTTCGGTCTGTGGAGCTTGAAGATGAAAGCCTTATTGGTTCAGCATGGTTATTTGGAAGCGTTGAAGGGTGAGGCAGTCATGGACGTTGCGTTAACGACAAAAGAAAAGACGGGAATGATCGAGAAAGCCCACATCGCAATATTGTTGAGCCTTGGTGATAAGGTTCTTCGACAGGTATCAAAGGAGACTACATCATCGGGATTATGGGTGAAACTTGAAAGTTTGTACATGACCAAATCTCTGGTGAATCGACTCTACCTGAAGCATGCTTTATATTCATTCAAGATGAGTGAAGACAAAGTGTTAGCTGAGCAGTTGGATATGTTCAACAAGTTGATTCTTGATCTTGAAAATATTGATGTGAAGATCGACGATGAAGATCAAGCACTATTGTTGCTGTGTGCTTTGCCCATATCACATGCTCACTTCAAAGAAACTATCTTGTATGGAAGGGAGTCCCTGACCTTTGAAGAAGTTCAATCAACTTTGTACTCTAAGGACTTGAACGAACGAAAGGAGTATAAACCTTCAACGGTGGGCGAAGGTTTGGCCGTTACGGGAAAATTCTTGCGAAAGGATGGTAAGTTCGACAAGAAGAAAGGTAAAAGTCAAAAGAAGTCTTATAGTGGCGAAACATCTAGTATTCGATGTTATCACTGTAAGAAGGAGGGTCACATAAGAAAGGTGTGCCCTGAACATTTGAAAGATCATGGAGGTAATGGCAATGCAGCCATTGTTCAAGATGACTTTGACTCATCTGATGTTCTTGTAGTTTCAAGTGGCGACTCGAGGAAAGAGTGGATTATGGATTCAGGTTGCACTCGGCACATGACTCCAAACAGAGAATTGTTCGAGGAGCTATGTGATCAAGATGGTGGATCTGTGCTGCTGGGACACAACAAATCTTGTAAAATTACAGGTATTGGATCTGTGAGATTCAAGCTCCATGATGAGTCAATAAGGTTATTGACTGAAGTCAGGTACGTACCTGACTTGAAGAGAAATTTGATTTCTCTTGGTGAATTCGACAGAAAAGGATATGTTTTTCAAGGAGAGAAAGGTATCCTAAGAGTCATGAAGGGGTCGAAAGAAGTCTTGAGAGGCGTGAAGAAATAAGGCTTATATACCCTTGAGGCTGAGGTTGTAAGTGGTTCGACAAATGTTGCATCCACGAAACTTATGTCGAAGACAGAATTATGGCACATGAGATTGGGCCATGTCAGCGAAAGAGGCATGGTCGAATTGGGGAAGTAGAACCTGCTAGGAGGTGACAAAGTCGAAAAGTTGGAATTTTGTGAATCTTGTGTATTTGGTAAATCCTATAGGGCAAAGTTTAACAAAGGCAAGTAAAGAACACATGGATACCTGGATTACATTCATGCTGATCTTTGGGGGCCTGCAAGGAATCCTTCACACTCAGGTGCAAGGTATTTTCTATCTATCGTTGTTGACTATTCCAGAAAGCTACGGGTATTCATTCAGAAGACGAAGGATGAAACTTTTGAGAATTTCAAAAGTTGGAAGATTCTGGTCGAAACTCAAATTGGCAGAAAGGTTAAGAGGTTAAGAACCGACAATGGCCTTGAATTCTACAACGAAGCGTTCAACAGTTACTGTGTTGAGTCTGAGATTGCAAGGTATAAGACTGTAGCAGGTACTCCTCAACAAAATGGCTTAGCTGAGAGATTCAATCGAACAATCCTTGAAAGGGTCATACGCATGTTGGTTAGTGCTGGATTAAAGAAGGTGTTTTGGGCGGAAGCTGTTTCAATAGCAGCTTACTTGATAAATAGATGTCCCTCGACTGCCTTGGGAGTGAAGACACCTAAAGAAGTTTGGTCGGGACATCCACCTAGTCTCGACAGACTGAGAGTATTTGGTTGTGTGGCCTATGCTCAAATTAGGCAAGACAAGGTCGAACCTAGAGCTCTGAAGTGCATGTTCATGGGATACCCTGAACAAGTCAAAGCTTATAGGCTATGGTGCCAAGAGCCAGGTCACAGGAGGTGTATCACCAGTCGAGATGTAATTTTCAATGAAGTAGAGATGGCTTTCAAGAAAACTGATGATGCTGACGAAGAGCTGGAACAGGGAGAGATTCCTGTTGAGGTGGAGCATGTTAATGCTGAATTTCTTACCCAAGATGAAGTCGAAGAAGACGCAGAAGATGTTGTCGAAGATGGGGAGATTGATAATGACTACCTGCTAGCAAGAGACAGGTTGAGGAGAGTCATCAAGCCACCTCAGAGACTTGGGTATCTAGATCTTATAGCTTATACCTTAATCTCTACTAGTGAGGTTCTAGATGAAGAACCTAGAGACTATAAGGAAGTTATGAGGAGTCGAAAGAAAACTGAATGGCTGGAGGCCATGAATGATGAGATGAAATCTCTTCATGATAACAACACCTGAGAACTGATCAAGAAACCTGCCGGAGCCAGGTTATTCAGCTGTAAATGGATTTTCAAATTTAAGGAAGGAATCGAAGGAGTGACGTCGAAGAGATACAAGGCAAGATTGGTTTCTAAGGGGTTCACTCAAAAAGAAGGTATCGACTTCAATGATGTGTTCTCTCCTGTTGTGAAGCACAAATCCATTTGAATGTTGCTTGCCATGATGACCCAGTTCGACCTTGAACTGGAACAGATGGATGTGAAGATTGCATTCTTGTATGGTGATCTAGATGAAACAATCCTGATGAGGCAACTTGAAGGTTATGTCGAAAGGGGGAAGGAAGATTATGTGTGCAAACTAAATAGATCTTTATATGGACTGAAACAATCTCCTCGACAGTGGAATAGGAGATTCGACAAGTTCATGGCATACATACGTTTCATCAGAAGCCAGTTCGACCACTGTGTTTACTTTAGATTTCGACCGGGTAGTTCATTTGTTATTTTGTTGCTCTATTGGATGATATTCTAATAGCAAGCAACAATGTCGGAGATGTAATGAGGGTGAAGGTTGAACTCAATAAAGAGTTCGACATGAAGGATCTGGGAGCTGCGTCCAGGATTCTTGGGATTGACATCCAGAGAGATATAAAGCAGTCGAAATTATGCTTATCTCAAGAGGCATACCTACAGACGATTCTCGAAAAGTTTGGTATGTCGAATTCAAAGTCTGTTGTGATTCCGATAAACCTTCAATTTAAGCTGAGTATAGATCAATGTCCCAACACTGATGTTGAAAGAACTTATATGAATAGCATTCCATATGCTAACATAGTAGGTTCTTTGATGTATGATATGGTCTGTACTAGACCCGACATAGCATATGCAGTAAGTCTTGTAAGCAGGTACATGGCGAATCCTGGAAAGGCTCACTGGCAAGCATTAAAGTGGATTTTAAGGTACATAAATGGGTCTCTGAATAGAGTCCTAATTTATGGTAAAGCCTAGGGTGAAGATAGTAAAGCTACAATCGAAGGATATGTCGACTCTGATTATGCAGGTTGTATGGATTCCAGAAAATCTATCTCTGGATATGTGTTCACTATGTTTGGGACAACAATCAGTTGGAAAGCAACACTTCAAAAGGTCGTTGCCTTATCAACCACTGAAGCGGAGTATATTGCCCTAACTGAAGCTGTGAAGGAAGCATTGTGGCTTGAAGGTTTTGCAAAGGAGCTAAAACTTCAAGGTTGAGTTATCACTGTTAAATGTGATAGTCAAAGTGCAATACACCTGTCGAAGAATTCAGCCTATCATAAGCGAACCAAGCACATTGATGTGAGGCTGCATTTCATCAGAAGGGTAATCGAGCGTGGAGAAGTCCAAGAACTGAAGGTTTCAACAGATCATAATGATGCTGATATGATCACCAAGACGTTGTCCAGTTGCAAGTTTTTCCACTGTATGCAGTTAATAAAGCTGCATGAAGAAAGCTAGTTTATTGATGTTATAGAGTTAGATCCAAGGTGGAGATTTGTGAGATGTTGGATCGAACTCTAGTATGGTTGAAGTCTGTTCGCGAGTAATGCATGTTGTAGTTGAAGTCTGTTCTAACATGCATTAGTCAATATTGCTAGAGTTGTTAGCATGTTGAATTGGACCTTGGTTGTAAGCCCAATTGTTTAAGTTAGCTTGTAATGAGTAATTGTTAAAAAGCCCATTAGGTTAGTGTGCTATTTTATTATAAATAGGATGTTAGTTTCTCAATCTTGGCATAAGGAAAAATAGGAAGATAAAATCCTAATTTCAAGAGAGAGAGGTTATTTTGTTATTCTTGTATACTTGTAATCTTGTTATAAGAGAAAGGAAAGAATAGCAGTTTAATAACCAATCCTTATTGTTTTCTTCTTTATTAACCCTAACCCTTGTGTGTTTCTTGCTAAGAAACCATTTATACTTTGTTTAAAGGTATCCGATTCACAAAAGACTAGAATACTCTTTTCCACCCATAATCTTCAAATAATAGTCATTCTGTTAGACGACTTGATCAAATAAATATTTCCTATGTAAATTGCACTTAGATACATATCAAAGGATAACTCTATATATAGAGTTGTTGTGCCTAACAACCAACACATTTGCAGCTAAAGATAATAAAATTGACAATATAGTTCCATCTTTAGTTCGTAACGAAACTGTTCATAGTTTTGTTGAATTTTTCTCCAAGTCTTTCTATGTGGTGTATAAGGATAAAAACAAGGATCAATTTTCTTTTAATATATGCATTATAATTTTTATTTTAGTTTTAAAAAATTATATGTTTTTTTTAATATTATTTATTATTTATTATAAATAATATATGTGATTTTATATTTTGAAATTAAACTTAGTATAATGTCGTAACAGTATCATAAAATGCATTGGTGTTTTTGATTTGGAATTAATTTCAATTTTTCTTTGGTTCAATTTTATTCGAATTTGGCTACGGAATGTATTTTTATACAGTAATTTAACATTTTTTAGGTAAGTAGTTGAAATAAAAAAGTCAACAAAGTGACCTCTTTTATAACAATTGCTTATGAAAAATGTTAAATATTTTTATGGTTTGTGTGTATGTTTGTCCATGCGAGTATCAATTGATCCAAAGGATAATTGGTGGTTGACCAGTTTTCATACGCGCCTGTGATGGTAAACATGTGACAATTATGAGGTCTACATGTGAATAATAAATCAATCCAAAGAGGGGTTTATTATTCGACATATTTTTATTATCAATGTTTGATCGTTATGACAAGAGTACCACTAGCAGTCGATATTAATGTCCAAAGACTTGATATTGGTGGTGCACTGGGTATCTTGAGATTATTTATGCCTTTATTTGAACAACATCGATGATTCAATTTTTTATTTATGTGAGTATATTTAAAATTTTGTTTTTTGTTCTTTTTTAGCTACAATTGCTTTAATATCTGCTAATATGAATAAGGTTCAGGTCCTGAATGGGATAGATTTTAAAGATTGGAATGATAACATGGAAATTGTTCTTGGCTGCATGGATCTTGACCTTGTATTATGGATGAGGCAACCTCTTACTCTTGTGGAATTTGGTATCTCTGAACAGAGGAAAGATTATGAGAAGTGGGATCGCTCCAATTGCATGAGTCATAGTTTGATTTGTTCTGAGGTCAATTTAGTTTTAGTACTTGGAAATACTTGGTGGTTAGACTCTGGTGTAACTACTAACATCAGTGTTTCAATGAGGGGTTGCCTAAACTACCGGAAGCCAAATGATGTTGAAAGATACATCTATGTTGGAGATGGCAAGTCGGTGGAGGTGGAAGCTATAGGGTATTTTAGATTATTAATGTGTATCAAATTTTATTTGGACTTGAAAGACACTTTTGTGGTCCCGTCATTTAGACGGAATTTGATTTCAGTTTCTTATTTGGATAAATCAGGTTATTTTTGTTCATTTGGAAACAATATGTTCAAGCTGTCTTTCAATTCAAATATAGTTGGGACTAGTTCACTTATGGGTCATGATAATCTATATTTTCTTCACATGGTACTAAGCTTAAAATTAATAAAAGCAATTCAGGAGAATTATGGAACAAACGCCTAGGTCACATCTCTAAAAATAAAGTTGAGCGACTAGTGTCATATGGAATTTTGGATCCATTGACTTCACAAACTTTGATGTTTGTGATGAATGCGTTAAAGGAAAACAAACCAAAATAAAGAAATTGGGTGCATATAGAGCTATGAATATCTTAGAATTGATACATACAGACATTTGTGGACCATTTCTGACACCTTCTTGAAATGGTCAACAATATTTTATATCATTCATAGACGATTATTCTAGATATGCACACATATTTCTTATACATGAAAAGTCTCAGTCATTGGATGTGTTCAAATTGTTTAAGGCTGAAGTTAAGAATCAACATGGCAAAATAATTAAGAAAGTCAATCTGACCGTGGCGGTGAATATTACGGTAGATATGTCGGTTCAGGTGAACAACGCCAAGGGCCTTTTGCCAAATACCTATAAGAATGTGGAATTGTCCCACAATACACCATGCCAGGATCTCCTAGCATGAACGGTGTTGCTGAAAGACGAAACCAGACTCTTAAAAATATGGTAAGGAGTATGATTTGTCATTGTACCTTTCCAGAGTCACTCTGGGGAGAGACACTAAAGACTGTAACTTATATTCTAAATAGAGTGCCAACATAAGTAACTGCTAAAACGCCTTATGAGCTTTAGACCGGGCGAAAGCCTAGTCTCAAACATTTTCATGTGTGGAGATGTCCAGCTGAGGCAAGGCCTTATAGGCCAAATAAAAAGAAATTGGACTCCCGAACAGTGAGCAACTACTTTATTGGTTATTCTAAAAGATCTAAGGGATACAAATTTTATGATCCCAAATTAAGTTCAATTTTTGAGACAGGAACAACCACATTCTTTGAGGATATTGAGATTGGGGGGAAGAATAAGGTAATAGACTTTTTCTTAGAGGAAGAATCGATAACAATTCCAGAACCGATTCATATAGTTGCTTTTGATCAAGCAAGTACGGAACCTGTACAAGACATTGTTGCAATTCCTCAAACTCAAGATGATTTGATAATTCATGAAGAACAAACTCAAAATCCTCAAGAACAAGTGTTACAAGAACCAATACCTTTGCGGAGATCCACTAGAGAAAGGAGAAATGCTATTCTGAAAGATTACATAGTCTTTCTCCAAGAACATGAGGAAAATAATGGTATGCTGGAAGATGATCCAATCAACTTCCGTCAAGCCATGCATGATTCCAACTCGGAAAAGTGGATTTAAGCAATGAAGGAGAAGTATAAGGCCATGCATGATTCCAACTCAGAAAAGTGGATTTAAGCAATGAATGAGAAGTATAAGGGCATCCAATCAACTTGTCCCATTACCAGAAGGTGTGAAACCCATTGGTTGCAAATTGATTTTTAAGACCAAACGGGATTCTAATGGCAATGTGGATAGTTATAAGTCTCGTATTGTGGCTAAGGGCTATACTCAAAAGGAAGGGATTTACTTTAAAGAGGCGTTATCTCAATTTTCATCGAAAGACTCTTTTAGGACAATCATGGCTCTTGTTGCACATTATGATTTGGAACTCCATCAAATGGATGTCAAGACAGCTTTCCTCAATGGCAACATTGATGAAACAATCTATATGATGCAACCAAAAAACTTTGTGTCAGGAGACTAAAAGAATATGGTTTGCAAATTGATAAAATCCATTTATGGACTAAAACAAGAGTCTCGTCAGATGTATCACAAATTTCACGAAGTAATTCTCTCATTTGCTTTTGAGGTGAATGTTGTTGAATATTGTGTGTATCACAAATTCAAGGGGAAAAAGTATATTTTATTGGTCTTGTATGTAGATGACATACTTCTTGCCACAAATGATATAGCAATGATGCACAAAACTAAGAAATTTCTATCAAGAAATTTTGAAATGAAAGATCTTGGTGATGCCCTATTTATATTAGGAATTCCGATACATCGAGACTGATCTCGTGGTATTCTAGGATTATCACAAAGGAGCTATATTGAAAAGGTACTTAAAAGGTTTGGCATGCAGGAATGTAAATCAGGAGATACTCTAATTGCTAAGGGAGACAAATTCAATCTCATTCAGTGCCTAAAAGGAAACTTAGAAATTCAAGAAATGCAAAAGATTCCTTATGCGTCAACAGTAGGGAGTCTGATGTATGCCCAAGTGTGCACGCGTCCGGATATTTCATTCATAGTTGGGATGTTAGGAAGATATTTGAGCAATTCAAGAATGGATCATTGGAAAGTAGCCAAAAAGGTTATGAGGTATTTAAAGAGAACAAATGACTATATGCTCACATATAGGAGGCCAGACCAGTTAGAGATCACTAGATACTCTGACTCAGATTTTGTTGGATGCCAAGAAAGTAAAAGATCCACTTCAGGCTATATTTATATGTTTTTTGGTGGTGTATTTTCTTGGCGCAAAGCTAAGCAAACTCTTATAGCTTCATCCACCATGGCAGCAGAGTTTATAGCATGTTATGAGGCATCCAACCATGGGATTTGGCCGAGGAATCTTGTCACTGGGAAGCAAAATATGGAAGGAATTGAAAGGCCATTTAATAGGAATCTTAGTCCTCCAGTATTCCAACAATAATAGGAGCTAGACTAAGTTAAAACATATTGACATCAAGTTCCTAGTTTTTAAGGAAAGGGTACAAAATGTACAGATTTCCATAGAACACTTCGAGACAAACTCTATGATAGCATATCCTCTTACAAAAGGTCTTCCACCCAAGGTCTTTCATGAGCACACTGCTCGCATGAGTGTTTTATTGTTAGAGGAGTCTTTGGTTTAGTGGTGTTGCACCCCAAAAATTTTCCTCTTGTTTTTAACCTTAATTGGCTTATGCTTCATTCATTTTCATCATCATTCCCTCTTGTTTTTATTCAAAGGCCACTTGTGATTATTCTCTTGAACAATACAAGGTTCCATGGTTCAACATGTTAGTTCCATGGATCTATGATATAGAATTGTCCATGGTTCTATGATTGGCTAAATTGTGGTAAAACAAGATTCTGCACTAATGTTAAGTAGGATGTCATTACCATAGTTATGACATTGCTAAAGAGGCTAGCAGGAGCTGATGACAGAACTTCTGTCATGTGCTTACATCTGGTGCAGCAGGAGCTTTGTGCAACAGGAGCTAGCAGAGGCTAACATCAAGGTCGAGTGCAGCAAGAGCAAGTAGGAGCTAGAAGAGGCTGAAGAAAGGACTGCTGTCATGGATGTCATTACCAAAGTAATGACATAGCTGTCTGGCACAACAGGCACTGCTATGGGTTAGCAGTATCCTAGTTCATCACATGAAGTGTGAGGTGTGCAACCACAACATAGTTCCTCACAAGTAGTGTGAGGTGTGCAGCCACAACAGGTTAAGTTTTGATGAAGTTCCTCACAGGCAGTGTGAGGTGTGCAGACACAACAATGTGAGTTGTGGTGAGTGAGGTGTGTTGTCATGTGTTTTAATCAAGACATAGTTGCATGACAACATAAGGAGCTGCTAGTGTATATCTCTTGACATAATTGGTTTGGATTGATGAGACCATATTGAAAATACCTCATCAGTAAATATGTCAAGGAGATGGATTAGGAACAAGAACATATTGTATTGGTATTCATAAAACGATCTTGGAGACCTTTTAGGAAACTTGAGTATAATTGTTTCTAATATTATTCTGCAGAAGATTGGGTGAAGCCAGGTCTAGTGTAAAGAAAAATCTGCAGAAGAGTGGATGTTATACTGAATGTCATTGATCGTATGACATCAGTCGTGCATGCATGTTGGTTTTTCTGTTATCTCAGGCTAGATTTCAAGAAGACTTGTTATGACCCCTGAGTTATATCAGGAGAGATTCAAGGCAGTGCTAACCATGCCATGACCTAATTGGACAACACCTTGAATTGTGGAAATTAGTTTTGATTTACTAAAACTAATATTTGTTACTTCAGCACAGCCCAAGTCCAGTCTGCACGACTATAAAAGGAGGAGCAAAAGAAAAGCAAGCACTCACATCAAGAAAAACCAGAGTGTAAAATAGAGGTCTAGGGTTAAGAGTCCCTTGTGTGTAAGTCACCCTTTGAATTGTATGATGCATTGTGGTAGACATAATTGTAAGTGAAGAGGGTTGTTCTTCACGTGCAAAGTCTGTTTAGGAATACTTGTAATCCAAACAATTATCTGGTGGATGATTGTTTTGGTTAGGTAGATTCTAGGTTGTGTCTCACTCGAAGCTGTGAAGCAAGAGTGTGTGAGTTCCTTGATCAAACCTGTGAAGCAAGATCTAGGTGTGTATGAAGTCTCTCTTCATACTGTTTTTGTAATTGTTTGATACCACTGTTGTGTGATTGAAGGGGAGTGAGTGGGTATACTCAGGTACTAGAGTGTCTCTAGGCTGAAGTGTCATTGGGTAGAGATTAAGTGAGAAGTACAAATTGGAGGTTTGACTTTGAATTGATTCTACTAACAGTGAATTTTCTCCCTGGCTTGGTAACCCCCAGATGTAGGTGTTGTTGATACCGAACTAGGTGAACAATTACTGTGTTATTTATCTTTCTGCATTTACAATTCTGTACTTTAAATGGTTAGATAAATAATATGACAGACTGCAGATGTCACAACAGAGGTTGTGACATTGGGACAATTTAAAGAAATTTAAATTGGTCATGATCTGTCCTCGTCCTTGTTGAGAAGAGATCAATGTTCTTGGAACACATGTGATCTGCATAGCCAGAATTTCAATTGGTATCAGAGCAGACATCCTGTCTGTTCTGGATGAGATCTAGGGAGATACTTTCTGGTGTTTTGAACTAGGAGAAGCTGCAGCTGAATAAATGACTTGATGATCTTGCTGAGCTACAGCTCATGGAGCTAAGGAGAAGCTTGTATCTGCGGTTGTGCCCTATGATATAAAAGCTTCTATGACCAGCTGAATGTTATGCCAAAGAAGGAGTGGCTACTTCTGTATGATGTCCTATAAGGACATGTTGATGAAGTTCTTTTGGTGGTTCCGCTGTATAAGTTTATGATGAAAGAACTCTGGTAACCCTGGGAGAAGAGTGGCCTATATTCAGTTTGATGCATGACTGTGGCAGTTGTGTAGATGATTGGAAGAGGGTGCTTGCAGCTGTGTTTGGTTATGTGCCTGGACTATTCTGTTGTGTTCTACAGTTTGCTGGAAGCTATGAAGAGAAGATAGTGGGAGGTGATTTATTTTCACCAATCATGACCTGCAAAAGATCCTATCAGCATAGGAAGTCATATAGAGGTTGAGTCAAGGGTGGCAGCCTTGATGTTTAAGCCTTGGTTTTCCATGAAGTTCAGAGAAGGATCTGTTACAAGGATTTAAGATTCATTGCTATTGGAGATATTCTCAATATTTAATAGATTATCCTTAATTGATGATCAAGATGTCTCATCAGTGGCAGCACAAGCAGAAGGCCTCTGATATGCTTGGTTTATTTAAGGATCTGATGTTCAACCAGATGTTGAGACATCCCATCAGCAGAGATTGTACAGAATCCTGTTGATTCAAGGAGTGAATCAATAAGAATAAAGTTGGATCTGTGTTTATTCTAGTAAGGTTCTTGGCAATAATCTAAGGCTAGAATGGAGTGCTGATGAAAGTCAAGATGAAGACAATCTGTTCTATAAGAGTATTGGAGTGCAGCAGTTGTGTTCTAGTTTCTACTAGAAGCACCTGATCTATTAGCTAGAAAGTTTCCTGGCAAGAAACTTATCTAGAAGATGGTGTTGGTAATAGCACTGCTTAGATCAGTTTAAATCTAATCTAAGTGCATAGGAGCATATGACCTTGCTCAGCTTGGAGGTCAAGGATAAGTGGCAGCTATCTTTGATTTTCTGAAGAAGTCTATACTTAAGGAAAGCGGGAATCCTTTAGTAAAATACTTGTGTGATCCTTCCTCCCTAAAAGAATCAAGCTTTGGCATGTTTGGTGTCTCTAAAGGGGAGTTTCATGAAGCAAATGCACTTCAAGGTAACTGTTGTGGTACAACAAAACAGGATTGAGGTTGTCTACTTCAACTGGATATCAAGCCTATGTACTCTTGGTCTAATTAAAGAGAATCTTCTAAGTGGCAGAATGACAGCCTGAACTCTCTCGCTGGATGTCTTAACCAAAGTTGTGACATCAAGCAGGAACTTCAAAGGCCTCAAGTGATGGTGTGGCACATCATTTGAAGATAAGTTGATCTTTGCAGGTATGAATGGAATTAATGCTTCATATCATGCAATTTGCGGGAGCTGTGTGAAGAAGTAGATGCCTTGCTTTGGAGCAAGAAGAATGTGAAGATCAAAGTGGCCTGGTGGATTAGCAGACTTTCTAGGGCTCTGAAAAATGCTGAATAACCAAACAGTGGCAGTTGGCTAGTTAAGCAGTGTGTCTGTAGAAAACTATTCTTGGGCAGAAGGGTAGTTATTTGAAGACCACAGAAGGGTTTGTGTATGTTCATGCTTGGAAAAAATTACTCTGGTGCAGAGGGGTAATTGGTTGAAGACCAAAGGAGGATCTATTTCTGTTCACATATTAGAGCTTGTGGTAGAAGCCCTAAGCTGTGTATAGAAGATTACCTTCTTGTGGAGATGGAGTTGATCAAGCTGGTGGAGCTATGAAGATCTTCAGTTGGACTAAGGTAGTAGAGTGTCTCTAGGATGAAGTGTCATTGGGTAGAGATTAAGTGAGAAGTGAAAATTGGAGGTTTGACTTTGAATTGATTCTACTAATAGTGAATTTCCTCCCTGGCTTGGTAGCCCTCAGATGTAGGTGTTGTTGATACCGAACTGGGTGAACAATTAATGTGTTATTTATCTTTCTGCATTTACAATTTTGTACTTTAAATGGTTAGATAAATAATATGACAGACTGCAGATGTCACAACAGAGGTTGTGACATTGGTCATGACATTGGGACAATTTAAAGAAATTTAAATTGGTCATGATCTATCCTCGTCCTTGTTGAATAGAAATCAATGTTCTTGGAACACATGTGATCTGCATAGCCAGAATTTCACAAAATACATCCCAAGGATTATATACATGCATCAAGGTTCATCATAAATCATTTCAAGGGTTCCCTAAGTGAAAGAGGAAGAAATGGGATTCATTTGGTAAAAAAAAAGTCAACTGATGCCCTACAAAAGTCAAGTCTTAAATTCGTGGGTCATATTTGGGCATTTCAAGTCATCATCCATGTTATTATGAGGTTTTATCAAGAGAAATCATAAAATCATGAAAAGTTGCTAAATTAGGGTTTTTGAATTTTTTTTCTAAGTATGGAAATTTATGTTCATATAGCCATCTTGCAAGATTCATATATCCCTTATCCTTGATGCAAAAGGTGTAAACCAATGATCAAATTGAAGATGGGAGAATATACTATAAGTTTGTAAAAGGAATCAACTTCAAAAGATGCATGGATCAAGAGTTATTAAGAGGTAAAGTTGAGAAAAATTGGAATTCAAGTTTCCAACACTTAGAATTTTTCTAAGAGTTGAAATTCAGCTTTGAGGGTGTGTTTTCAAGACCATTTTTCTCATGTTTCTAAGCTTCATCTCACTTTGTGCTCAACGTGGAAGTTGTTAAGCATTCTTCAAGCTTTTTTTGGTACCAAGAACTCCTCATTTTCTTAATACTCTTCAAGATATGATGTTTCAAAGTTAGGGTGTTCAAGTTGTCAAAGTTTGTATGTCTCTAGCCAGCTTTTTGGAACCAACTTTCGTGACATTTTTCACAACCTTCCAAGCCTTATCTTAATTTGATTTCAACATGAGAAATGTTCACCATGCTTCATACTTTCCTTTAATCTCAAGAACTCATTAAATGGAGAAAAATTCATTAAAATTCTAATAACAAACAGGCGATGTCATATCAGATGTTATGACATCCACTTCTGAACAAATTATTAAACTTAGTAATAAATAAGTAACGAAAGCAGTAAAGAACAAAGAAAATTGTTTACCCAGTTCGATGCAACATCACCTACATCTGGGGGCTGCCAAGCCAGGGAGGAAATCCACTATAAGCAGTGTTAATTCATAGCTAAACCACCAGTTTACAACTCCTCACTTAGGACCTACCCAATGCAATTTCAATCTAACTCTAGACCTGAGTTCCTACTCACTCCCCCTCAATCACAACAGTGATATCAATCAAATAACAAATAGACTCAAAAGGAAGACACACTTCAAACAAATCTTGATCTTGCTTAAAAGATTCAATTAAGAGACATAACACTCTTGCGTAAGAGCTTAGAATGACACAACCAAAAACACCTTTCAAAACCACTCTAGTCCAATGCAATCGTCAAGATGATAATTGCTTGGCTCACAAGAAAACCTAAGACAAAAACACACGTGAAGATACAAACACACAAACAGAAGTCTTCACACAAAAATCTCTGAATCTTTAGTGAGGATTGCCATTCTTCTTTATATGCAGCGCATGGGCCTTGGGCCTAGGTATCATAAATTAGGTTTAACCAAGTTAATCCAATCTCCACAATTCAAGGTGCTACAAAATGGGCCATGTAAGTTTCCTAAAATATAGCCTGAGATAAAGTAGGAAACCTAACAGAAAACAAACAGCGCCCATGCTATCAGATACCTTATGTCACAACATTCAGTGCAACATCCAATAAACTCTGTATTAGCTAACCAAACATATCCTGCATAACACTACACAAGAATGTCATGACATCAGTCAAGACATCTGCACACATAATAATGTTTTACCATAAAATGCAACCAATCAAGAACATCTACAAACTCCCCCTTTGGCAAATTTTTGGCTAAAACAACTTGGCACCATATCAAAGAACACGTGCAGCAGAAAAGAGCATAACACCTAGCCAATCATGCATAATAGCTAATACACTACCATCACACAGAACCTGTTATACTACCATATCAGAAAAACTCCAACGCAACGAGAGTAAACACACATTCCCCCTCAACAAATGCAAAATAGCCCAACCTGTAGAACACATCATCACACACCACCTAGGCTACTTAAAGTTTAAAAACTAAACTAAGCATACAACACATAAGATCAGCATCCTGTTAACAACAAAAGAACAGCAGCAGCAGCTACCATCTTCACACCTGCTACAATTAGAGCAACAACACATCACAGCTAGCATCATCTTCTTACTTCCACCTGTTAGGGACATACACTAAGTTGTAGTATACAACCAGTCTTCTGCCCCTTTTTAGCCATAAATTTAAGATAAAAAACTAATGGAATAGTATTGATTAGAACAGGCAAAAACACAAATCTTAAGAGTATGGAAACCCTAATATTACAACCCAAGGAAAAAAAACAGTAAACCACCAAGGCAGACAACTTAATCTTCATCCTCAGAAGAACATGAGCCAACCTCCTCAGCATCAATTGAAACGCCTTCAGATTCTTCCCCTGCCACAGGCTCACTATTTTATTCATAAACATTATCAGATCTGGGGGATGGATTAATGCGAGCAAGAGGGGTGGAAATACCATGCACAATACGACCTTTCTGGAGAATCTTAGTGACAAGTTCCCTGATGGACCTGTCCACATATGTAGAGCCTTCCTTATTCAACATTCTAGTAATGTTGTCAGCAGAGGGATCAGAAGATTTACCTATGGAGTGTTGATTGGATTTGTCAGCTTGAGACGATGTAGCATCAGGAGCATCTTCAAAGGGGTTTGTATGGGCATTAGTTTGAGAAGCATCTCGTTTGGGAGACATTTTGTTGAAAGAGGAACAATTGAAGGACTGAGACGTATTCTGAAGAGTAGGGCGGAATGTGGGAATTGTTGGTGCAGTGAGATAACAGGGTTGTGTGGGATAAGGAGCTTTAGTGGTCAATGGCGTGAGATGCATTAAAGTCGGAGGTTGGACCGTGTTTTATCCAATAAAACTTCTTTTAATCACAAAACTCCCCCTTAACAGTAATTGCTATAAGTCCTCATAAATGCAAATTCCCAACTTGCTTCTTAAATTCTCAAATTGGGTAGCATCTAGAGCTTTTGTAAAAATGTCAGCAAGTTGTAGTTCCGTGGCCACATGCTCCAGGGTAATCACTTTGTCTTCCACAAGCTCTCTTATAAAGTGATGTCTGATATCAATATGTTTGGTTCTGCTATGCTGGATTGGGTTCTTGGAAATATTGATGGCACTAAGATTGTCACAGTATAATGTCATGACATCCTGAGTGACATTGTATTCAGTTAACATTTGCTTCATCCAGACCAGTTGGGAACAACTGCTACAAGCAGCTACGTATTCAACTTCAGCAGTGGATAAGGAGACACAATTTTGCTTCTTGTTGAACCATGATATGAGGTTGTTCCCCAAGAAGAAACATCCACCATATGTGCTTTTTCTGTCATCAGCACTCCCAGGCCAATCAGCATCACAATACCCAGATAGAATAGGGTTACACCCATGAGAATAAAGCATACCATAATCATAAGTTCCATTCACATATTTGATAATTCTCTTGACTTGATTTATGTGACTCACTTTGGGATTTGCTTGATATCTTGCACACACACCAACTACAAAGGCAATATCAGGTCTACTAGCTGTTAGATATAGCAAGCTTCCAATCATGCTTCTATACAGGCTTTGATCAACACTAGTACCACCTTCATCTTTAGACAACTTCGAGTGTGTAGGTGCAGGGGTTCTTTTGTGACGAGCATTCTCCATGACAAATTTTTTGACTATGTTCTTGGCATATTTACTTTGGGAGAGAAAATGGACTCTTCCATTTGCTTGACTTGCAGCCCAAGAAAGTATGTCAGTGCTCCAACAAGGCTCATTTCAAACTCATATTACATTTGATTGACAAAATGTTTAACCATCCTATCTAACATCCCACCAAAAACTATGTCATCCACATAGATTTAAGCAATCATGATTTTTCCACCTTCATCCTTCATAAAGAGGGTCTTGTCTATCTCTCCTTTTCTGTATCCATTAATAGTGAGAAACTCAGTCAGTCTCTCATACCAAGCTCTAGGAGCTTGCTTCAATCCATAAAGAGCTTTCCTTAATTTGTATACATGATTTGGCAGGTTAGGATCATCAAATCCTTTAGGTTGTTCCATATATACTTCCTCATTCAAGTAACCATTTAGAAAAGCATTTTTCACATCCATCTGGAATAATTTGAACTTCAGGATGCAAGAAACTCCTAACAGTAGCCTTATTGACTCAAGTCTTGCAACAGGTGCAAAAGTTTCATCAAAATCAATCCCTTCAACTTGAGTATAACCTTGTGCCACCAGTCTAGCCTTATTTCTAGTTATTACTCCTTTTTCATCAGATTTGTTCTTGTAGATCCACTTGGTACCAATGATGTTTGTTCCTTCAGGTCTTGGAACCAATTCCCATACTTCATTCCTTTTGAACTTTTTCACTTCATCTTGCATGGCATTGATCCAATATTCATCAGTTAGTGCTTCCTTCACATTTTTTGGTTTAATCTTGGATACAAAACATGAACTTGAGATGATCTCTCTCGACCTGGTAATTACACTATTGTTGGGATCTCCTATGATAAGATCTTTGGGATGATCTTTCTGGATTCTGATAGAAGGTCCTTTGTTGAGAGCTTCTGACTCAGAATCTGGAGGTACACCATGAGAATTTTTAGTTTTGACAACAACATCAGTATGAGTTTCAAAGAATGTTCCAACATCCTCTGTGACATTGGTTTCTTCATGCTGGTCGTCAACAATAACATTAATGGATTCCATCAAGACTTTTGTTCTGGAGTTGAAGACTCTATATGCTCTACTGTTTGTAGAGTATCCCAGGAATATGCCTTCATCACTTTTGGGGTCTATTTTTCTTCTTTGTTCACGATCTGTTAGAATGTAGCATTTGCTTCCAAAAACATGGAAATACTTCACAGTAGGTTTCCTTCCTTTCCATATTTCATATAGAGTGGAGGAGGTTCCATTTCTCAAGGCAACTCTGTTGTGAACATAACAGGTTGTGTTCATTGCCTCATCCCAAAAGTGCATAGGTAGTTTCTTCGTATGAATCATAGCTCTAACAGACTCTTGAATAGTTCTATTTTTCCTTTCCATTACTCTATTTTGCTGATGAGTAATAGGAGAAGAGAATTCATGGTTGATTTCTTCAAATGAGCAAAATTCAGCAAACTTGGAATTTTCAAACTCCTTTCCATGATCACTTCTGATTCTGACAACACCACTTTCCTTTTCTCTTTGAAGCCTTGTACAAAGGTATTTGAAAACATAAAACACATCTGATTTTTCTCTGATGAAACTTATCCAGGTGTATCTAGAGTAGTCATCAAAAACCACATAAGTATACTTCTTCCCACCAAGACTTTCTACCTGCATTGGTCCCATCAAGTCCGTGTGCAACAGTTCCAGAATTTTGGAAGTTGTAAGATATCCAATCCTTGGATGTGACATCTTAGTTTGCTTGCCAACCTGACATTGACCACATACTTTTCCTTCATCAATTGTTAGCATTGGAATTCCTCTCACTACTTCCTTGGATATGATCTTTTTCATCCCTCTTAAATGAAGATGTCCAAGTTTTTGATGCCACAGTTTAACCTCTTTTTCTTCTTTGGCCATAGAACATACATTGGAGTTATTTGAGACTTTAGGCTCCCATAAGTAGCAATTGTCTTTAAATCTAAATCCCCTCATGACTTCCTCATTTTCTCCATTGGTGACAACACATTCTTCTTTAGTGAATCTAACATTGAGTCCTTGATCACATAGCTGACTAATACTAATAAGGTTTACAATCAGTCCTTTCACCAGCAACACATTATCTAGGTCTGGAACTCCAAGACATTCTAGTTTTCCAACACTTTTGATTTCCCTTTTAGCTCTATCACCAAAGGTCACATAACTAGTGGAATGAGGTTTAATGTCCACCAATAAGTTCTTTATTCCAGTCATATGTTTTGAATAACCACTATCAAAATACCAGTCTTCTTTGGCTGATAACCTTAGAGAGGTATGAGCTATTAGAGCAACATCCTTAACAACCCATTGTTGTTTCTTGATAAGAGTATTCTGTTTGGGTTTGACTTGATGAGTATGGCTGGGAAATCCATACAGCCTGAAGCAAAAAGGCTTTATGTGTCCAAATCTTCCACAGTAGTGGCACCTCCACCTTTGGAACTTTCTCTTTGTCTGGTTTATGCTTCTGTTCCCATGATAGTTTTGTTTTTATTTATTTTAAAGCCATTTTTTTACTAGAGTTGGAACTTCCAACCATGGTGAAAAGTCACTCAGGGTCATGGGAAATATAAACGTGTTTATTGAGTTTCTTCATCGTCCTTAAACAAATCTTTATCGTCTACTTAGTGAGTATCAACATTCAAGACACTACCATTAGTGATTCGTGTGAAACCTAAAACTTAGATGAATTTCCAACTTAGACGAAGTTCATCTTCTACCCCCAAACATCATCATCCATTTATGACACTCTATTTTTCCATTAAATCAAGCTCGAAAACATCATTTTTTTCATAAATAAAACTTGAAAAAATCATTTCTTTCATTAACAAATTTTAGAACTCCATCACCTCTTCTCCAACTTGAATGAGACAATGAAAACATGATTTCAAATTAACAATGTTAGTTGTTCTTGTTCTTTTTGTTCTTGTTCTTGTTCCTGTTGTTGTTGTTATTGTTGTTGTTGTTGTTGTTCTTCTTCTTCTTCTTATTCTTATTCTTATTCTTCTTCTTGTTATTGTGGTTATTTTTGTTGTTGTTATTATTCTTGTTGTAGTTCTTGTTGTTCTTATTTTTGTTCTTATTGTTCTTCTTCTTCTTCTTCTTCTTCTTCTTCTTCTTGTTTTACTTCTGCATTTTATTTTATTTTATTAAAAGACATAAAACAATGGTTGTTTAAAGTAACCCTCGTGATAGGTTGATACATATAAAAACAGTTGTTTAAAGTAACTATTGTGATAGGTTGCGTGCTATTTAACTTATAATCATGGTTGCACGACTATAGTGAAAAGAATCATACATACAATGACACAAGTGTGGCTGAAAGAATCATACACATAATCATATATTACTTTCACAACTGTTGGTTGAACGTGGTTGTATCCCTTTTTCAATTGTTACGAAAAATATTTTCTGTAGTAGTGTGCTAACATGTTAATATGTTACTGCAATTCAAACCCTTCTTATAATCATTTTATTTCAAACAAACTATTTGATATCATCTTGGACACATACTTACTTTCCAATATATCATAAACCTACTTCAACAACTACAAATTCATGATATAACGCATCCATCATCTTCTCTGATAGACAAAGATGTATCCATCTCACAACCTTTTACTTCTTCTTTATCCAATCAATTTCTTCCATATTTGTTGATTTCACCTCATGTTATGCCTTTCATAATTCACTAATTGATATTGTTGGATGATTCGAATAAGTCAAATGCAGTGTAATTGGATTTTGAATTGTTTTGTGGAGAATAGCTTATTTGAGAAACTATTGTTGGAAGGCTTCTTGTTTGCTGCAGAAATAGCAATTTCCTGAAGCCAAAAAACAGAAACAAACAGTTTTATTTTTTAGGCAGTTTTGGATGCTTTGTTTAGCTTGTTTGTTTGTTTAGTGGTTTGTACACTATAAATAGACCTCAATTATACTATTGGAGAAAAATGTTGTTAGATAATGCCATTAAAGATTTTCATCTCAATTTTCTCTATTCTTTCATCATCTTCCCCAATTAACCTTTCTATCACCACAATAACAACTTCCACCATTGATTCACCTTGAACAAGTTTGATCTTGTTCCAACAATTGGCATCAAGAGCCTGGCTCTGATTTATTCCGCTACAATCATGTCTATTTCAAACGATAAAATACCCACCAACCTTCCAATTATTGATTCGAAGAACTACGACAAATGGTGCAAGCAAATGAAAGTCTTGTTTGGTTATCAAGATGTGCTTGATGTGATTACCACCGGTGTTACTCCTCTTGTTGAAGAGGCTACTCCAACCCAGCAAGCTACTCACAAAGAAAAGAAGAAGAAAGACTACAAAACTCTCATCTTGATACATTCTTGCGTCGATAGTGACAACTTTGAGAAAGTTGGCGATTGTGACTCGGTTAAAGCAAGCATGGGGAATTATTGAGAAGGCTTATGCAGGGGCAGACAAAGCGAAGGTTGTGAGGTTACAAACTCACAAATGGCAATTCGAGTTACTTCAAATGGAAGAAAAGTAAATGGTCAATGATTATGTGACGCGTGTTACGCGTTTGGTGAATCAAATGAAGTCTTGCGGTGAAGCTGTTTCGGAGCAGAATATTGTATCGAAAGTGTTGCTTTCTTTAACACCTAGATTCGATAACATTGTGGTTGCGATTGAAGAATCGAAGGACCTCAAGACTATGACCAAATATGAGCTTCAAAGCTCATTAGAAGCTCATGAACAAAGGTTGAAGGTGAGGAAATACTTAGAAGGGGGGGGGGGGGGGGGTGAGTAAGTATTTAGAAAATATTATGGCAATAAAAACACAAAGATTTTTATCCTGGTTCGTTGAACTCAACTAATCCAGTCCACCCTATCAAGAGTGATTTGCCTTTCTCCACAAGGACTTAATCCACTATAATCAAACTGATTACAATATCAACCACTAAGAACAACCGTCTTAGTCTTCTCAAGAACTACTGACCACAACTTGGTCTTCTTAAGGAACTTTTACAATCAAATGTAAACTAAAACAAGTGTTTAAATGCTTCTATGAAAGCTATATCACAACTGTGATTTACACTTAAGTTTAAGAATGAATGAAACTATTCAACAAAGAAATATAATTTGTATGAGAGTTTTGAGAGAGTTTTCAATAGTTTTTGTTAATTTCGTCAACTGTAGAAAGTTGTTGAAGGCTTGCTTATATAGACTTAGAAGTCCAAGACGTTGCAAGCTTGAAGATCGTGTAATACAAAGTAGCTGTAACATTTTGTCTTCATATGACTTGACCTTTCCCAGAATTAGAACGTTCAGAGAAATCCTTTTTTCCTGAGCTCTTGTGTCTAGCATAAAAGAGGAAAGAGTCGTTTGGCATAACCAATGGATATAACTTTGAATAATCTTCTTCAACAAGTTTCTATCTCACAACAATTAATCATCAGAGCCTTGAGTGATCAGAGTTTGCTGTATTAGAGTGTTGCAGCAAGAGTGTGCTTCAGCGTGAGTGATGGTCAGAGCAGAGTTTGGAGATCAGATCCTCAGTACTTGTAGCGAACAGTACTATCAGAGTCTTCTGAAAAACAATGCCTGAAACTCTTCATACAAAGTCTTCAGCTATGCTTCAGATGCTTCTGTAGCTTCTGCTTCAGAGTCTTCTGTAGGCAGCGCTCAGAGTCTTCTGTAGGCAGCGCTCAGAGTCTTCTAACAAGATGCTTCTGACGCTCAGAGCCATGCGTAGTTCAATGTTCAGATCATTTTTGTTCTCAGAAGAATATTAAATTTAATACCTGCAACAAAAATACTTGAACAAATTTAGAGTATATAATTTCTTAATACAAAATTTCATTAGTGTTATCATCAAAACATAGAGATATAACTAAGAACCAATATGTGTTCTAACAATCTCCCCCTTTTTGATGATGACAAAAACATAGGAAATTTTGTTCAATAAAGAGATAAATATAACTCCCCCTGAGATTATGAATCTCCCTTTGAATTGAATACTAAGAAAGAATAGAAACTTCCCTTTTTGCATGAGTATTCTTTTCAGAATCAGAGCTTGATTTGGATGAACGTTTCAGAATCAGAGCCTGATTGGTTAGAACTTAATCTGGGGATCTCAATGTTACTTTAATGAATTTTGTCAGATTTATCATTATAGTTCTGAAAGACTAAAAATTCATGTTAGTTATGATTTGATATGTCTGAATTCCATTCAGGTAAAGTTTATTTGAACATTCAGAATTTCATTTTCTCCCCCTTTTTGTCATAATAAAAAAGAAACTTTTAAAAGACAAATAAAAGGAAACAGAGAGAAAAGATATAATCATATAGAAAAAACATTCAGATTCATTCATTCAAAGATTCAGATAAGAAAGACATCAGAAAAGAAATGCAAACAAGTGCTCAAACATCAGATAAAAACATAAAGCTAAGATTGTTTGGAGAGAAACATCTTCAGAAGGTGGGTGATCTCAGAAGAAGATTCTTCTTTCTCGGACATCCATTTCTCAATGTTTTCAGTCTTCTGATCTTGCCTTGCCATCCAGGATTTTATCTCAGATTGACCAGCTTCCAACAAGCAATCTTATCTTCTAAGTCTGGATGCTCTTTCTTAATCTCATAAGAAGTAGATGGAGCAGATTCTGATGCAGGAGTAGGAGCAGAGTCAATTACCATTGCAGATTCAGATTCTGGAGGCACGACTTCAGATGATTTGTCCACAATCATCGGAGCTAAAGGATTTTTTTTCCATAATGACTTCAGAAGCAGATCCTTTAATAGGCTCAGAAGTAGTAGATACTCCAGAAGTTGAGGGTGCATCCTCAAGAAGAAAAGTTGGAGATCTTTTTACATTCCATAGCATGGTTCTGGTAATCTCAACAAATCTGATCTTCGCATCATTAGAGCAGTACCTCAAACGTCTTTTCAGTATTGTGCACTCCATCTTTTCAGATTCTGAGTTACACGTGTTTGCTTGCATGTGCTTCTGAAAACTCTTTGAGAAATGAAACGTTAGTCAATGTTCAGATCCTCTGAGACTTGTTAGTTCAGATACACACAAAAATAATAATTCAAGAAATTAAATAAAAGACAGATGAAATACTTCAGAGTTTTAAACATTTTGCATCTGAGAAAGTTGCTTCTGATAAATATTATTCTGGACAAAATTCCATACCAATATTTTTCAGAATAAACTTGAACCTATCTTCAGCAAAGGGTTTTTTGAAAATATTAGCCCATTAATGATCTGTATCAACAAAGTCTAAGTTTATAATACCCTTCTGAACATAGTCTCTAATGAAGTGATGTTTAATTTCTATATGCTTAGCCTTAGAGTGTAAAATAGGATTTTTAGACAAGTATATAGCAGAAGTATTATCACAGATTATAGAAATGTTACTCTCAAAGATCTGATAGTCTTCTAGCTAACTTTTCATCCAGAGCATCTGTGTGCTACATCCAGCAGCAACAATGTATTATGCCTCTGTAGTTGATAGAGCAATTGTAGGTCGTTTCTTGCTATACCAGGAGATTAAATTTCTTCCCAGAACTTGGCAACTTCCAGAAGTACTTTTTCTTTCAACTCTGTCTCCAGCGTATTCAGCATCACAGAATCCAACTAGTTTAAATTCATCATATTTTCTGTAACACAAACCCACATTAGAAGTACCTTTCAGATACCTTAGAATCCTCTTAAAAGTTGTTAAGTGTGATTCTCTAGGATTTGATTGGAATCTTACACAGAAGCATACACTGAATAAAATGTCAGGTCTAGAAGCAGTTAAGTATAGAAGAGATCCAATCATACCTCTGTAGAGTTTCTGATCTACTTTCTTACTTACCTCTTCCTTACCAAGAGTGCTTGTTGGATGCATAGGAGTTTTTGCCATCTTACTATCAGTCATGTTGAACTTCTTCAGAAGCTCTTTTACATATTTAGTCTGATGAATGTAAGTGCAATCTGGAGTTTGGTTGACTTGAATTCCCATAAAGAATCTCAATTCTCCCACCATGCTCATCTCAAATTCAGCCTGCATACATTGAGAAAACTCCTTTCCCAGTGTAACATTTGTAGATCCAAATATAATATCATCCACATATATTTGACAAATTAACAGATCTTTCTTAAATGTTTTACAGAAGAGAGTTGTGTCCACTTTGCCTCTAATAAAAATTTTCTCCAGAAGAAAATTACTTAATCTCTCATACCAAGCTCTGGGAGCTTGTTTTAAACCATAAAGAGATTTCTTAAGTTTAAAAACATGTTCTAGAAATTTATCACTTTCAAAGCCAGGAGGTTGATGAACATAGACTTCCTCTTCTATAATTCCATTTAAGAAGGCACTCTTAACATCCATCTGATATAGAGTGATATTATTTTGTGCAGCAAAAGAAATGAGTAAACGAATAGACTCTAACCTGGCCACATGAGCATAAGTCTCTGTGTAATCAATTCCTTCTTGCTGGCTATACCCTTGAGCAACAAGCCTTGCTTTGTTTCTTTCAACTTCTCCTTTGTCATTCAACTTGTTTCTGAAGACCCATTTAGTTCCAATAATGTTGAATCCTTTTGGTCTTGGAACTAAATCCCAAATGTCATTTCTTGTGAATTGATTGAGCTCTTCTTGCATGGAAATTATCCAGTCATTGTCTTGCAGAGCTTCATCCACAGAAGTTGGTTCAATAACTGACACCAACCCAAATAATGATGCTTCAGATGATTTGAGGTAGGATCTTATTCTTATAGGGCCATCCTTCTTTCCAATGATCACATCCTCTGGGTGAGAGGCCTTGATTCCGGAAGATGATCCTCTAACATTTGATTCTTCAGAAATATTCAAGTTGTTCATTTGAGAAGCTAAAGGAGTTGCATCTGGCGTTGCTTCTGGCTATTTCACTTGAACCTTTTCTGTCTCTGAGCCTTCAGAGTCTGTGAGAATTACTTCTCTATCTGTAGAACTTTCAAACTGCTTTGGCTTTTGAATGCCAAGCTTATCATCAAATCTAACATGTATAAATTCATCCACAATATGTGTTTCAGTATTGTATACTCTGTAGCCTTTAGAGCGTTCAGAATACCCAAGCATGAAACACTTATGTGCTTTAGAATCAAACTTGTTTAGATTCTCTTTAGTGTTCAACATATAACATATACATCCAAAAGGATGAAAATAAGAAATGTTGGGCTTTATGTTCCTCCACAATTCATAGGGAGTCTTTTCCAGAAGAGGTCTCACAGACACTCTGTTCTGAATATAACAAGCTGTGTTTATTGCTTCTGCCCAAAAATGCTTTGCCAGATTAGTCTCGTTGATCATGGTTCTGGCCATTTCTTGCAAAGTTCTATTTTTCCTCTCTACAACTCCATTCTGTTGTGGAGTTCTAGGGTAGGAGAAATCATGAGCAATGCCATTTTCATTAAAATATTTTTCAAAATATTTGTTTTCAAATTCGCCACCATGATCACTTCTGACTTTAACAATTTTAAAATCTTTTTCATTCTGGACTTGTTTGCAGAATTCAAAGAACACAGAATGTGACTCATCCTTGTGCTTTAGGAATTTAACCCATGTCCATCTGCTATAGTCATCCACAATGACTAATCCATACTTCTTACCTCTGATGGATGCAGTTTTCACTGGTCCAAACAGATCAATGTGAAGCAACTCTAATGGTCTTGAAGTTGAAACAACATTCTTAGTTTTAAAAGCAGATTTTGAAAATTTTCCTTTTTGACATGCTTCACAAAGAGCATCTGAGTTGAACTTCAACTTAGGAAGTCCTCTGACCAGATTGAGTTTATTAATCTGAGATATACGTCTCATATTAATATGCCCCAATCTTCTGTGCCAGACCCATTGCTCATCATTAACAGACATAAGGCATTTTACATTTTGAACCTTAAGTTCTGAAAGATTGATTTTATAAATGTTGTTCTTCCTCTTTCCATTAAATAGGATTGAGCCATCCTTCTGACTAACAGCCTTGCAACATTTTTGATTAAAGATTATGTCATAACCATTGTCACTTAATTGACTTATGGACAATAGATTATGTTTTAATCCTTCTACAAGTAAAACATTGGATATAGAGGGAAGGTTAGCATTGCAGAGCCTTGGTCTATTTAACTTGTGAGTTCCCTTCATGAGTCATCTTCAAAGACTCAAACAAATCAAATGCAGTTTCTCTATTGGTAATCTTTTCATACTCAGTATGAGATATAGCATTTAATAAGATTGTTCTTGCTTTGTGATGATTTCTGAACTCCTCCTTCTGGGCCTCAGTCATAGATTTTCTATCAATTTTCTTGCCATCCCCATCAGTGGGGTGAACATAACCATCAATGACAAAGTCCCATAGATCAACATCATAACCAAGGAAGAAACTCTCTATTCTGTCCTTCCAATAGTTAAACTTCTCCCCATCAAACATAAGGGGTTTTGTGCTGACTCTATCCCTTTCTTCATATCTGTTGTTGTTGGATGTTGAAGCTTCAACCATAATATCAACCAAGAATATATATCAATAGTTTTCTCAACTGGATCTTTTCTGTTCACGGTGAAGTGATAGCACACACAGAACCGGAGCTCTGATGCCAACTGAAGGTGAGAAAATACTTAGAAGGGGGGTTGAATAAGGATTTAGAAAATATTATGGCAATAAAAACACAAAGATTTTTATCCTAGTTCGTTGAACTAAACTAATCCAGTCCACCCTATCAAGAGTCATTTGCATTTCTCCACAAGGACTTAATCCACTATAATCAAACTGATTACAATATCAACCACTAAGAACAACTGTCTTAGTCTTCTCAAGAACTACTGACCAGAACTTGGTCTTCTTAAGGAACTTTTACAATCAAATGTAAACTAAAACAAGTGTTTAAATGCTTCTATGAAAGCTATATCACAACTGTGATTTACACTTAAGTTTAAGAACGAATGAAACTATTCAACAAAGAAATATAATTTGTATGAGAGTTTTGAGAGAGTTTTCAATAGTTTTTGTTAATTTCGTCAACTGTAGAAAGTTGTTAAAGGCTTGCTTATATAGACTTAGAAGTCCAAGACGTTGCAAGCTTGAAGATCGTGTACTGCAAAGTAGCTATAACCTTTGTCTTCATATGACTTGACCTTTCCCAGAATTAGAACGTTCAGAGAAATCCTTTTTGCTTGAGTTCTTGTGTCTAGCATAAAAGAGGAAAGAGTCGTTTGGCATAACCAACAGATATAACTTTGAATAATCTTCTTCAATAAGTTTCTATCTCACAGCAATTAATCATCAGAGCCTTGAGTGATCAGAGTTTGTTGTATCAGAGTGTTGCAGCAAGAGTGTGCTTCAACGTGAGTGATGGTAAGAGCAAAGTTTGGAGATCAGATCCTCAGTACTTGCAGTGAACAATACTATCTGAGTCTTCTGAAAAACAATGTCTGAAACTTTTCATACAAAGTCTTCATCTACGCTTCAGATGCTTCTGTAGCTTCTGCTTCAGAGTCTTCTGTAGGTAGCGCTCAGAGTCTTCTAACGAGATGCTTCTGACGCTCAGAGCCATGCGTAGTTCAATGTTCATATCATTTTTGCTCTCAGAAGAATATTAAATTTAATATCTGCAACAAAAATACTTGAAAAAATTTAGAGTATATAATTTCTTAATACAAAAGTTCATTAGTGTTATCATCAAAACATAGAGATATAACTAAGAACCAATCTGTGTTCTAACAAAGGTTGGATGAAAGAGGAAACGATAAGGCGAAAGCGGAAGTGGCTTTGCAAGCTCGTTTAAATGAAAAGAACAAGAGTTCGAAAGGGAAATGGTCTTCTAGAAGTAAGAAGAATTTCCATAATTTTGGTGGAAAAGATCCACAAAATTCAAAGGGGCTAAAGGGTGAAGGAAGCTCCAAAAAGGATAATCAAAGCGCCTACAAACCACTCGACAAAAGTTCCATGAAGTGTTATAATTGTCAAAGGTTTGGGCATTTTTCGAGACAATGTCGCTCAAAACGCAAGGAAAATGATGCATATGAGGCTAAGATAGCTAGGCAAGACACAGATGATGAAAATACGCTTCTTGTGGTGATTGCGGAGGAGAATAATGGCATGGACAACAACTACTGCAGTACCAAAAAAGTGCAGAAAACGCAATCGGAGAAAAACGCATTGGTAACGGTTCGAGATGGAGTTCAAGGTAGTGATGAGTGGTACTTGGATTCTGGTTGTTCGACTCATATGATGGGTAGAAAGGATTGGTTCGTGAAGATCAATCAAGCCACGTGAAGTAGAGTGAGATTCGCGGATAACACGACTTTAGTGGCCGATGGTGTCGGTGATGTTTTGATCATGAGAAGGGATGGTGGTCATTCCTTGATTAAAGATGTATTGCATATTCCTGGAATCAAATGTAATCTTTTAAGTATTGGCCAATTGCTTGAAAGGAATTACACGGTTTGCATGGAAAACAAGGTTTTGCGCGTTTTGGACCAAAACAGTGTTTTGATCCTTAAGGCTCCCATGACTGCCAATAGAACTTTCAAGATTGAGTTTAAATTTATGGAGCATAGGTGCTTAGCTGCTGCTGCAAGTCGTAAAGAATGGTTATGGCACTACCGTCTCAGACATCTCAACTTTCGAGACCTCGACGCGTTACATAGGCACGGTATGGTGTCCGGGCTGCCACAGATTAATATTCCAGCTGAGAAATGTGATGAGTGTGTGCAAGGGAAGCAACACAAGAGTAATTTCAGTAAGGATGCGGGTCATAGGACCAAGCACCACCTTGAGGTGGTGTATTCCGATGTATGCGGACCAATGCAAGTCAATTCGTATGGAGGCAACCGATACTTCGTCACGTTTATTGATGATTTTAGTAGGAAGCTATGGATTTATATCATTAGGAGGAAGGATGATGTGTTTAAAGTATTCAAGCGGTTTAAATCCATGGTTGAGCGACAAAGAGGTCATAAAATCAAAATTCTCAAAACCGATGGTGAAGGCGAATTTACTTCAGGTGAATTTATGAGTTATTGTGATGACGAGTGTATAGCACGTGAGGTTGTACCACCTTATACGCCTCAGAAAAATGGTGTTGCCGAGAGAAAAAATCATACGATTATGAACATGGTGCGTAGCATGTTGAAAGCAAAGAATTTACCAAAAGAGCTTTGGGGTGAAGCCGTCTCTACTGCCGCCTATTTGCTGAATAGGTGTCCTACAAAGAAGCTTGAAAAGGTTACTCCAGAAGTGGTATGGTCCGGATTCAAACCAAGTTTGAGTCATTTGTGTGTTTTCGGTTTGGTAGCGTTTCGACATATTCCGGGTCAACTTCGAAAGAAGTTAGATGACAAGGGTGAAAAAATGTTGCTTGTTGGTTATCATCCTACCGGAGGCTACAAGTTGTTCAATATGAATAGCAAGAAGATAGTGATTAGTCGAGACGTGATCGTGGATGAAATTCAGACTTTTGACAGCAGAATTTCTGCTATACCAGTCCAGGAAATTGATTCCCAGAAAGGGGAAATCGATTTTCAGCCCGAAATTGCACTTCTTCAAACTGCTGAGATTCAAAATGCAGGCCCAGAAATTGATTTACCACATGGGGAAATCGATTTCCTGGGAGGAAATTTGAATTTTCAGCCTGTTAATGATACTGGACAGTAACCGTTTGCAACAGAGAATGGTAAATCAAGTAGACAACCAACAAGGCAAAGAGGTATGCCTCAAAGACTCCGAGATTGTGAGGTATTCCGTGATAGTGATATCAATAACGATGGTGATCTCATTCATTTCGCTTTAATGGCCGAATCCAAACCGGTAGATACGGAGGAGGCATTAAGCGATCCAAAGTGGATGAATGGAATAAAGGAAGAGCTTGAATCGATTGAGAAAAACAATACTTGGATGTTGGTTGACTTACCGAAAGGTAAAAAGGCAATTGGTGTGAAGTGGGTCTTCAAAGTGAAAGCGAATCTGAAAGGCGAGATAATCAAGCATAAGACTCGATTAGTTGCAAAGGGATTTTTGCAAAAGGAAGGCATAGACTTTGATGAGGTATTTGCTCCGGTTGCTCGACATGAAACCATCCGGTTAGTTGTTGCGATAGCAAATAACAATAGCTGGTCGTTATATCAAATGGACATCAAATCGGCATTTTTGAATGGTCCATTGGATGAGGAGGTGTATGTTGGACAACCCCCTGGTTTTGTTGTTCAAAATCAAGAGGCAAGGGTCTACAAGTTGAGGAAGGCACTCTATGGTTTGAAACAAGCTCCAAGAGCTTGGAACAAACACATAGATGGTTTTCTTAACGACATTGGTTTCAAAAAGTGTGTGTCCGAGCATGGTGTTTATGTGAAATCGGGTGCAAGCGAAGGAGTAATCATACTTTGTCTATATGTGGACGATTTGTTGATTACTAGAAGTTGTGAAAATTACATTTCAAGCTTCAAAGAAGAGCTTATGAAAGAGTTTGAAATGAGTGACCTTGGGTATGTGAAGTACTTCCTCGGCATAGAGCTCCAAAAGACAAAGTTGGGGCTGCTCATGCATCAAAGTAGGTATGACTTGGAGATCTTAAGAAGGTGTGATATGAAGCATTGTAATGTTGCCATAACTCCAGCCGAGGCACGGTCACAACTATCCAAAAGTGAAGAAGAGCGAGATGTGGATTCGACTCAATACCGGAGATTGATTGGATCATTGCGTTATTTGTGCAATATGCGGCCAGATTTAGCATTTAGTGTCGATATTGCTAGTAGGTTCATGGAGAGGCCAAAGGTATCACACTTGACATCGGTTAAGAGGATCCTTCGTTATGTGAAAGGTACTCTTGGCTGTGGAATTTTGTTTCCGGCAAGTGACATGGGCAGAAGGTGCAATTTACTTGGATACACCGACTCCAATTGGTGCGGAGATAAAGATGATAAAAAGTCTACGGCTGGTTATGTCTTTATGTTCGGCGGAGCACCAATCTCTTGGTGTTCTAAAAAGGAGCCGGTGGTTGCTCTCTCTTCTTGCGAGACAGAGTACATTGCAGCGTCATTGTGTGCATGCCAAGCTGTGTGGCTTGTGAACTTATTGCGTGAGCTGGACAACAACACGAGAGGAGCTGTTTTGCTGTTGGTGGACAACGTTTCATCCATCAATCTTGCTAAGAATCCCATAGCACATGGGAGGAGCAAGCACATTGAGATGAGATTCCATTACTTGAGAGATTTAGTGAGTTCTGGACAGTTACGTTTGAGCTACTGCAGAAGTGAAGAACAAGTCGCGGACTTGTTGACTAAAGCGGCTACGAATGATGTTTTCAAGCGACTCGTGGTGAGGTTGGGCATGAAGAACATTGAGTATTTGACTTTAGGTGGTGTGTTGGATGATTAGAATAAGTCAAATGCAGTGTAATTGGCTTTTGAAGTGTTTTGTGGATAATAGCTTATTTGAGAAACTATTGTTGGAAGGCTTCTTGTTTGCTGCAGAAATAACAACTTCCTGAAGTCAAAAAAACAGAAACAAACAGTTTTATTTTTTAGGCAATTTTGGATGCTTTGTTTATCTTGTTTGTTTGTTTAGTGGTTTGTACACTATAAATAGACTTCAATTCTACTATTGGAGAAAAATGCTGTTAGATAATGCCATTAAAGATTCTCATATCAATTTTCTCTATTCTTTCATCTTCTTCCCCAATTAACCTTTCTATCACCACAATAACAACTTTCACCATTGATTCACCTTGAACAAATTTGATCTTGTTTCAACCGATACCACCTATGAATCATATCTCACAAACAAAATGTAGAGTACTATTTTTGTTAATAAAAAAATAGATAAAAACAAAATATAGAGTACTATTTTTTTGCTAATAAAAAAAGAGTTCTACTTATCAAAGAAATTTCGTGTATAGATATGTATTACTTAAGCTTTATACTAATGATATTATGCCTACTTTTTATGGTGAGAATTATGTCCACACTTTGCCAATATCATACGAAAAAAAACTTAAACTTCCACCAGCTTTTGCAAGTTGCCAACAATAAAAGAATGAAGAAGACCATTTAAAATCCACCATTTTTTCAAAAAGTGCAATCAATAAAAGCAATGAAATTTACTCCAACCAAGAAAAAAAAAGCAATTAATAAAGCAATTTTCATATAATCAATGATCACTCTGTAAGCTCCCAGTTGCCTTGGCAATATCATTAATCTCATCCAACCAAATTCTGATAAGACATGTGACACTAAATAATTGATGATTGTATGTATCTCTCTTTGTTTGGTGGTGATTCAAAGTTTTTCTTGTAATGGAATATAATTAAGATTGCCCCACAAAGACACACCCCACTCAGAGTCACAGTATAATTTATCTCTCATTTCTCATTTTTTGTTTCAAAGTACAAATTTTTTCTGATCAAACCATGTGACATTATTGAACATATAGATATGATTATCTTTTCATGTACATGTACTGCTGAACCACAATGGTCCTAATCCTAACTCTTCAGTAATCATGATATTCTTGTTCATCTTTTTTTTTTCCTTTATCATTAGTAATTCTGAAATTTTGACTTAAGTGCATATTTACTGTTTTAAAAGTAATATAGATATAGAGGTATCTATTTTGCACACAATTTTCTGCAAGATGAACCAAAACTGTAGAGTCGCATATTGTAATATATCATCTCTGTCATGTTTTATTTTTAACTTTTGCAAATGTATATATAAACCATAACTTTTGCAATTTTTAATTTTTAAGAATTCAAAACTCATGTATATATTAACAATAAATTTTTAATTTTTAATTTTTAATTTTAGTATAAAGTAATAAATTTTTAATTTTTAATTTTTATATTTTTTTTTTAAAAATTGTTTTATTAAGAATGAAATATTGTGAAAATTTTAGTGTAAGAATAAATTTTTTTTTTCTTATCTTAAACGCTATTTTAAAAATATTTTCTTTCTTTTTGTAAGTACATTATTAATAAGTATTTTCTTTTTCTTTTGAACTTTGTTATGGGGCTCCCCTTACAATGATTCCATAACAAGGTACTGTCAGTTCTTGGAAAAGGTTATCACAATTTGAAATATTTGGTTAATGCCAAGTAGCTACAGCAGCCACATGTTCTTGACATGTTATTATTTTCCTACTTTCTAAGTAAAGTAGTAGCTCTTATTTTCTTATGATATGCTCCAAGTACAATAATGACTTTGCATCTTAACATTCATGCAAAAATTTTGATAAATAAATTTTATTTCGACCATGAATACCTTATCCATTCATATAAGTTTGAAAGTAAGTTGGATTGAAATTATTTTAATATAAATTAAGTTTTTTTTATATAAAATAATAATTATATATATTCAATCTGTTTTAAAATGGCAGTCATTTAAAATTTTTACACATAAATTTAAAAATACAATAATGTTATTATAAGATATTATATTTTTATTAAATTAACTTTATTAAAATATTTGAAGTAATGTTTAGAATAATAATTAAAGATACAATTGAAAAAATTGTAATATTGTTACATTGAAAAATTAAAATGAGAATTATTTTAAAATAAACTTTAGGGTCATGCTAACCAGTGCCCTCAGGGCACTAGTTAAGAATTTCAAATAAAAAAAATATGTTATATTTAGAAAAATCATATTTATTAAAACAGAAGAGTCACACAATATTCTTTAAAAAGTCTGATTATTTCTCTTTTCAGGGCATTGAATATACATATATTTAGAAAAAAAAAATATATTTTTAATTTCTTAAATAATGTCCAACTTACCATTTTAATCTCTTAACCAATGTCCTGAGGACACTCGTTAGTATTTCCCTAAATTTTAAAGTAGAAAATAATAAAAATAGAAATCAAACTATTGCTACTCATTTTTTTACTAAACAATTTTTACATGATGATAGGCATTGAAAGAAACTAGTCTTTACCATTAGAATTTTTAGGTCTAATGTGTAATAAATTTAAATTGTCTGATTTTAGTATTTGACCTATCATAAACTTTATTTTTATTTATGGTCCGATCTCTTTAAGTGTTTGATCTAATTTGAAAACTTATTTAAAAATCAGTTTCATATTAAAACTTTTAAATAATCTATTTTATATATAAAATTTTATAGACCAACATATTTAGCTTATTATATATATATATATATATATATATATATATATATATATATATATATATATATATATATATATATATATATATATATATATATATATATATATATATATATATATATATATATATATATATATATATATATATATATATATATATATATATATATATATATATATATATATATATATATATATATATATATATATATATATATATATATATATATATATATATATATATATATATATATATATATATTACACATTTTAAAAGCATAACATACATTTAATATTGATTTGACTTTATATATCTAAATCTATACTAATGAAATTCTTCATTTTTTAAGAAAATAAAGAAAAGCTTTACTCTTTTAGAGGAATGTTTTAAAAATTAGACCGATCATCGAACTGATGAGCGTATTGAGTCATTAGTTTATTGGTCGAGTCACTGAATTATTGACCGAATCGAATAACTAAACTGGATAAAATCGAAAACCTTGATTGAATAAATTTGTTACCATAATAAAATTATATAGATATTAAATCGGTCGAACGGGATGACTCGATGTTAAAAAAAAAATCACTAACACTTAAAAAATTTAAAAATATCATAATTTCACAAGTTCATAATTTAAATTCAAATTTGAGTCAATTATAAATTTGTGTCAGTTAATTGATTTAAAAATGTAATCAAAATATCAATCTCAAATATATTTATGTTTGTTATCTATCCAACATACATTACCATTTACTCTACGCAACTCCTCACTCCAACGAATAGAAACCAATGATATCAATTACATATGAGAGAAAATAAAATATGTTTAAATTTCACAACCTATAAATGTTATAATTCTACAATAACCTCTATTTACTATATTTAACATAACCGTTACCAAATTGTAAAGAAAAGAATATCAACTTTATCTTATATTTTTATTTTTATTTTTTAAAAATAATTAAAAACGACGTCGTTTTAATTTTTTTAAAAAAAGGGTACTTAAACCGCCGATTTTCTGGTTTTTACCGGTTTACACCAATTTTTATTGATTTTCACCGATTCAATTATATATACAATCTAATAATTGAACCAGATCGATTACCACTCTATTTTTCAATTCAATTAATCCGACCGATCAGTTTAATCCGATTATTAAAACTATGTTTTAGACCCAATTGATCGGACTCTTACATTTTTAATAAACAAATTAAAAACGACATTGACTAAAATATGGTGTGGGAGGAACATGATGTCCGGGCTAACTTGATTACTCATATTTCTTGCATTTTTAATAATCAAAGTGACACATGCATATCTCTTGCAGAAAATGTCTTATATTGAAAATAAACAATATTAATTGTTATCTTTAAAGAAAATGTAAATCTAAAACAACACCTGAAGTAACTTTTCATCTATAAGATACACATGCATATCTCTTGCAGATACCCGAACATCATGTTCCTCCCACATGCCATCCATCTGGAGTAAAATGAAATAGAGTGGAAGACAACGATGTGTCGATGAGTGGTATATGGTGTCCAGTCAATGTCATCATGTTGAGTCCGATCAATATACACACAGAATAACCACACAACACCATTCCTTCTGCATAGAAAATACATGCAAGCATGTAACCAATTCTTAGTATACTCTACAACATAATCAAACTCGTGTATATGGTGAAAGTGGGATAGGATCCATCCTTGAAAATGAATAAGAAAAAAACAATATTAACAAGTGTAAAAAAAGTGCTATTAGAATTAATATTGACTATAGAAATTATCGTCAGCAGGGTGCAGGAGCACGTCATTTTCTTTGTCGTCAAAAGAGAACCTTTGCTGAGATTGAAGTACAAATATACCAAACAGGCGGCCCCCAGTTCCACTCATGAATAGCTGACAAGTCAATGAAGTACTTAAGGTGTGCCACATCGACGTAGGTTGAACTTTTGTCAACAAACATGGACGACCAACCAAGAATAGAAGGTAACACTTCAAAGAACACTCCCAGTAGTAGGTAACCTGTAGATCATCGTCGTCGACTTCTTCGTGCAACTCCAAGTTTTCTCTATAAATATTCTTCAAGCATAAAAATTTGGCATGAGCACCTTCAGTGCTCTCACACTATATTAGGGCATCCATTAGGTCAGCTCCCAAATAAATGATCATCATCTCTTCGGCTTCATCATGTTTTTTCATGGAATGATCAAGTAACTTCTCTCTGATGTGAAGGTGTAGAAAGCAAGCAACGTCATCTCGTGTAATCGTCATCTCGCAAATAGAGAAGTGGAAATATGATATTTCTTATGGCAACTCTAAAAAAAAGACCATTGTATGCCATGACTGATGATCATGTACTCGAAGCAACAGAGACCAACATGACCAGAATATTGGATGACACTTTGGAAGCATTCAGCCTCAAGTTGATAAAGCTACAAAATCTCTGATGTAGTTAACAAACTTGAAACATTCACACTCCTGTTTAAAAAAAATCAGTCGCGAGGAATTTGTTTAAAACATATAAATAACAACTATTAACAAATATGCCTATCCAGCTCAGACATGTCTAGCAACATGATCTCTATAGTATACTAGTAAGGAGGTGTTAGAGGGCTCTCTTAGATAAGGGTCTGCAAGTGGATGAATACAATCATGTGCAGTGTAACACCCCTATTTTATTTTAATATTTTAATTAAATATTAGGATATTTGTTTGTTGCAAGTGATGTGATTTTTTTTATTAATTGTATTTTTTTAATGATTTGGGTGTTATAAGGGTATTTTGATAATTTAATAATTGCCAAAATAGTTGCGTTGAGAGCGTGGGATTTAGAAATTAAGACTTATTGAATTATTAGTTAGTTTTAAGATATTTAGTCATTATTGAGATAATTAGAGTTTTTGAATTTAATTAAATAATTATTTAATTGAAATATTTATTTAATTGTAATGTTTTAGAATAATCATTTACATTAACATTATAATTATTATTTTATTTTTTCTGAGTTGGAATAAATATTTAATTGAGATGATTTTTAATTAAAAAAACTGATTATCTTAACTTAACAGTAATATGGGGTGTGAGAGTAAGTAGGAGGTGAAATGTCCCAATAGTATTTTTAAGACTATAAATTTTAAACTAAGCTTATTAGCTAGGGCAGAATAGGAAAAATCCCAAAATTAATCAAGCGGTGCATCTGAGAGGGAGAAAAGGAGATTTGGGAAGAGAGCAGTAGGAACAAAAAAACTTGTGAAAAAAAGTTTCGATTAAGTAAGAGGGGAGAATTACTTACCGTAAAGTGGCTTTTAGGCAGCAGAATGATGAGGTTTGCTTACCTTCTCATCAGCGTCAAATGATTTTCGACCTACTATTTATCAATAATACGTTGTTATGTTTTTATATTCTATGTTTTTTTTTTCTTTCTGTGTTCTGCATATTTTGTATTTTAGGTAAATGGGATTTTTCTTGACCCCTTTCACTTTAACCTATGGTAATATCTCAATAGTTGTTAATAATATTGAAGTTTATATATATATATATATCTATCTATATATATATATATATATATATATATATATATATATATATATATATATATATATATATATATATATATATATATATATATATATATATATATATATATATATATATATGATTTTGAAATTGTTGTGAAAAGTTTAATTTGTCTGTTTTAGAATACAGATCGTTATTATAATCTGTAACCAAATGAGATTTGAGAAAATTCCATTTGATTACTGTTTATTGAATCGTTAAGTTTATGATGAAATTGGTGATTTTGGAACACAGTAATTTCTGTTAAATTTAAAAAAATACTTTTTTTTTTGGAAAAATATCAAAAATTGGCAGAGTAGAATCCTTTTTCTATACAATAATCACTTTTTCTTATGAAAAGCACTTTTTTTTGGTAAAAATCAATTTTTTCTAAAAACTATTTTTTTATATTAAAAATTAATTTTTTTCGTTCGAACTCGCATGGCGATACGAAGAAGTCAAAATATCGGAAAATACTAAGTTAAAATAATTATTTTAAAAATTAATGTTATTAATATTGAGTTAATAATTATGGTGATAATATCGAGTTAATAATCATTAAGTTAAAATAATTATTTTAAAAATTAATATTATTAACATTATTTTAATAATTATTTTGATAATACCAAATTAATGATTATTAAAGTAATATAGTCATTTTTAAAAATTAATATTGAGTTAAAAATTATTATTGATATTTAGTTAGTAAATTTTTTTATATAAATTAAGATAAACTAATTAAAGAAGAAAAAAAATTAATATTATTAGTATTGAGTCAAACCACCAACTCCTATAGCTACAGGAGAGTTATCACTCATGAAGATTACCCTTTGGGACCTTTCAAACTTTTTAGAGTAATTTCAGTGTTTTAGTGTTGTTTTGTGCTATAGGCTAATATAACAAATTTGTTGAGGTGTGTTAGAATTTTGGGTGATTATAAGTATTAAAATTAATTATTTCGTTGTGATTATTTCTGTGCAACTATATTTGTGGTCTTTTATTGGCAATGCGTGGTTCGTATATGGAACTACTTTTTGGTGAATGATATATTGTTATAAATAATTTTTGGTGGATTATGTTAAAACTTTTCTTTTTGGTGAAATGCATGTTTTGCCTGTTCATACTACCATGCATGCATATACGTTGGAGTTAGGTGGAACTTCGATCTATTTTGGTGGCCTCAGATCTATTTGGTGGGATCATTGATCTAGTTGAAAGACTAGAGGCGGGTCTTAAGTCTATTTGGTGGGGATCGTCGATTCAGGTGAGGGACCGAAGACCGTGAAAGAAATCAGTAACATACCTCTGATATCCACAAAAACTTGGTACCACATGCATATAGATGATGGAGTTGGTGCATGATAGCATTCCATATGTTGAGAATGATCTTTGTGTTTGTATTGGTGTATGTGTTGAGAATGATCTCTAGTCTGTAACCTCGGGGATTTGGGTGCTTGTAATTTTATTTCATGAGTTGTAACCCCCTCTTTATGGAGTTTTTTAGAAATGTTTTTATTCAGACTCATGACGTGTTTTCGTTTATCTTCCGTTTTGAATTATTTAATTGCATGTTTATGTACGAGAGCATTTGGTGATGTAACATCCTATGTATGGTTTTATTTTTAAAATTTGAGTATATGGTTTAAGGTGTTACATGCAGCATGGGCTTTCTTCCGATCTACGTAAGCAGGGGAGGCGTTCCCCTGGGACGAGGTCCCATGTGACACGTCTAGAAGTCGATGCTTTCTCGCCAAGAGGCCTAGGGACGGTTCCCTTCCTAGCTCTGGCCTACTCATTAGGGAGTCTAGCCTCTCACATTGGGCAGATGTGTGCAGGGTTTCACACTCAAATCTCATTCTATCGTTGTTTGCAGACATTTTTCTTGAACAATACGAGAAAAAGATATCAGTTTGCCCTTAGGAAATTTTCAAATATGCATCTCAGAAAAATAGTAAGGATACAATTCAGTGATGCATCTCTGAAAAAGCTCATGTTTGCAACAATGACAGAAATGAATACCAGTCTTTTCCTAACAACTCAAAATGCAACCAAACCATATTGTATGTTTCTAACAACTACTTATTTCGAATGTGACTACTACCTAATGCATTTAAAACTAACTATTTTTCCTAATACGTTAATATAAAAAAGTTAAATAAAAAATTTACTCAAAAAAGTGTTGATGAGGATGAAAATGTTGAATGTAGTAATATAGTGAGTTGTAATTGGTACTATTGAAGTAGAGGCACTGTTGTTCCTTGAAAAATTTACTGGAAGAATATTGTTCACGAGCTCCAATGGTGGTATCTCAAAAGTTGAATTAAAATGAAGAAAGAGAAAATGGAGGGTCTACCAACGCGTTATATATAAAATAAACGTGTTCAGAGATGCGTCTCCATAAAAAACTAATGAATTTGAAAAAAATGGTTAATCCGGAGATGCATTTGCAAACAAACCCTAAAAGCACATATGAAGATGAATCTCTGAATTAAATTTTAAAATGAGGAAAGCTCAACCATTTGAATTTATTTTATGTGAAAACGGTACGTCCGGAGATATATATCCGAAAACTGCAAATTATTTTTTACTTTTCTCCAAGAGTATGGGACAACCTATAAAAGTGGAAAAAAATCCTAAATTTTTAAATCTATGTCATATATTATTTTGGACGTATTATATATCTGAAGAAAAAGAAATTACAAATGATTTTGTAAGTAAAAACACAATAATAAATGAAAAAACAACTAAATCCACAACTAATACTTTTAGTATTTAAACAAAATTATATATTTGTTAAATTGATAAAATTATTATTTTAAAATATATTTAATATTTATAAATTATAAACTATATTAAATATCAAAGTAACCAAAATATAAAAAGAGGTATTTGTTAAAATATTGGTTCATATTACATTGGTTGTGATTATGATTAGAATTTTAAATTGTAGTTTCTTAAACACTTTAAATTAACTTTCTTGTAATAATATAAATTATTATTTATATGTATTAAAATATATTCTAAAAAATAATAAATTATATCAATTAATAAATTAAATATTTCATTAATTTCTTTTAAAACTATAATTATTATTGTGAATTTATATTATTTTTTAATTTTCTGCATTTCTACCTGTAATTTCTTTTACTTTAGAAAAAGTTTATTGATTATAAAACCACATTCCAAATGAAGTTTTTAGGAGAAAATCCACAAATAACAACATAGTAAATAAATAAAAAAAGATAATACTAACCTTTGCCTTTAGGACATAGGTTAAGAATTAAATATAAATTTTTCTTTTAAACTGTGTATTTTTTAGTTAATAGTTTATAATTAATTTTGTATTAGTTTTTTCTTGGAAATTATGTACTGCAGTTAAATATAATAAAATAGTAGTCATCAATTATTATTTGTTGAAAGATTTAAAAATTATTTAAAGGTGATTAACCAACGTCGAATGTAGAATAGATGTGTCGATTTCTTCTCTTTAAATTCTTTTTTTACGCATAATATCGGGATCAAAATCCTTAATTATTTAGTAAAATATTTTACCATTAGCACCAATCTATTATTGTTAAATAACTAAATATTACTTGATAAAACTAGTATTATTATTTTTAAAATATAATTAAATAAATAAATAAATAAGAATATAAAAAAGAGATGAGACTATGCTAATACCCTCTCAATGAGAAGAAAATCTAAAGAAAGACAAGCCTAACCTATTCTCCATAATCTATAATCTGATCTCAGACACAAGGGTAACAAGTCAAATCAGACAAAATCAGTATTAGCGAGACTTAAGTTGGCAAGGGGGTCTACACAAATATTCCCTTCTATGAATTTATGAGAAACAACAAAAAACATTTTAGTGGTGCGATTGGCGCAATTAACTCATCTATTACGAATCACCAAGAAACTCTATATGGAGGTTTAAACGCTTGAACCGCCGCAATAGAGTCAAATTCCAACAAAAAATTAAACAAACCTTTCTCATAGACGAACTCAATGGCCAACATAACTCCTGAGAGTTCGAAAATGAGAGAGTTTGAAACCCCTAAAAATTGAGAAAAGGCTCCAAGAAAATTACCTTTTGATCTTTGAATATGTCTTCACAATTCGAGCTCCACAAATTATTTAAAGATGTGTCATCATAATTAGCTTTAATTCATCTCCAAGGTGGCAGTTTCCAAATAACTTCAACAATTTTTTGGCACTTTAGGTGGCAGAATAGTGATCTTGAAACTTTTGAAAACAACAAAGTGTTGGATACCGAGAAAAGAAGTCAACTTAGGGTTGTTACCAGAGATCGAAGCAGTCGTAAGAATAAAATTAATCGAGATAGATAAAGGAATGACCGTGCCCTTAAACCTGATGTTGTTTCTTGCAATTCAAACAGCGTTGAAAATATGAACGATAGCCACATGCACCACCATAGCACATTGCACATACCTGTAGGAATGGAAAAAATCCCAAACATTTGTCAAATTCCGAATTTTGTGATGACGGTTCAGAATGGAAGAACACCAATCCTAAATCTTTGAAACATACTTAAAATATAAGGTTAAATATGTTTTTGGTCTCTATAAATATCTCACATTTTCATTTTTAATCCCTATAAACAAAAAGACATATTTTGGTCCCTACAAATATTTTATGCATGCAGTTTTAATCCTTACTATTTTCTAAAATTTTAAAAACTATTTAACTATTCCTAAACTTTTAAATTTTTTAATAATTTTTTTCATGTGTTCAAAAACTATAAAATGTTTCTTTGTCAAATTACATAATTTTTTAAAATGAGAAGAATTAAATATGAGTTTTTTAAATTTCAAAAAATAATGATAAAAGTGATGAAAATTTTGTCTTATAAATCAAATTTTAAGTTCATTTTTTTTTTCGAAAAACTTTTTATAACATTCTAGACATATATGTAAAATAATCATTAAAAAATGCACATTAGTTTAACAATAGAAATTAAAACTACATACATAATTATTTTGTAAAAATCAAAACACGTTATTTTTTTTATAGGGACAAAAAACAAAATTTAGTATTTTACCGAGACTAAAAACATTCTTAACCCTAAAATATATTTAAAAGAAAAAGATGATGAGCAAATTCTTCATACATAGAGCACAAACTGCATAAGAAAAACCCCACTCCTTTTTAAGATCTCATCAATAGGGATTTTTTTTCAAAATAAGCTTCCAAACCATTAACTTATTTTGAAGGTAGCTAGTAAATAACTAGACCATACAAAAGAACACCAATTGAAATCAGATTTTTTCCCGCTTGAACTCATAAACAAGTTTAAGAGAAAGATTACACAAAAAAGAAAGATTCCACCTAAGTTTGTCCGAGCGAAGATCAAAGGAATATGACATCTACGAATTCTATTTTTAATCAAATCTAGAATGAGAGTGTTTTTAATTGTATTCAAGCTTGATGTTTGTTTAAATCAATGAGAAATTGTGATGGTTGATAACTCTGGAATTTCTCAAAACACGACTCTTGAGCAGGACGGCCCAAGACTCATAATTTTATATAGAAATATATTTTTATTATCGGTAACAATACAATGTTTGCTTGGTCTATAAAGTTATATAGTAAAACAATAATATATTTTATTTATCCATATTTATTAAAATTAATTATTCTAAAATAATTGTTACATTTAGTTTCCAGTACAATTTTATTATTTATCTTTCAATTATACAATTTAATTAATATTTTTAATTTATTATTCCTTCATTGAGAATTTATGATAATTAATTCTTTTTAATGAGTTGATTTGGTAAAAAATTATCTTTATTATTTGTTTATTACTTATCTTAATATAACACTTATTTTTGGATGGAGTGAGTATTTAATTTTGCTAAAATATATGTAAAATTTTAAGTAGTCTTTTAAGTAAAATAATATTAAATCCTTAATATATTATACTCTTTTGATTATTATTATTATAAAAGATAATTTAATTTTTAAATTTATTAAATAAAAAATATATTCAAACTATATTTAATTCAAATCTATTAATTATTTAAAAAATAAAAATAAAAATTCTTAAAGTCTAAAAATAATGTACTGTCAGTATAAAATAATTTTATATATACAATTAATTAAAAAATTTATATTTATCATCTCATTTCAATTTTTAAAAAATAAAAATATGTTTTATTGTAATGCATGTCCCTTGTGTGAATTATTTTTTACATATTCTTGGGAATAAATAATTTTCAAAAGTACTTTGAATACTTAAAATCAATTGATGCACTGGCATGATGTGTCATGTCATAATAAAAGGAGTATGTGTGTATGCAAGATTTAACACTATATTTTGTCGTTGCATCAAAATACAACAAGTTATAGTTACAGAAGAAATACTAGTAGTAACTAATGCTAAAGTAGCTACTAGGTAGCCTTAAAAATGTCATGAGCAATCTCCATCAGATTAAAAACTGTTTCTGTGTGTATTTTATGATTTTGCATGCAGCATAGTACCTTTATCCAAAGGCAATGATGCTAAAAATATAGAGTTAGAGTGTGTTAGAGAGGTATCATGTGTTGGAGTACAAATGAAGGTAGCACTACTAGCATTACAACTACAAGTCCTCATGCCATGATTTGGATTGCGTCACTTAACTTTGTAGCTATTACTTTGCCCTAAAAAAACAAAAGAAATAACTTGCGCCTATAAGAGACAAAAACAAGTAGGGAGTTATGTCATGCATGTCAATGTTTAGGTTATCAAATGGGATTAGAATATTCTCTTTTAGGTGTCACTTATCTCTCCAACTTGGCTTGAGTTAGAGCTTACATTGGCTCCAACCAAAAATCCTCATATACGCATACCATTCTTTCAAGTCTTTGAGCAACTGTCTACTTATGTCAAATTCATAAAAGAGAATAACAAAAAGAAAACAATGTATATTAAGAAACTTTAACACGGGCATGAAGTTTATGACATTAAACAAACGCTTATTAGATGATGGCTTCATTTTTCAATTTTAAAATTTTTTATACAAATTTTATTTTTAGATCTGAATTAAGTAAAAATAGATTTTTTTTCCAGTTTTACAAACATTTTGCTGATCAGGCTCATTTACTCACTAAGAAAGTTTCACGATATTTAGCTTTTGTGTTTAAACTGTTTATTCATCAAATTGTCAATGTTGCTAAGAGAAATCTTTAGGTCACAACTGCACATTAATGATTCCAATTTTCAGTCTCATAATGAAATGTCAAATTTTTTAGAACGGATGAATTCTACTCTAAGAAGGAGAAAGAAAAGAAGATAAGGACATTATTCAACTCTAAGAAGGAGAAAGAAAAGAAGAAAAGGACAAAAACTCGCTAAAATTTGTGACATTTACTTTTATATTCAATTACTTTGATGTGAATTAGGATGTCTTAAAGCAAAATATAATCGGTTTTTTTAATGATCAAGAAACACACAAGGGTTAAGGTTAAGGAAAAAACAAGGAGAACAACAAGTACTCAAGAATAACAAATAACTCTCTCACCCTAATTAGGTTTTTCACACCACACCTAAGATGAGAGACTAGTATACTATTTATAATAAAACCTAACATACTAAGCTAACGGACTTTTCAACAATTACCCATTACAAGCTAACTTAGGGTACAAGCTAACTTAAATAATTGGATTCTTAACACAAGGCCCAATTCGACAACTACATACTAGAACACAATTCGACAAAAGCATGTGAGCAAACATCGACGACTTGCTAACTAGAGTTCGATCCAATATCTCACAAATCTCCACCTTGGATCTAACTCTACCATCAAGAAACAAACTACCTTTCTTTATGCAATTTTATCAACTACATACAATATAAAAACTTGCAACTGGGCAACGTCTTGATGATCATATCAGGAGCATTATGATCTATCGAAACCTTCAGCACTTGGACTTCTCCACGCTCGATTACCCCTCTGACGAAATGCAGCCTCACATCAATGTGCTTGGTTCGCTCATGATAGGTTAAATTCTTCGACATGTGTATTGCACTTTGACTATCACATTTAACAGTGCAACTCGACTTTGAAGTTTCAGCTCTTTTGCAAAACCTTCAAGCCATAATGCTTCCTTCACAGCTTCAGTTAGGGAGATATATTCCGCTTCAGTGGTTGATAAGGCAAAAACCTTTTGAAGTGCCATGTCAGATATGTTATGTCGGGTCTAGTACAGACCATAGCATACATCAAAGAATCCACTATATTAGCATAAGGAATGCTATTCATATAAGCTCTTTCGACATCAATACTGGGACACTGATCTATACTCAGCTTGAATTGAGGGTTTTTCGGGGTCATAACAGGATTTGAATTCGACATACCAAACTTTTTGAGAATCTTTTATAGGTATGCCTCTTGAGATAAGCATAATTTCGACCGCTTTCTATCTCTTCGGATGTCAATCCCAAGAATCCTGGACGCAGCTCCTAGGTCCTTCATGTCGAACTCCTTATTGAGTTCAACCTTCACCCTTATTACATCTTCGACATTGTTTCTTGCTATTAGAATATCATTCACATAAATCAACAAAATAAAAAATGAATTACCAGGTCGAAATCTGAAGTAAACATAGTGGTCAGACTGACTTATAATGAAACTTATGCATGCCATGAAGTTGTCGAATCTCCTATTCCATTGTCGAGGAGATTGTTTCAGTCCATATAAGGATCTCTTCAGCTTGCACATATAAACTTCCTTCCCCTTTTCGACATATCCTTCAGGTTGCCTCATTAGGATTGTTTCATCTAGATCACCATACAAGAACGCATTCTTCACATCCATTTGTTCTAGTTTAAAGTCAAATTATACCACCGTGGCAAGCAATATTTGAATGGATCTATGATTCACAACAGGAGAGAACACATCATTGAAGTTGGCGCCTTCTTTCTGAGTGAAACCCCTAGCGAAAAATCTTGCCTTGTATCTTTTCGACGTCATTCCTTCGATTCCTTCCTTAACTATGAAAATCCATTTGCAGCTGACTAACCTGGCTTCAGCAGGTTTCTTGATCAGTTCCTAGGTGTTTTTATCATGAAGATATTTCATCTCATCATCCATAGCCTTCAGCCATTTAGTATTCTTTTGACTCCTCATAACTTCTTTATAGTCTATAGGTTCTTCGTCAAGAACCTCACTTGCAGACATTAAGGCATAAGCTATAAGATCTGCATACCCAAGTCTCTGAGATGGTTTGATGACACTTCTCGACCTATCTCTTGCTAGCAGGTAGTCATTATCAGTCTCTTCATCTTCGACAACAACTTCTACTTCTTCTTCGACTTCATCGGGGGTACGCAATTCAGCATCAACATGTTCCACCTCAACAGGAATCTCTCCCTGTTCCAGCTCTTTGTTAGCATCATCAGTTTTCTTAAAAGTCATCTTTGTTTCACTGAAAACCACATCTCGATTGGTGATACACCTCATGTGACGTGACTCTAGGCACCATAGCCTATAAGCTTTGACTCATTCAGGGTATCCCATGAACATGCATTTCAGGGCTCTAGGTTCGACCTTGTCTTGCCTAATGTGACCATATGTCACATAGCCAAATACTCTCAGTTTGTCGAGACTAGGTGGATGTCTCGACCAAACTTCTTCAGGCGTCTTCATATCTAACACAGTCGAAGGACATATGTTTATCAGATATGTTACTGTCAAAACAGCCTCAGCCTAAAACACCTTCTTTAACCCAGCACTAGTCAACATGCATCTAACTCTTTCCAAAATAATCCGATTAAACCTTTCTGCCAAACCATTTTGTAGTGGAGTCCTTGCAGTATTTTTGTGCCTTGGAATACGTGAGGCAACACAAAAACTTTCAAACGCCTCATTGCAAAATTCAAGGCCATTGTCGGTTCTTAACCTCTTGACCTTTCTGCCAGTCTGATTTTTGACCAGAGTCTTCCAACCTTTGAAATTCTCAAAAGTTTCATCCTTAGTCTTCTGTATGAATATGCATAACTTCTTAGAATAATCATCAACTATGGATAGAAAATACCTTGCTCCTAAATATGATGGACACCTTGTAGACCTTCAAAGATCAGCATTGATGTGATCAAAGGATCCATTGGTTCTTTATTTTCCTTTTTTAAACTTCATTCTACAAGATTTTCCAAGTACACAGGGTTCACAAAATTTTAGCTTTTCGACTTTGTCTCCTCCAAGACCTCCTTCGACCCCTTCATGACTCTTAGGATACTTTTCTCTCCTTGAAAAACACATCTCTTCTCGTCAAATTCACCCAGAGAGATCAAATTTATCTTGAAATCAAGTACATATCTGACTTTAGTCAATAACTTTATTGACTCATCATGAAGCTTGAATCTCACAGACCTAATACCTGCAATTTGCAAGATTTATTGTTTCCCAACAACACTGTTCCACCATCTTGATCACATAGATCCTCAAACAATTCTCTGTTTGGAGTCATGTGCCAAGTGCAACCTGAATCCATAATTCACTCATTTCTTGAGTCGCCGCTTGAAACCACAAGAACATCAGATGATTCGAAGTCATCTTGAACAATGGTTGTGGCGCTATTATCTTTACCTCCATGATCTTTCAGGCATTCAGGGCACACTTTTCTTGTGTGACCCTCCTTCTTATAGTGATAACATCGAATACCAGATGCCTCGCCACTATAAGACTTCTGCTGACTTTTACCTTTATTCTTGTCGAACTTACCATCCTTTCACAAGATTTTTCCCTTAACGGCCAAACCTTCACCAATCGTCAAAGGTTTATGCTCCTTTCGTTCGTTCAAGTCCTTAGAATACAAGGTTGATTGAACTTCTTCAAAGCTCAAGGACTCCCTTCCATAATGAGAGTTTCTTTGAAGGAAGCATGTGTTTTGGGCAAAGCACACAACAACAACAATGTTTGATCTTCATCATTGATCTTCACATCAATATTTTCAAGATCAAGAATCATCTTGTTGAACATATCCAACTGCTCAGCCAACGCTCTGTCTTCACTTATCTTGAATGAATACAAAGCTTGATTCAGGCATATTCGATTCACCAGAGATTTGGTCATGTACAAACTTTCAAGTTTCAACCATAACCCCGATGTCGTAGTCTCCTTTGATACTTGTCGAAGAACCTTATCACCAAGGCTCAACAATATTATGTTGTGGGATTTCTCTACCATGTCCGTTATTTATTTTTTTGTTAACCCATCGTCCATGGCTACCTCTCCCTTCAACGCTTCCAAACAACACTACTGAACAAGTAGGGCTTTCATTTTCAAGCGCCACAGACCGAAGTCGTTCACTCCGGTGAACTTTTTAATCTCATGCTTTGTCGAAGGCATCTTCTCCATGCTCATTGCACCAACTTGATGTGAATTAGGATACCTTAAAACAAAGTATACTCGGTTTCTTTATGATCAAGAAATACACAAGGGTTAGGATTAAGAAAAAAACAAGGAGAACAACAAGGATTGGTTATAACTGCTATTCTTTACTTTCTCTATAAAACATATTACAAGTACTCAAGAATAACAAATAACCCTCTCACTCTAATTAGATTTTGTCACACCACACCTAAGATGAGAGACTAATTTACTATTTATAATAAAACCTAACATACTAAACTAATGGGCTTTTTAACAATTACCCATTGCAAGCTAACTTAAGGTACAAGCTAACATAAACAATTAGATCCTTAACACAAGGTCCAATTCGACAACTACATACTAGAACACAATTCGACTACGACATGTGAGCAAACTTTAACGACATGCTAACTAGAGTTCGATCCAATATCTCACATATTTAAATGCTTTATAATGTATAACACATGTTTTGCATAATTTAAATTTTTTGTGATTGTTCTTGATTTTATCTATGTTATACCGTGATATTGAAAAAAAAATCTCAAATGTTATTTTTAAATGTTTCATTTAAGATTGTTTTTTTTATGATTATCTATAAATGATAGAATGAAAACGAAAGGTTTGCTTGATTAAAGTTGTATTTCACGTGTTTGGTAAAAGCATGTGGATAAGATATAGAATCATACAAGACTTAATCCGTGAGTTGTGTGACACCTCATGCTTTACACACATATATTTATAGTAGATATGCATACAACTTTATTGATATTATATAATTCTTTCTATTACTTGATATGCATGATGTCATGGAAATGATCAAGGCAATGATTCCTTATTGAGTTAAAACTACTTGATCAAATAAGGTGTACTTAGAGAGGAAATGGTCATTTGATGAACCCTTTTGAGTCAAAATGTAAAAAAATTTGTCTTTTAAAAATTATAATCCTTAGCCATTGAAGAGAAAAATAATTTTCATTATGAAGATTTTAAAATGTTATCATAATATGCTAGGCTGGGGAGAAGGATTTATGAAAGAAAGAAGTCAAGTATGTTGATATTGGTAATAAAAAGTAAAAAAAAATGAAGGTGCTTTGACAAAAGCAATAAAATGATCAAAAAGAAAAAGAAAAAAAGAAACAAATGTCAAAGAAAACAAAAATAAATGACCAAATAAAGTGAAAATGTCAGCCAATTGATTTTTCGTATCCACATTTTCAAAATAACATCACCCTTTTCAATATGATCCCTAATGAAATGGTGTTATATTTCTATATTCTTAGTACGTAAATTAAGTACATGATTCTTAGTAAGGTTATTGCGTTAGTGTTATCACATTTTATTGGAGCTCAGCCGAGTTTTAAATTGTAATCCAATAATTATTGCCTTAGCCATAAGACTTTTGCCCACCAATTACCAGCAGCTACATATTCAACCTCATCATTAAAATGAGCAATGATATGCTTCTTCTTATTGTGGCAAGAAACTAAACAATTTCCCAAAAAAATGACAAGTATCGCTAGTGCTTTTCTTATCTAACTTGCAACCAACAAAATTATAATTAGAAAACCTACTAAGCTATATTTTCTACCTTTGGGAAACCAAAGACCATAATACGAGGTTCTGTTAAGATACCTCAAAATTCTTTTACAATTTTAAAATGGGATTCCCTAGGTGATGCCTAAAATTAAGCACACATACAAACACTTAATATAGTATCTAGCCCGCTCGAGGTTAAATAGAGTAAAGATCCTATTATACCTCTATATTTGGTAATATTGATCTCTAGGCCATGCTCATCTTTATCTATCAGCACATTTGAAGTCATGGGAGTTGAGATAAATTTTAAATCCTGCATATCAAATTTCTTTAGAAGCTCCACATAATACTTTTCCTAGCAAATGAACATGCCAAATTCAATTTACTTTATTCAAAATCCTAATAAAAAGGTAAGCTTTCCCATTAGGGACATTTCAAACTCCCATTGCATCAAACTCACGAAATCCTTGCAAAGAGATTAATCAATGGAGCCAAATATAATATCATAAATGTAAATTTAAACTAAATGAATATGCTTTACTTTACATCTGATGAACAAAGTAGTATATACTTTACCAAGATTAAATCTTTGTTTTTATAAAAAAATACACTAAGGTTCTCTGTCGCGGTGAGAATCGGATACCATAGCTATTGAGTTAACTAGACTTCACAAAAATTAAGATATCACCACCGATGTTTAATTTATCCAAGGGAAATGGTAAAGAAAGAATAACTCATGAATATGCAATACAAAGATAAAACAATAAAAAGATATAAGGTTCAATGGTTGGTTATACTAAGGGAAGGTATTAGTACCCTAAGTATCTATAGTATTCTATAGGAACCTCTTGTTGAATTTGTGTTATAGTTAAATTGCTTGCTATTTAGGATTGATTGGATAGATGAGAAGAGAAATTATTTTTATTTTTTGTGTGTTTGGTAAGACACAAAGTCTTGTGCCTATGTATCAATAAAGGATCAAAACCTCGTAGTTTGGGGTATAAATTGAAAAGAGTTTGTTATGGTGGATTTTATTGAAGAAGAGACAAGTTGTCATATTAAGAAGAATACTCATATAAACCACCATAAACATGTGGAAGAGAGATTTTTGCTTCACATTGAGAGAAGGGTTCCAACTTGGACATAGAATTAACAAGTATGCCACATACCCCTATCAAGTGGAAAAGAATCAATCATCTTTCTCAATAATGTCATGGGGTAGGAGATATATATCAACTAAGGATGACTAATGTCTAATATATTTGAAAAGGTTTTAAATTCAAAAGCCAAAGTGGCAAAAGGTTTGAACTGAAGTTTGTGTCTTTTAATCTTTGTGAAAGAAGTTTGAATATGCTTAAGATGTCTTGAAGCATTTTGTTAAGAAAAAGTTGAAAGGATCATGACCTAAGGTCAAGGTTTCTTATGAAAGTGGTTTTGAGTTTGAAGGAGGGGAAACCCTAATTGAATTGTTTATGTTGAAAATAATCCTAAGGGAAACTTCCTAAGGGATAACAAATTTAAGGATTACAAGAAGAAATATATGTACAAGAATGTAAACATGCATATGCAAATGACAACGATGTCAACAACAAAGCCTTACCTTGGAATTAGGCAACATGTATACAAGTGCAAACCATCACTCAACAAAGGAGATAAACAAAAGAAGCATGGTACAAAAAAGCTTAACATGGACCAACAAACATGGACAACACATTTAAGCATGGTATTCCTAAACTACTACATTCATGTAGACAAGAAGAGCATGGATACAAGTTTAAAAAGCCACTTCAACAAGGTAAGCTAAATACCAAATTATGACAAAAACCAAAAAATGGTACCACAAATCACAACATATACACATAAGGACAAACATATTATCATGATCAACTTTGAACAAAGATTGACTGACAATTAAGAATCAACAAGAGTTGAATCAATCAAAAACCCTAAACAAAAGCATGATTACTTACATTTTTAACAAATTGAAAATTCTTTAACAAGTAATGAGAAGTGAAAGAGAAAGCATGTGCACATGGGATTTAACAAACCAAAATGCAAGACAATATTTTTAGACATTTTTAAATGGAAGAAATAAAAGGAAAATAACATAGAAACATTTTTGTGATTTTTAAAGTTTGATTTTAAATAAATAACCTAAATAATTGAAAATATAATTAATATTTAATATTGATGAAAAATGAAATAAAAGGGTGGAATAAAATAACAAAAGTGTTTTTGGTATTTTTATGGTATTAAAAAAAATTGAAAGTTTAGAATTGAATAAAATGATTGAAATTAATTACATGGACAACACATTTAAGCATGGTATTCCTAAACCACTACATTCATGTAGACAAGAAGAGCATGGATACAAGTTTAAAAAGCCACTTCAACAAGGTAAGCTAAATACCAAATTATGACTAAAACCAAAAAATGGTACTGCAAATCACAACATATACACATAAGGACAAGCATATTATCATGATCAACTTTGAACAAAGATTGACTGACAATCAAGAATCAACAAGAGTTGAATCAATCAAAAACCCTAAACAAAAGCATGATTACTTACATTTTTAACAAATTGAAAATTCTTTAACAAGTAATGAGAAGTGAAAGAGAAAGCATGTGCACATGGGATTTAACAAACCAAAATGCAAGACAATATTTTTAGACATTTTTAAATGGAAGAAATAAAAGGAAAATGACATAGAAACATTTTTGTGATTTTTAAAGTTTGATTTTAAATAAATAACCTAAATAATTGAAAATATAATTAATATTTAATATTGATGAAAAATGAAATAAAAGGGTGGAATAAAATAACAAAAGTGTTTTTGGTATTTTTATGGTATTAAAAAAAATTGAAAGTTTAGAATTGAATAAAATGATTGAAATTAATTACATGGACAACACATTTAAGCATGGTATTCCTAAACCACTACATTCATGTAGACAAGAAGAGCATAGATACAAGTTTAAAAAGCCACTTCAACAAGGTAAGCTAAATACCAAATTATGACTAAAACCAAAAAATGGTACCGCAAATCACAACATATACACATAAGGACAAACATATTATCATGATCAACTTTGAACAAAGATTGACTGACAATCAAGAATCAACAAGAGTTGAATCAATCAAAAACCCTAAACAAAAGCATGATTACTTACATTTTTAACAAATTGAAAATTCTTTAACAAGTAATGAGAAGTGAAAGAGAAAGCATGTGCACATGGGATTTAACAAACCAAAATGCAAGACAATATTTTTAGACATTTTTAAATGGAAGAAATAAAAGGAAAATGACATAGAAATATTTTTGTGATTTTTAAAGTTTGATTTTAAATAAATAACCTAAATAATTGAAAATATAATTAATATTTAATATTGATGAAAAATAAAATAAAAGGGTGGAATAAAATAACAAAAAATGTTTTTGGTATTTTTATGGTATTAAAAAAAATTGAAAGTTTAGAATTGAATAAAATGATTGAAATTAATTTAATGGAATAAAGAGAAAGAAAAGTGAAGAAAAAAAAGAAGAAGAAGGGAAATGCTGCCCATAGGGGTTGAAACCACGCCTTTAAGCTTACAACCTAAAATCTATCCACCAAGGAAGGTGTTTCATTTGATATAGGGTGCACACAGGAAAATAAATATGAAACTTCCATATGAAAATGAACTAAAAATAAAATGGCCAAATTATGGGGCGAGAGGGATTCAAACCTCAGACCTTGCATACACAATCACACAAAACTAGCGTGTTACCACTGGGACACAATTCCAATTCAAGTTACATATTGAAAACATAAAATAATATATTAAACCTAATTTTAAAATGAAAAACACGCGCCACATGATCATCTTCTTCTTCCCACGAGTTTCCTCCATTTTTAGATTCACATATTTTCTAACTTCTTCATTTCTTAATCAAATTCAAAAGTGTAAAGACCAAACATACTCAGAATCAAACAAGGAACCCAAAAATGCTAAGGGTTTGAATGAATATTGAGTGTAAAATTTCTAACAAGAACAAAAAACCCTAAAATATTCAAACTAAAAATTAAATTCTTCACAACATCAATCAATGACAAATATGATAGGGCTTTCACTCCTTACATTGTAACAAGTATTATGGCCACTTGAATGATAAAAAATGATGCTTCTAACTATGAGTTTGAGAAGTGATCAACTTACCTATTGGAGTAGGTCCAATGCCTCTTCAAACAAGGTTTCAGATGGTGGATGATGATGCAAACATCTTCCCTAAACCTCTAGGATGCTATTGTAATACTTGTTTTATGCGAAAACAACTTCAATATTTTGGCTCGAATTCTCTTGCAAGTAATAAAAGCGAGAATTTTATCTTCTGGTTAGGGGTGTTACAGATGAAATGTGAGGCTTGGTATAATTTATATGATGTTTGTGGATGGTGTTTGAGGTATTAGGTTGAATAGAAATGATCAGGATGAAGAGTTCTTGGGTTTTGTCTCCTTGGTCAACAAAATGACCAAGAGAGAGTCGACTTTTTTATGGAGGAGTTTCCTGATGTTTTGGAGGGTTTGGACAGTTGATATGGATGATTTGTGGTGTGTTTGGATAATTTGTTTGATGGTTTAATGACTATTATGGATTTTGGAGTGTTTAGTAGTTTGGAGAAAAATGAAGAACAATGAGCTTCCAAGGTTGGGAAATGCAAATATTGAGAGGTTTCTGGCTCAATTATTGGTGTGTTTTGCTAAGGAAGGAAAGTTCTATTTATAGGGAAACTGATCAGCAAGGGATCAATGGACTATAACTTTGTTTAGTGAACAAAATACCAAATCCCTAAAGTTGGATATCAATTACATAAAGTGCTTTTTCACTTTCTAGCTTTACAAGTTGACTTCCTCTCTCAGCATTTCTTGAGTTGCATAGCTTACATAACTTACTTCTGGTTTAGATTAACTTTCCTTGAGTCATTGAAAGTGGTTGGAAGCAAAAAGTGACCTTTTGTCCAGTATCCAAAGTAGAGCTAGTCAGCATGTTGGGCGACGTTTTTGCATGATGAAACAAGACCCAATTCTGCAGAATTTGATCTCCTTGAGAAGATTTCATGGAGTGGAACAAGTTTCTAGTTGGTCACTTTCTTAGAAAGTGCTTGGAAAATAGACAAAACATGTCATGAACTCGTGTGAAATCACGGTTGTGCAATTTTGCCTAAGTCACAATGCCTCACCATGGTCACTTGGCAAATTCATAACTTCATTCTCAAGCAAAATCTTTTCTTGCTCTTGGTATCATTGGAAAGAAGGGATCAAATACTACAACTTTGATGTTGATCACTTCGACAGATTCACTTTGGATCATGGAAAAAAATGGCCAACAAAATTGGACTTTTCACTGATTTACACTTGAAAATATTTCTAAGTATTGGACATTTCATATCTTAAAAAAACCTCAACTTTGAACAATCATAACTTCCAATTGGTAAACGCTTTTGAGTTCATTCTTTCAACAAATTGAAGTATTTAATACCATCTTTAAAATAAGTCCTCAAGTGTTTCTATTGGATTCTTGGGGAAGAAGTTATGATCTTGGAAAGTAGAGCATATATTCATGAAATCTTGTAACTTGAAAAATTCGAAAACCCTAATTTCACCAACTTTGATCTTTTCCTTTATTTTCTTAATTAATCATGATCAAATGAAATCATCCATCATATTTTCATGATATTTGGCTTGTGAAGTCCATGTTTGACCAAAAATCTCAAAAGTAAAACTTTGACTTTGATGAACAGTTGACTTTTTCAAGATGAATTCAAATCTTTCATTTGTCAATGAATCAAGCTTCTTGAATTAATTCAATAATATGAATGGGATAAGATGATGTACTTGAGTGCCTTGGAACATATCTTGAAGTGTTGAATCATGCCTTGCTCAAAAAGTCAAACCCATACTGAATTAGGTTAAAAACCCTAATTTGGTGCATCTGATGACTTGGGGCTTGATGAAATAATATTGAGGGAATCTTGCACTTGACTATTGATGTAAGGAGACTCTTGATCATGTTTGATGATTGAGGATCACATAAGTCCTTGATTGGCCAACTTCTTGAGCTCTTGGTTTCAAAACCTTAGCTTACAGTCAAAGTAAACCATAACACATGCTCTTGAAATCCCAATGGGTTAGCAATGCATAAAACACGTACACATGAGATGATTAATGTCATGTTAAGATGATGCAAATTAGGTGGAATTTTAGGGTTAAAAATTAGAGTGTGACACGCTCATACTAGACTTTAAGAGTTTATTTGAGACCATAGAATGCTCGTTTAAGTTTAAAAACATAATCTAGATTTACATGGTCCTCAAAATTAGGAGCTTGGGAGACATAAACTTATTTATTTATAAATCCTTTATGAAAAGTTAGTTTAATATCCATATGATATAACTTAAAATCCAGGAAGCAAGCAAATGCAAAAAAAAAAGTTGAATTACTTCAATACGAGCTATGGGAGCATAAGTTTCCTCATAGTTAATTCCTTCAACCTAACTATACCATTTCCCACTAGCCTATCTTTATTTCTAGTAATTATGCCCTTTTTATCCAGTTTGTTCCTAAACATTCTTCTAGTTCCAATGACGTATTTATCTTTAAGACGTGGAACAAGGTCCCAAACGCCATTTCTTTTAAATTGAATAAACTTGTTTTGCATACCAAGGAGCCATCCCTCGTCAAGTAAAGCATCATATATAGTTTTATGCTTAATTTGAGAGATGAAAGCAAAATACTTACATAATTTGTTAACCTGAGATCTTGTACTTACACCTTTGATGATACTGCCAAGCACCTGATCCAACAAATGAACTTTCTGAACAATCAAATTTGGAGGTAACCAAGGTGATGTATCTTGTTTATCCTATTCTTCTTTGCTTCCCTTTTTCTTTAATCTATTTGGTTGGTGGAGAAGGATCCTCTTTAGGAATGTCGTCATTGACCAAATTTTCCATTATCACACCTGAAACATCAAAAGAACTACATTTCCCCAATTTTGGGGTGAGGACTCATTAAAAGCTACATGAATAGACTCGTATACATATGATGTTCTATCATTGTAAAATCTCTATGATTTACTCAAATTCGAGTGCCCTATAAATATACCTTCATCATACTTTGCATCAAATTTACCATGATTTTTTTCTGTTATTTAAAATAAAGCATTTGTAGTCGAAAACGTGATAGTAGGAAATATTAGGTTTCTTGCCTTTAAGTAGCTTATAGGGTGTATTCTATAGGATATATGGAATGAACACCATGTTTAAGACATGGCATGTAGTATTAATGGCACCCGTCCAAAAGTACTTAGGCAAACTCATTTACCTTTTCATTATCCGAGCCGATTCTTTTAAAAAACGATTTTGGTGCTCAACAACACTATTTTATTGTGGAGTTATCGAGCATGAGAAGTTATGAGTAATCCCGTTTTGTTACAAAAGTTTTCAAATTAATGTTTTATTAACTCACCACCATTATCACTACAGAATATGATAATTTTCAAATTGTAAAGATTTTCGACAAGCTTGGAAAACTTAACAAAAGCTCTAAATGTTTCTTCCTTATGGGATGATAAACCTAAAATAAAAGTCCACAACTACAAACCTAAAATAAAAGTCCACAACTACAAACCCATGATAGTTACTACCTAAACGTCTTGTCCTTGAAGGTCCAACCAAGTATAGATGGAGAAGCTTGAGATGTTTTGAATTTGAAACATTGTTTTTCAATTTAAAAGACACTCTCATTTACTTTACCATTTGGAAAGCATTATAAAGTTTATCTTTAAAAAACTTTATTTTTGGTAGACTAACTACTAGATTTTTGGAAGCTATCTTATTTGTTAAGTCAAAATGTACATGTCCTAAACGTTTATGCCATAACAAAGTATCTTTATTCTTAGGGACTAAACATTTAGTACCATATATTGACACATCATTCAAGTTAATAAAATAGATGCTATCAATCCTAGAACCCTTAAATACAAGACTTTTACTTGCCTTATATTCAATTAAGCAACTTAACATATCGAAAAAATAGAATGCCCCTTGTCACATAATTGACTAACGCTAAGTAAATTGTGTTTAAGCCCTTTAATCAATAAAACACCTTCCAGGGTAACTATTGAAGGATTTCCCATAACACCTTCTCTTAGTATTCTAACTTGTGTGTTTTCTCCATAAGTGACGTGACCTCTTTATTTTTTGGTCGAACTTGATAAACATCGAAGCATCTCCAGTGATGTGTCTTAAACATCCAATATCTAGGAACCACAACCTTTTTGCAAAGGCCAGAATTTACTACACAAAATCAAACAAGAAACTTAGATACCCATCTATTGGGTCCTAGGGATTAATTGAAGAACACTTAGGTATCTAAGTCATTTTACCATTAGGAACTTTGACATTCTTAATATGCAAAAGAGGCCTAATGTGACCTTTATCACCACAATAATAGAATGTTTTTTTAAAAAAGTGGAAATAATGGTGGATAGAGGAATAGTTTTTGCTAATTGTCCTATAAGGTTTTCATTCTTAATTTTCAAAATTTGATAAGTATCACAATATATATTTACTACCTTTTTAACTAAAGTATCATAAACATTAAACTAGTCATAAATGATAGATGTGTGATCTTCCTTTAAGGAATCTAAAACACTATAAATATCATTAATCTCTATTTCAAGTTTTGAAATAAGTTTTATTTGGAGAAAAATTTTCTTAAAAGCACCTAATGTGTCTGCATACATTTCTCTAAATGATTTGAACAATCGTTAGTAAGAAAGTTTAAATTCAGGATCAAAATCATATACTCCAAGTCTTTACTTTTCTTGTGTGCCATCAAGATTTGCACATTCATTATCTGAGTTAGAAGTGGAAGATAAATATGATCCCTTATCTTCTTCTTCCCATGTGATATAGGCCTTAGGAACTTTGGCATGGTTGCCCTTCATCTTGAAAGATTCTTTATTCTTCTTCTTATTGCGCTTGTTGAGACTCAAACATGTTATTTATAATGATCGACTTTACACATTCAAAGCATGTGACATTATCTTCCTTTCTCATATTTTCCTTCTTGTGCAGACGTGACTTCTTAAAGTTGAGCAATTTTTTGTCGAAATGTTTGAGCTTGTGCTTCTTCATATATTGATTTTCGTGCTTCATGGATGACCTCATCTCTTCTTCTTTGGAAGAGTCTTATCAAAACTATCACTCTAATCTTCTACTTTATTTTTATTTGATGATGAAGCTTTCAAGGAGATATCTCATTTCACTTCTTTGACATTCTATTTATTTTTTAAGCTTACTTCACTTGCAGCAAGCAATTTCAGTTTATTCTTATGTACGGTCAGCTTTCCAAACAGTTTTTTATATCCAAATTATTAATATCATTTGATTATTTGATGGCTATAACTTTCGGTTGTCGTTCCTTGCACATAGACAATAAGATCTTGTTAGCAGAATCTTTGTTAGAAAAGGACTTTCCCAAATTATCTAACTTGTTGATTAAATGGAGAAAACGAGTTTGTATGGATCCCATGGTTTCATCGGGTTCCATACGAAAATGTTCATACATCTCTGTCATTGTAATGATCTTATAATCCTTAACGTCTTCACTTCCCTCATAAAGGACTTGAAGAGTGTTTCACATTTTTTTAAGAGCTCATGTGATATGGAGTAACTTTCTTTAGTTCTCAAAATGAGAAGATAACTATATTTCCTGCCTTTAAAGCATATGATGCCTTGTTGGTTTCATTTTTTACCAATATTTTCGGGGTTTAATAAAAAATTGACTTCGTTTGTGGGAATAAATGGTCCTCTAGTGATTTCTATCCAAAGAATTTTGTCTATATACATTAACTGTACATAAATACTTTCCTTCCAAGAAGCATAATTTTCTTCTTTGAAAATTGAGGATCTACTATATACTCCCTTCGGATCGCTGTTACACATATTCTCAAACTTTTGAGTCACTTAGACCTGATCAAAAAACCAGCTATGAGACAAACTTTGAGTGAGAATAGAAGAATGCAACAGTCGACATAGGGTGGTGAAAAGACCACCCAAATAAAATTTAGCAGTTGAAAAATAGTTTTGAATAGTTTTTATCAGAGTTTGAAAAACAACAAAAGTGTTAGCGCAGCGAAAGAAAAGTGCGTATAAAATGATTATTCTTATCAAATGATATATAGACAAGACAACCTAATTGGTACGTAATATGATAAATATTGAATCAAATTGTTAACCAAAAGTGATCAAACAAGCCGGGTGTTGAACATATATCAAATTTACACAAGATGTGTATTTGTATATGTCAATACAATTTAGATTATAATATCACGGTTTTCATCCTTAATCAACAACAAGACAAATTAAAAATGTCGATTTAAAAAAAACCTACACTTAACCAATAAACCACTACCAAGGCAAAACCTAATCATATACAATTCTAGAAAAGCAGGAAAAGCGACCTAACTTTCAATTTCTACAAAATTAAAATATATATATATATATATATATATATATATATATATATATATATATATATATATATATATATATATATATATATATATATATATATATATATATATATATATATATATATATATATATATATATATATATATATATATATATATATATATATATATATATATATATATATATATATATATAGAGAGAGAGAGAGAGAGAGAGAGAGAGAGAGATGAGGGAGATAAGTGTACACCAAATTTATAGTGGTTCGGCTATCCTCCTCATTAAGCATACTCCACTCTCCAATGATTTCCCATTGAAACTTTTGGTTTTCCAATATAGTTTGTGACACATTAGACGATGTTTAGTACAATCAAAATATCCAAGTAATGGTGAAAATATAAAAAAAATATTCTATCTGGATCCCTTAAATTGTACACAATATTTGAATTGAATCCTTGCAAAATCTTTACTTGAAATCATCTTGAATTTTCCAGCCCCAACAATTATGCTCCAAAGTTTCTGTTCTACAACGATCTTTCCTCGTTTCTACTGGTATCTTGAGTGTTGGTGTATCCGAAGACTAAGAAGAACTCCCACCTTGTTCGCAGGCTTCCGCAAAACACTATCAAAGTGATATGAAGAGAAGAACCTCCTTCTTTTGCACTAGACTTGGCAAAACCATCCACAACACCACACACCTTGCAAACCTTTTAAATCTTAAAAAAATCTTCAAACAAAAGTTAAAAACAATAACACAACCTCCTCGATAATCATAAATCTCCAAAGTTGAGATTTAGATCCATATGAAAATGGAATTAAAATGAGGTAGAACATTAAAGAAAACGTTTACAAGTACTCAAGAATGATTCAAAACCTTTTTTGAAAATAAGAGAACAAGTGAGTTGTGAGTTTTAAAATCATTATTGGAAGTGTATGTTTTCTAACATTGTTAGAGGTTTTGAGAGAAAACTTTTTTTTTTTGTATGTGCTAGAGATCTAGTACAAAAATAAGTGAAAAATGGTGTATGATTTGAGTCATAAGCAAGAGATATGATTTGATTGAGAAAATTAAGTAATTTGAATCAAGAGGCAAAAATCATATGAGAACCCATTTATGTGATTCGAGTCATAATTCACACAAAATCTAAGAAACCAAAAACTTATAAGACAAGTAATAAAAAAAATTTAACCTATGATGTAGAGACATGCAACATGAATCTTTATAACACTATGCTATCATGTGTTTCACTTTTAATCATCAACACATGCCACTCATCTTTCCTAGCTATTAAACTTTGTGTTAAACATGCCTCTAGGTCTAGCCTGGTATTTCAATGCAAAGTAGGAAGGTTCTCTTACTCCCTCTTGTATCCTAGTCAACGTTGTTTTTAACCTCCTAGTATTATCTCTCCATTTGCAACCTTAACCATTTTTTAAAGTGCTTTGTTAAGAAGTATGCCCTGTTCAAAAGGATGTTGTTCATCATACTTCAAATAAAGAATAACTCCTTTTTCCTCACATTTACAGTATTTTCTCCTCTACTAAAAATATAATAGGCTGTGACTTTTTATGCATAGAAAAAACAAGGGTTTTGAATGTGGGGGACTTTCCCTCACCTAGATCATGAATCACTTCATATGCTATTTCTTGCCAAAATATTTTGTGACCAAAATTTAAGTCTATAATCCCATAAGGTACACTTACATCTCCTTCTTGAGGAAACCTGAAAAATCAGCCAGCTCAGTAATAAATTGTGTTCTTCGTTAAACCTCATAATGTGCAACATACTGTAGTGTCCTCTCAGTTTAGCCTATAATTTAAGACTTGCAGAACTGGGGAATTCTAAAGTGGATATAGCATAGGTGTGGCTTTTAAGAGATATAAAATTCCTCCACCTTACATGCTCGAACAACCACTCTACATCATGTAGGAATTAAGATTTTTCAAAGTGGACTCATGAATATATCTGGTGGGAAGTATTCTTCGATGAGCCAAAGTATCATATTGTGCGTGTTTATCAAATGGGATTCAAATATTCTATTTTAGGTGCCACTTATCTTTATGGTAAAATGAAGTTGGTGTTTTGCACGACGAATATTATTCATATTGAAATTCTTCTAGATTTTAAATCGATTTTAAAAACTTGAAATCATACAAAACAATATTTTTGGTTGTGTTTCGATGTTATTATTATTATTTTAAAAAGAGAATTTTGGAATAAAATTTAACATTTTATTTTTATTTTTATAATTGAACTATGTTAACAATTCTCTTGTGTACTTTATTAATTTCTGTTGTATTATTTAGTTTGTGGTAATATGTGTTGAATCTGTTTTTTGTGGTACACATTGTCTAAGACATTGTGTCAAACATCTATTTTGTGAAGAACAAAATACTAATTGGCACCAGAGCAGACACCATGTTCTGTTTGGGTGAGCTCTAGGAAAAATATTTTCTATTCAAATGGACAATATTAAGGAAGGAGAGGGTTAGTCAATAGGCCACCTATCTTGGATGATACTAACTATGATTAGTGGAAGACTATAATAAAAGGTTGAAAACACCATATGACTACCTCTCAAGATGGAATATCAACCTTAAATCCAGAAGCTGAGTGGTCTAATGCTAAAGATGATGAAGCTCTTAAAATATCTAAAGGTCTTAAAATCTCTAAATATCTTAATGTTATTTTCACTGGTGTGGACAAGAACATGTTTATATTAATCAACACATGTAGTGAAGCCAAAGAGGCATGAGAGATTATAAAAAATGCACATGAAGGCACATCCAAAATACATATGTCAAGGTTGTAGCTCCTCACAACAAAGTTTGAAAATTTGAGAATGAAGTAAGATGAGTCCATATCTAATTTCAACATTAGGCTACGTGACATTGCAAACACATCTTTTGCATTATGTGAGAAGATGTTGAAGAAAACATGGCCATAAAGATATTAAGATCCATACTTAAAAGGCTTTATATGAAAGTTACAACTATTATGGAAATCTAATACGTTAGCACCATTAAAATGGATGAACTCATTGGACCTTTTCAAACCTTTGAGATGGAAATAAATGATAGAACTGAAAATAAAAACAAGAGTATTGCATTTATGTCCAACCTAAAGAGGATGAAGATCAATGTGATACTGAAGAAAGTCTATCGGATGCTATAGCTCTTGTTGGTAGAAAGTTTAACAAAACCTTGAAGATACTAGACATAAGATGGAGGATAAATGTTGAAGACAAAGTTCCAAACAAATATAAGAGCATTGGTCCCCAGCGCAAGAGAAAGGATCAAGACAAATCTAACAAAGGAAAAGAGATTCAATGTCATGAATGTAAAGTTTTTGGTCACATTAAAGTTGAATGTCATACATTTTTAAAGAAACAAAAAAATGGTATATCAAACACTTGGTATGATTTTGATGATGAGAGTGAAGAAGAAATAGTTAACAAGACGTTGCCTTTCGTTGGAAAATATGAATTTGGTAGTGAGTCTAGTGATGAAGAAATCACTGATGAAAAGTTAGCTGAAACATACAAACTTTTGTACAATTAGTGGAAGGAAGCATGCATGGTAGTATATAAATAAAATAAAACTATAAGTGCTCTACTTATGGAAAAAGAGAAACTTTGCTCAACCATTGCATACTTGGAAGACGAAGTCACCTTGTTAAAGTCCAAACTTGATAACATGACAAAGTCGGTATATATGTTGAACAATGGTTCTAATGCCCATGACGAATTCTTGGAAGCTGGAAAATTTTGTAATGATGTGAAGGGAATAGGATTTGAGTCCAAATCCATGAGCATAGAAGCAAAATTTCTCAGTGAGAAGTTTGTCCCCTTGAGAAGAGAACTGAGATTCTGATGTTGGACCATATGTCTCAACATTCTGCTCAACACAAGTACCCTAAGTACATAAGAAACAAGAACCCTTCTTAGAAATTTCATCACTGTGGAAGATATAGTCATATAAGGCCTTATTGCTATAGACTATATGGATATTATCAACCTTATAATCAACCATGGCACAATAGAAAAAAGGCAAGAACATTCAAGTTAGAAAAGTGTGGAAGCCCAAAGAAACAACCACAAGTCTTATAGCTAACACATCTCTGAGAGTTTCCTTAAAAAAAGATTGGTACTTTGATAACGGATGTTCTAGGCATATAAGTGGAGAAAATAACTATCTAGAAGAGTTAAGATCATACTCCAATAGTTATGTTACCTTTGGTCATGGAGCAAGAGGAAAAATCAAGAGTATAGGCAAACTGGTATATCAAGGTCTTCCTAACCTTGATGATGTGTTGCTTATAGAAGGATTAACTACAAATTTGACCAGTATAAGTCAATTATGTGACCAAGGTATGAATGTAAGCTTCAACAAATCAAAATGCATTGTTTCTAGAAAAGATCAAGAAGAGTTAATGAAAGGATCAAGATTCAAAGACAATTATTATTTGTGGATATCTCAAAACACAAGTCAGCCCCCTAACATGTTTGATATCCAAGGTAGATGAGACCAAGCTATGACACCAAAAACTTAGTCATCTCAACCAAAAGAGTATAAAAAGTGTCATATTTGAATAGGCTAGCAAGGGATTTCCAAAGCTCAAGATTGAATGTGGTGAGTGGCAAATAGGCAAGCATATCAAGATGTTCCGCAAGAAGGCATGGGTGGGGAAAAGATATGTCTTTGTGTGTGTGGATGATTTTTCAAGGTAAATTTGGGTCAAATTTATTAAATAAAAATCTAACATTTTTGATGTCTTAAAAGAGCTTTGTCAACAACTCCAAAGAGAAAAAGGGAGTGGGATAGTAAAAATAAGAAATGACCATAGCAAAGAGTTTGAAAACTCAAAATTCTCTGAGTTTTATTCATATGAAGAGATTGTTCACAAACTCTCAGTACCTATCACACCTCAATAGAATGGAGTGGTTGAGAGAAAGAATAAGACTTTGCAAAATCAACTAGAGTTATGTTACATGCCAAGAACCTACCTTACTATTTTTGGGCAGAAACAATGAACATAACTTGTTACATTCACAATCATGTGACCATTAGACTTAGAACCAAATAAACTCAATATGAGTTATGGAAAGGGATAAAATCAACTGTTAAATATTTTCATGTATTTGGTAGCAAGTTTTATATTTTGGCAGATCGTGAGAAAAGTAAAAAGAGGATCTCAAGAGTGATGAAGGAATTTTCCTAGGATATTCTATTAATAGCATAACATACAAAGTATATAATAAACATACCAAGACAATGATGAAATTAATAAATATTGTTATTGATGATACTCCTAAAGATAAGAAAGAAGGTGAAAATGAAGATGAAGATGATGTATCTCCTCAACAGACTAATGTCCAAGCAGATGTCCTATCCAAGGTGTCTGACATTGAGCCTGAAAGCACAAATCTTGAAAATTCTTCAATCAACAAGGGACCGTCAATCAGAATTCAAAAGTATCATCCCATTGAAAATTTCATAGGAAATATGATTGAAGGAGTTATCACCAAATATAGAGAGTTGATATCCAAATCATGTTTTATTACAAAGAATGAACCTAATAACATGATGAAAACTTTGTATGATGAATTGTGGATCAATGTTATGCAAGAAGAACTGTGTCAGTTAAAAAGGAACAAAGTATGGGAATTAGTTCCTAGACCTGAGACATGAATGTCATTGGTACCAAATGGATTTTCATGAACAAATATGATGACACTACAACAAATAATGCTTTTCATGATGAAGCTTTCACCTCGAATAATAGAAAACTGAGGTATAAAGCCAAGGCACGCTATTTATTATTATTTAAAAAAAAAAGATAAATTCCCTCGGATTTTCATAAAATCGAGCTGAAAAAACAAATAAGTACAAGCTTCGGATCCCAATAATCAGAGTTTATGATTCTATTTGTTTATAAGTGTAAACAAAATGTTCCAACCGTTTGGTTTTCTATTTAACCGAGGAAAAAAATAATAAGGTTTTACTATAAAAGAAATCGTTAAACAGAGCTTACCCTAATCATTACTAATATGCAGCCGCCCTAAACATCATTATTTCGGATTGAATGCAAGTTATAAAAAATCATCAATGTTCTTCTATCTTGAACAAAACATTTTTTCCGCCCTTGCAATCTATCTCACATAATGATGTTGATGTTATCGCTATTTTAGTTTTTAGAATAACCCTCAGTTAAAGAAGGATACTCAGTTGATAGATTTCAAGTGCAGAAAATCATTCCTGCTTCAAATTAAACAAATAATTGAGGTTAACCAACAATTAAGGGAGCTCAACCTTTGAAAAGAGATCAGTTTATAGATTGCAAGTGCATAAAATAATTACTGCTTCAAATTAAACAAAGAATTGAGCTTAGCCAACAAAGAAGGGAACTCAAAAATATATGTTTTAATGGGTATCCAACAAAATCTAGATATCACCGAATACTTGTTGTAAACAATGTTTTTTAATATTTTGTGTAAAAAATGTAATTTAAAAAATAAAATAAAATAAATAGTTACCTCGGTTTTAATTATAACCGAGGTGATAGTTAAAGTAAGACCTCAGTTTCATAGTAAAACTGAGGTGGTTAGTAATCATATTTTACTAAATTATATGTAGCCGCCCTAAATAGAGGAAATATTCACCATCGCCCATTTCTAAAAAAAACAATGTATTTTATAAATAAAAAATAGCTTATTCACCTCGGTTTTGTTCTTGGCCGACGAGATAGTTAAGGTTTTTTAGTATATGCATCATCCTTAAACAAATTTGTGTCGTCCATTTAATGTTTATCAACGCTCAAGAATCTGCCATTAGTTATCCGCGTGAAATCTAAGGGACATCAGTTATAAAAACATGTTGAATATTGAAAATATAACCTAAATGAAACATGAAGCGCTTGAAACATAAAGATGTTTTGAAAAGTTCTCTAAGATGGATTGCAAAGGCAGAAAATTACTTGGGTTTAAGGTTTGTTTTCTTAAATATTTATTTGAACACAAAATCATATATTTGAATGCTAGATTCGTAGAGAATAAAATCATATATTTGAAAATATAACCCTTATTTTGTTTTTCTTCATAAACAAATGCATGCTAGATTCGTAGAGAATAATCTTACACCTAACATTTGATCTTCCCTAAGACTCAATAATTCAAAGATCTAGGATCTAGATCTTTGGGGAATTTAATTTTTACCTTGTTCTCTAGGGAATTTGACTTTTATTTTAACCAATGTAATATTACGTGTAAACAATGTAATATTCTTGGTAAATAATATAATATTATGGGTAAGCAATATAAAAATTAAAAAAGTGAAATTATCTTACCCCTCGATTTTCAAGATAAAACAAGATGAAAGATATGCTAGTTTTGTAAATAATAAAAGTGTTGCTAGTGGGGTTCGAACCCATGTGCATTTAACTTACCTCTCAGTTTTATTTCCGCTGAGGTGATAAATGGTGAGATTTCATGTCGCCCTTCGTTACCTTGCTTAGTTGAGGTATTTTGCATTTTGCGTCCGAGGTAAGAAGCACTTTTTGTAATGGTGTGAAAGTGGTAATGCGACAAGGAACAAGTCTCGTTTGGTTGTTTAAGGGTACACTTAAATAGAAGGAGTAGTTTTTGATGAGACATTTTTACCTGTTGCTAGACTTGAGTCCATTTATTATTGGGAATTTCCTGCATGTTGAAATTTAGATGGTATGAAATGGATGTTAAATATTCCTTTTTGAATGGGTATCTTAATGAAGAAGTCTATGTAGAGCAGCCAAAGGGATTCATTGATTCTAGCTTTTCAAAACATGCGTACAAGCTGAAGAAAGATCTCTATGGATTAAAGAAAGCTCCAAGAGCTTGGTATGACAAGTTAAATGAGTTTCAGATTAATAATGAGTATAATATATAAGGAATAGATAAAACTCTATTTGTGAAGAATGATGGAGGAAAGCTCATGATAGCCTAGATTTATGTTGATGACCTACTTTTTGGTGGGATGTCAGATAAGATGGTGGAACATTTTGTTAAACAAGTGCATTCTAATTTTGGAATGGATCTTGTAGGAGAACTTACTTACTTTCTTGATCTTCAAGTAAAGCAAATGAAAGACATCATTTTTGTATATCAAAGCAAGTATGATAAGAGTATAGTAAAGAAATTTAATCTTTACAAGGCTAGCCATAAGAGAACTCTATCTGTAACTCATGTGAAGTTATCAAAAGATGAAAATGGAGTTGATGTAGATCAAAGTCTTTATAGAAGTATGATTAAATTCAGATGTATCTAACAACAAGCATACCTGACATCACTTTTGATGTAGGAGTATGTACAAGATACCAAGAAAAACTTAAGACTAGTCATCTGAATCAAGTAAAGAGAATCATGAAGTACATAAATGGAACCTGTGACTATGGTATTATTTATTCTCATGATACCAATTCTATATTGGTAGGGTATTGTGATGTAGATTGGGTTGCACTACTACAAAAAGCGCTTTTTATCTAGAACACGAAAAGCATATTACCTCGGTTATAGAAGCGAGGTAATGAAGGCCGACATGAAAACTCGCTACTTATCATCTCAATGGTATTAAAACCGAGAAGTAAAGTTAAATGCACATGGGTTCGAACCCCATCAGCAGAACTTTTATTATTTTCAAAACTATCTTATCTTTCATCTCAGTTTATTTTGAAAACCAAGGGGTAAAATTATTTCTTTCTTTTTTTATAAAAAAATTGTTATACGTTTACCCAGAATATTACATTGTTTATCCATAATTTTACATTATTTAAAATAAAAGTCAAATTCCCTAGAGAACAAGGTAAAAATCAAATTTTCTGAAGATCTAGACTTTAGATCTTCGAATTATTGAATCTTGGGGAAAATCAAATATTTGGTGCAATGTTTGTCTCTTTGGATCTTGCATGCATTTGATTCTGAATAAAAAAAAAATAAGGATTAGATAAATAAAATCAATATTCAAATATGTGATTTTGTGCTCAAATAAATATTTAAGAAAACAAATCTTAAACCCAAGTAATTTCATGCTCTTGTAGTCCGTCTTACAGAGCTTTTCCAAACGTCTTTATGTTTCAAGCGTTTCATGTTTCATATAGCTTAGATTATCAATATTCAACAAGCTTTTATAACGGATGTCCCTTGAGTTTCACGCAGATCAATAATGGCAGATTCATGAGCGTTGATAAACATTAAATGGACGACAAAGATTTTCTTAAAGGTGTTGAATATATTTAAAAAATGCTTAATTATCCCCTCGACCAAGAAAAAAACCGAGGTTGATAAGTTTTTTTTTAGAGACATTGTTTACACAGAATATTAAAAATACATTGTAAAATATGTTTCCTAATGAGAAATTTTATTTTACATGTCCAAGTCCCATGCAAGATGGTAGAGATATGTTTTCCAATGAGAATTTTTATTTTCTGCACTTGTAATCCAAACTAGAGATCAGTAGTAGCAACTCATGATAGAAACAAACAGTAGTAAAATATGATTATTTTTTGCACTTGCAATCCATTCCGATGTGTTTTATTAACTATCACCTCGCTTTTAAAAAACACCAAGGTGACTATTCCATTTTTTTTAAATACAGTGTCAACACAAAATATTAAAAACACTGTTAACAACAAATCTTCAGTGATATCCAGATTTTGTTGGATACCCATTAAAACAAATTTTTTTGAAACAAAAATAATTTTTTGCACTTGCAATCTGTCAACTGAGCTCTTTTCAAAGGTTGAGTTCCCTTCATTGATTAACTTGAAGCAAGAACGATTTTCTACAATTGCAATCTATCAACTGAGTACCCTTCTTTAACTGAGGATTTATTCCAAAAAATACAACAACATCAACACCATTATGTGAGATAGATTACAAGGGTAGAAAAAATGTTTTTTTTTTCAAAATAGGAGAACATTGAAGATTTTTTCTGTCTTACAATCTATCCCAAAGAATAATGCTTGGGGAAGCTTCATATTAGTAAGAATTAGGATAAAATATGTTTAACGAGTACTTTTATAGTAAAATATTATTATTGAATGCCTTGGTTAAATAGAAAATTGAAAGTTTAGAATATTTTGTTTATACTTATAAAGAAATAAAATCATAAACTGCGATAGCTGAGAATCGAAGGTTGTACTGAGTTGTTTTTTCACCTCAATTTTTAGGAACTTATGTTTTTTTAATAATAAAAAATAGCGTGCATTGCCTTTATGCCTCAGTTTTCTATTGTTCGAGGTGAAAGCTTCGTCATAAAAAGTGTTATTTGTTGTAGTGTTGGGAGTGCTGATGATAGAAAGCGCACATCTAGTAGATGCTTCTTTCTTGGCAACAATCTAGTCTCTTGGTTCAACAGAAATCAGAATTGTGTCTCACTATCTACTACAGAAGTTGAGTACATTGATGCAGGGAGGAGTTGCATCTAATTGCTTTGGATGAAACAAATGTTGAAGGAGTACAATTTCGAACAAGATCTCATGACATTATATCGTGACAATTTAAGTGTTATTAATATTTAAAAGAATCTCGTCCAACATATTAGGACTAAGCACATTGACATTCGTCATCATTTCATCAGAGAACTTGTAGAAGATACAATTTTAAACCTTAAGCATATTGCAACTAAAAACCAGTTAGCTGACATATTCACTAAAGCCTTAAATGCAGCCCAGTTTGAAAAATTGAGGGGTTCTCTTGGTATTTTCATATGTGAGAATCTATTGCAGTCAATGCAAGAGAAACATGCAAGTATAGATAGAAACTGTCTCCCTCTTATGGTAATTGTTGCACGTGAAACAAGTATAATTATTCCCATGTCAAATGCTAATGGAGTCAGAATGCTTGAAGTCAATAAGGAAACAATAAGGAAATTCAGTATTGTTTAGTCAAAGAAAGGTGATATAGGGAAGAATGAACCAAAGGTTGAACCACATGTTTAACCATGTATTGGAACATGTGTAACTAGGAAAAAGTCTGTGACATAGATGATGTCCTTGAAAAGAAATCCTGCTGAATCAAGTGATTATGATTTAGATATTAATGAAGACTGAGTTAATTGGCTATCATCAGAAGGTTGGTCTGGGTAGTAAAGCTAGATGTTTTGTTTTTTTTAGTTATTTAGATGGAGCCCAATAATAGAAATACATAGGTAGTATTAAGAATTAGGCATTTAAAAAGGTTTTTTCATCTAAGATTAAATGTACTCATACTATTGATAGTGAATTTTCTTTCTTGAGTGGGAAGACCTCTAGAATGTTACACTAAACTAGGTTAACAATTCTCTTGTGTTCTTTATCGCTTTGTGCTTTAATTTCCTTAGTGCGTGATAATTTGTGTTGAATCTGTTTTATGTGGTACACGTTGTCTAAGACATTGTGTCCAACATCTACCCCGTGAAGAACAAAATTTCAATTTGTAGTAGTATTTCGTATATCGAAAATTTAGACCACTGACTGTTTATATTCACGCACCAAACTAAATAGTGTTAGGTGTGAAGGGGTGCATTGGAAAGATCTCAAGTCTCACTTTGCTTAGATATAAAACCTAAAAAAAATATAATTTAGAGTCACACATCTCACCATATAAAACGATTTTGTAGGGATGAATTAGATAAATCTCTAACTCTAATATGATATAAGAGTCTATCGGTCGAACAATGAGTCGTCCACCGTTTATATTCACGCACAAATCCCAAAATAGTGTTAGACATAAATGGGTGTATTGAAAAAATCTCAAATTTTAAGAAAATCTTAAATTCCACGTTAGTTAGAGATATAACTTAAAAATATTTTATATTAAGTGATACCTCTCATCTTACAAATCAGTTTTGTAAGGTTAAATTAGATCAACACTCTAATAAATACTAAAATATATTTAAATTTTAAAAATAAAATATTTTTAATCTCACTCTAAATTATTTATAAAATAAACTCTTATCAGTCAATAATTCATTAACTTTACAATTGTAATTTTTAAAACAATTATTAATCTCTTTGTGAATAAAAAAAACTTCTCTTAGTCAACAAGCCATTAACTTTGCAATAGTAACTAAGTGTGTATGATTAGATATATTGAACTAAAAAGCGTGTTTTTTTTATAAAGATGAAAAAATATATTTAAATTTTGTAGGGACAGATAATTTATTTTACCCTTTTTTTATACTTTAATTTCATGACTGTCCAACAATGAAATCTAGTGGAGGATATAGTTATCAAGAATAATAAAGTGTCTTAGTTATCTTTTGGTTATGTTTCCACTTCTCTACTTTCTTCGATAAAGTTTAACCTCTAAGCATAGAAATATGGGAATTGATGTTTTCACGTGTAATTTGCAATAAAAGAATAAAGTGTGATCTTCTGCAATTTATAAAGAGAAAAAAAACACATGAAAAATTTAGACACTTTGAATTTGAAAGGTGAGAGATAACTATTTATTTTATGCCTGTAAATAACACATGAAAGATCTATTCCATATAATATTATGACTCTATTTGGTAAAATATATTTTATACCTGAAAAGCTAGATAATTGATAATTAGTTGTTGACAAACTAATTGGTACTAGATATAATATTAAATTTGTAATATATTAAATAAAATTAAAATTTTAATTAGTTGATAATTATGAAAAGATTTAAATAATATTTTAAATTTATATAATTTTTGTAATTACATAATAAAAACAAATTTTAAATATGTAGTTGGTCTTTGTAAATATACTAAGTTTTTATAACTTTTTGCTTTATTTTGGTTCTTATTAATAATTTTTGTTTTTTGTTTTAATCTATTCAAAGTTGATTTATATTACAAACGAACTCTATACTATTTAAAATATTTTATTTTAATCTCTCTAGTATTAATTATTGGAAAATTAAAATAAAAGATTTTATATATAATTTGGATCAAATCTATATTTTATAAAGACTAAACAAAAATAATAAATATAAAAAATAAAATAAAAATTTATTTGCAAAGTCCAAAACCACCAAAAAAAGTTATAGGTATACTAAAGAGTAATATGTCTGCAATGACCAATTATATATTTAATCAAATTAATTATATTTTTTAATTTTTTTATAATTTAATTTATTAATAAAATTAATCTCTCTATTTAAAATTCAAACAATTTTGATATTTTTTAATTTTTTTTATACTTAAAACTATATGTTTACTTTTTAAATAACATATCATTTGTGAAATATAATAAGTTATTATTAAAATATTTGTATAATTTAAAGAAAAATAATAAAAGTTACATGTTATTAAAAAATGGATATGACATCAATTTTTTATTTTTTAAAAAATAATATATGATTTTCAATTAATTTTTTAAAATAAAATATATTTCAAAAAAAAAAAAATTACCAATATAACCAACTTTAAAAAAAATTACGTGGCAAGAGGAGTAGCCATGCATGATGACAAATGCACTCAAAACTTGTATATAGGCGCCATCAAGCATGGTGCATGTACTGTATGTGACACATGCATATATCTTCTAGAAACATGCGCAACAGGTAGTGTCTACTACTTTGTCTGGGTTTTTTAATTTTTTTATATTATTTTAACTAAAATGTTTTGATATAAGATAGAAAGATTAAAATAATTTAATATTATTTCATAAAATTGAATTACACAACGATTGAGTTGAAAATCAATCACCCGCTCGATCACAACGCTCCCCAGTTCCACATTCCGACGCATTCGCTTGCCTTCGAGGTCTCCCATGATTTCTCTACGGTGTTTGAGGTCTCCTAGTATTGGCCTGAAGCAAAGGTGGTTGGTGCAAGGGTCCTGACATATCTAACAAATTTTCAATCAATTCTCCCCAATAGTCAGGCTGCCGCCAACAACACTTTCGTATTTAAGTTCGGTGCCCATGTTCTCGTAATTGGTTCATTCTGGTTAGGTTACGTGTGGACGAACTGATTGGTTGAATTGGGACATTGAATTGTTTTAGAAACGAAGCTATTGTTCTTGTGGTGTAAGAAAGTTATTTGGCGGTTGGGTGCTTTGGCGATGTGATGTTTTGGTGTACATTGGTTGGGGCTATGGTGGGATGGGGTGGAATCATATGAATCATCGGGACTATACTAAGATATGTGGTGACATATGGTTGTTAGTGGTATGGGTCATGATCTTGGTTTTGTGTTTAGTTGTTTGGCATGAATTGGTTGCGGGGTTGGATGTTTGGTGGTTGGGTTGTGAGGTTGGTCGTTGGGTTTGGGTGGGTTGATATTGTTGTTGTGTTCGGTAATGGTGTGGGTTGGTTTTTGGGCGGGGGTTTGCTGTTGGACGTATGATGACGAAGCTCGTTGGCGTGGATCAATAAAATACCGCGGGATAGACACAAACTGTGTTGTTGTAACCAACCTAAACCAATTCATATGATTTTGAGTTGGTCTAGCATCCTGTATAATAAGTTCGTTTAATATATGTTGATGTTGATTCCTCCATTGACGACACATCTCTTTAGCGAACTCTCTTCAATCGAAATAACCCCATTGGACATTGACTCTTAGTTGATGCCAGTCTCCCGAACATGTCGAAGGGTCTGGAATTTTTTGGTGCATGTCGAACTGCAGTTTGACACGGTCACTTTGTTGCATCTCTACGGTAATGAACTTGATAATTGATGTTTTTGCGGTCCAAACTGCATCATTCTTAGGGTTAACCTCATGGTCAAGACCCATATAGGTCTCCAAATAAACTGTACAAGAAAGAATTATTATTAGAAGATTTGTAATTTGGTAATATTAAAACCAAATTTAGAATCTAATAATTTATTTAGTAGTAATACATCGTCTGGTCCAAGGTAGCCTATAAGATTGCGATAAACTACTATAGCGTGTTTGAGACATTTGTTGTAGTTCATCCCTAGAACGGACCACCTAAACCAAAAAGATTGAAAATATATTATTTACATTTAGTTGTAGTATAAAGTAATCAAATTCAAAAAAGTAAGATAAACTTACTTTGTTGCAAAGTGGAATGTGAATGGATTCTTGTTGAGCGGAGTGAATGACGACATTCTCGACCAACCCCATACTTGTAGCAAAATGGCGTAAGAATAAAACGAACAAGTATCATTTTTTGCATTTTTACACAAAGAACTATATAAATGGGACAAAATAGTTGAACCCCAATTATATGTTTCTATTTTATTTATGTTTCTTAACAACAACAAATACATAATATTTACTGTATTACCAATAGTTTTAGGAAATTAAAATTACCAAAAAGAATCATAATATAACACCGAACTTTAAGTATTTTTTTCACACTCTGTCGATTCTTCGGTTAATATTATACTAGAATATTACTATTTAAGATATTTTAGATTAATACCTTGACCCCTAGCTTAATCTGTAGCTATGTCTTCACACAAAGGGGCACCCAACAATTCCTTGCAAATTGCGTTATCTTGATTAACTCTATCATTAACAGCCTTACCTTCGATGGGTAAACCCAACAACATGTACATCTGCTCTAGTGTGACATTACATTCACCGAACAGAAGGTGAAATGTGTGTGTCTTGGGTCTTCACCTTTCTATCAAAGCAAGGATAAATTTGTAATCAACAGAGTATGAGACTATATTGAGTAAATGACCAAAGCCGCCTACTCGTAAATATGTTTCTATCAATGAATTGTATGGTACATATTCATGTACACAATATTGAAATCTCTTTGGATCCTAACAAAAGAGATTTTATACTTAAGGAAATTAATAAGGAAAATTACTAGCATGAATTTTATAATACATTAAAAATAGTAACTTACAAACTCCATAATATTGTTGATAATTCCTCGATGTTCATCACCCATGGTTAGTAGAGACATTTTTGGAATGTTTTTGAGTGTTTGTTGCTAATAAAATGGATAGATTGAGTGTTTATTGCTAATAAAGTTGATAGATTGAGTGTGTTTGATGGAAATATTGAGTAACATATGCATATTTATAGATGAGAGATAACATTCATATGAAGAAATGTTGCATGTACCTTCCAATGTATGCACCATACCCAATGGCGCATGAGATACTTTTTATGAGCATGCACCGATCAAAATGGCTCATCCTAGGCTAATGTATGCAAAGATTCATGGCAGGGAACGCATGCTATGAAGCTAGACTCGTGCATGCAAAGATTTGTTGCAGAGGGAGTAGGCTATGAAGCTAGGCACATGTATGCAAACAAAGGACAAGCCAACGCATATGGCGTATAGGTGAAGAAAAAAGAGCATATGTTATACCCTATGGTACATGGGTTGCTTTTTGGTAATTCTGTCTGATCCCTATTTAAGTGCATGCTCCTTTGTTTAAGAACCAACTCACATTGTATTATCACATACAAGACGCTACGAAAGAAGGTTGTGAATGCAAGATATGCATTAATATAACCTTCCTTTAAATACTACTGCAAAGACATCAGATTGACAAATGCATATGCAATAAGGTGGATCGACAATATTCCAATTGAGAAGTGGACCAGGGCATATGACAATGGTCAATGACGAAGCTACATGACAATAAATCTCGTGGAACCAATGAACTTTGTTTTCAAAGGCATCTGAAACCTACCGATAATCGCTTTGGTGAGAGAAACCTATTTTAGGTTAGGGTCATTTTTTGAGATCAGACATTCAAAATGGGGTTCAATGTTACAATAGGGGCATCTATTTAGTGACATTTCAATGAAATTCATTAAGGACGAAGCTGCCAAGCTAACAGACATGTGGCCACAATGTTTGACCTGAGACAATGGACCGCATTGAGGGGAGGCTAATGGGATACTACCAAGTAGAACTAGATAGAGGATGGTGTAATTGCGAAAAGTTCCAAGCATTTTGTATGTCTTGCTCCCATGTCATAGTGGCATGTTTAAAGGTTCGCCAGGACCCTTCTAACTTACTATCTTCGGTTTACAAAGTCATAAACCTATGAAATATGTACTACAATAACTTTTGTGGTAGTAATGGAGGATTATTGGCCTGCATATCAAGGAGAGATAGTTTGGCACAATCAAGATATGCGAAGAAAGAAAAAGGATCGTCCTAACAACACATGTATTCGAACCGAAGCAGATACAACCAACAAAATTGTAAAATTATGTAGTTCATGTCGTCAACCTGGACACACAATCCAACAAATTGTCCCAATGTTGGAGCAAGCACCACAAGATAATTTTATATATAACCATTTTATTTGATATTGAAAACAATGTTCATTTCATAAATATTACAACATTCGGTTACAACAATTTAAACATCAACGAAACAATAATTTAAAGAACAACTAAATAATAAATTAAACAAAAACTAAACAATAATACAAACAAATATAACTATTAATCAACAAATCTATGCCATTACAACCATCAGGACAATTTCCTCATTGTTATGCATCATAATACGATAATCTCTATCAGTTTTACCATTATCCTAGAAACGAAATTATCCATTGTCGTTGTACACGGTAACATGTGTAACACCCTAAACTCCGAAATAACTAAATCATAGAATAATTCAAGTTTTATTCACAAACACACGTTTAGGATGCCACTCATCATAAAACAACACCTGTTTCACTCAAATTTATCAATTAAGGTAAAACATTCTAATACACCTGTCATTGTATACTCACCTTCACTTAGGGTATCATCGCAACAAAAATCATCATAAATAAGCATGCTTCATAATAATTAAGTCTCATTAAAATACTTTATTTGAATCAAAACAATGTGGAAAAAGTCTCCACTATAACAAAAGCTCAACATAAAGAGTATAGCATATGACTATCGAGTTAGCAAACACAAACATAATAAAATATTCAAATGTTCCTAACCCCCGATGTTACAGGATCAGAGCAAGACTTCTAAAATAACAATAAACTAAATGAAGTAATTACAAGAGCCAACTTTCACTCACCGCAACTAACTATACTCCTGAGTATCTGCAAGATGTCCATGGTGGACAACATTTAACATCTCAAAATAAAAAATAATGCACGTCTAGTTATACGAATTTCATCACCAAACAAACATCAACATCAAAACATCATAGAAAGTGAAAATCAATCACATCTCAATTTTCCTAAAGAGAGTAAGGACCTCTCATCTCTACCCCCATCATGCAAAACACCTAGATTGCTAGCCTTTCTCTCCCCTTACCTTAGATTTTCAGCAATTAATGGTGATTTGTGCAGCTTCTATGAGTTCTCTCTTCAATTTCCTATCTTACTCTTCTTCTCCTCTTTTGCCTCTTTTCTACATATCTGATGTTTCTCTAAAAACCTAGTTATTTCCCTACCTTTAGAATATATATCCCCAACAGTTTGCTTAATTATAAATTTTACCCATCTTATCACTAACTTCTCTATTTTTACCACTTATTTTCTCCAATTATCACCAATGGTCCAATTCCATTTTTTTTACTAATTAGATAACTAATTCAAATAAAATACTATTTATTTTAATAATTAATTAAAATTCTAATTAATTATAAATAACTATGTCAAACTCTTACTCTCTCTATATCTCTATTCCAAGGATACTCCCCCAATCATACAACAATAATTAAAGCACCAATTAATTAAATTAAGTCCCAAATAATTTAATTAAATTAATTAATCAAATTTGAGGTGTTACAATAAGCCTTTGAATTCATCTAATCTTTTCACCTTCTGCAATGTCTTCATCTAACCAAAGATCAAGTTCCACTGAAGATGCTCGAATGTCTCTGTGTTCTAGA